>CM031243.1:678548072-679148072 GCA_018340775.1 Taxus wallichiana var. yunnanensis | reverse complement strand
AGTGGATCTTAAGTGCAACATATTATTTTACATGATGGAATGAAGCAATAGCCTTGAAGGATGTTAATGAAGCTTCGATATTGTCCTTTTATGAAGGTATAGTCTGCAGATTTGGTCTTCCAACAACTATCATATCATATAATGCTTTAGCATTCCTTGGTGCAAAGATAACAGATTAGGTTGTCAACCATGGAATCTATCTAAGTTCTTCATCTAATTATTACCCACAAGGTAATGGCTTAGCTGAAAGTACTAACAAGAATATGTTAAGGATCATCAGAAGAATACTCAAGGATAATCAAAGAGCTTGGCATCTGATGTTGAATTCAACACTTTGGGATGACAGAGTGACTCCTAAAAGATCAGTTGGCAATTCACCATACAAACTTGTGTATGGAAAAGAAGCAAGAATTCCTATTTCAATTAAGTTACCTGCATTAGATTTGCTACATAAAATGGCACTGCTTGAGAATGAATCATTATAGGTTCATTATGCGGAGTTAATGGAATTATAAGAGCTAAGAGATCAAGATCATTCAAATATGGAAAATAATTAGAAGCGAGATGAAGAAGACTTTCGATAAGAAAGTAAAATTCGAGTCTTCAATGAAGTATCTATTGTGTTGAAGTGGGATGTTGATCGTGCAAAGCTAGGAAGACACACAAAGTTTGATACAATCTAGAGTGGCCCTTACATGATTTCAGCTTGCAAAGAAAACAATGCTTTTCATCTTTCAAAGTTGAATGGAGAGGAACTTTCCATTCCTATGAATGGTATGTTTCTCAAACACTGCTATTGAAAATCTCACAGTGATTGTTAGAGTAGGATTTCCCTTTAATAAGTGTATTCCCTGCACATTGCATTGTTTTTCAATTCAATAAGTGCATTCATGCACGTGATCTGGTTTACCAGATCCTTTCCTAGTTTTAGTTCCATTTTGGAAGGGTTGGACCTTTTGGAAAAGGAAAATTTTGGTTACATGTTTAGACTCCATGCCCAATGGACAAGAGCAAGGCACTGATCTATAAGCTAGCAGGCAGCTTTCCCCACAGGATCGCTAGAAATGTTGACAATTTTTGCACTTTTACAAAAATGGGCAACTCGAAACTTCGTTGTTACGATGAAAGGCATTGGTGAAGTATACCTAAGCTAAGGGATTTTTGATGTTACTAGTTACTGCTGAATTAATTAATGATTAAGTGGAATCTGCAGTTATATGTACTGTTACAAAAATGTAACAGATCACATAGTCTGTAATTTCATGATACTTTTAGCAAAAGAACACAAGGGCCTTGAAGGACAGTTGTGTTGTCTTGGTGAAGACACTGGATTACAGAATAGGTGAAGTGTTGAGTTTTGGGACAGTAAACATAGGTATAGATTACGAAATTAAGTTCATTACTTGATTTTACGAGTTCTCATTAATGTTTTTCCTTCGTGTTTAAGAAATTCAATTAAATTATTGAGTTGTTTAGTTCATCATACAATCCATACAGAAAGATGAAATGCAAAAAGAAATATACAACTCATTTACAAAATTCAATGTTTTATTCATAAGGAAATTTCAAATGTTCCCACACAAGCCATGGGATGTAACTAGAAAGTAAAGTACAACTACTAAAATAAGAGGTACACATGCATGAAAGAGAAAGTAAAGGAGTATGAGTGAACCCATCATTTCCTTGGGGGTTTCTTTCTTTGATTAAAGCATCTCCATTTCCATTGTAGAAGCCATTGTACTTGAAAAGAAGAAAAGTTAATGTTATCCAAAATTCACCCCCCCAGGGTAATTTTGATAACATGCATCAGAATATTCAAGTCCCAGGCACATTGATTGATTCAGAGAAAACATCATGTTTCGAGGTTCTCTCAGATATTTTTCTAACTCTCTCTCTGTCAGCCGAAAAGAGCAAGCTCCGAGAAAATGCAAAAAAAAAAAAAAAAAAAAAAAGTTGTTCATTCTTTCTGCTCTGCCCTCCCTTCTTTTCTTCTCTAGGGTTGAAAATGGAGTTCGAACCTCCTCCCTTGCTCTGTAATGGCGTTTTTTCCTTTTACTAATGGAATGATGTTCTGTGCAAACTTCTGGAGCAACAAAACGTGTTTTGTGATGCATCTGTCCATCCTTCCTCGTTTTTGCTTGTCCTCTTCTTGCCTCTCTTCATTGCAGGTATTTGTGCATGTTTGAATGTTCATTGCAGGTTTGGAGCTGTGTTCATGGAGTTTTGGGACATTTTCTGTGTGAAATCTATCCTTGGGCCTGTGATGCATCTATCCATCCTTCCCATTGCTCACCTCTCTTTGTCCCATGGCAGTTTTGATAGATGTCCAACATTCTCCTTCTCTGGTGTATCACCGTTTTAGTGTAGGCTTTTGCTGTTTTTTCCTTTCTCTCTCTCTGTCTCCTTGGCACGGTTAGATTAGGATTAGATTAGCTTGCCTGCACTGGAATAGCTTGTGGCAGGTAGTTTAGGAGCAGGAACCAGCCTTCTCTGGAGATTCCTCTCTCAGTTTCACAAGTCCCCATGCTTGGAGAGAGGTTTCCATGTTGTGCAATCACACTGGATGCCTGAACATCAACCTAGAAGCCTGATGTGCGTCCAGGGGTGCTGTGATTTTGCACTAACAGATTAACTATCGATTCTGAGCTTAGGGATAAATTCATATTCCTACACTATCTGTTTGGTGCATATGAATCTCTTAATAATAGGAGATATATTCTACTTGAAGATCAAACTACATACATGCCTTATTCACTCAGAAAGAAAAAGAGAAAAGAAAAGAAAACCATGGACATAAGAGAGGCCAAAAGCCTAAGTATTTTCTAATTATTTTCTTAAGTGTGCAGGTTCAAGTTGTAGCCAGGAAGAATGTAACTCAAAGTTTCAGTAACCATTCTAAAATGGAAGAGGTTACAATACAAAAGAGAGAATGGAAGATAAGAGCACATGTTTTAATTTGCAACTAAAGAAGAAGAATCAAATGCCAAGAAGCTAAAGTTAACTAGAAAGAAAGGAATACAACTGAAATGGAAGGAAGAAAGAATTTTGGAAAAAAAAAAATTTAACGCTTTGCCATGTAAAATCAACATTTCAATTTTTTTAGCAATTCCAGAAATATTACTATCAAGGAAATAAACTATCTAAGTAAAAGAAATAAGTTACAGTATTTCAACAAAGCATATGAATTAAGGCTTATGCCTAAAAATGGTGTTACAGTTAAATAAAGAATTGTTTGCAATTTCCAGAAAGCCACTTACAAGGGTCCAACAATACAAATGTAGCTACAGTTACAAGAATGTTTTCCAAATAGAATCCATTTTGACAAGTAAGAATCAAGTACAGTTGTATCATTTGAATCCCTTAAGTAAAGAAAACATGAAGTTGCAGAACTACAAGAAGCTAGCATGCAAACCAGAACTCCTAGCCATGAGCAAAATAGTGGAAATGAAATATGTAAAGCCCAGATTTAGCTTAGGAGGATGAACCCGAAAATGAGAAATTACAGAAATGGAAAATTAGAGATCCACATTTCTTCACTTCAGAATATTAGAAGTCAGTTTAGGATTGAAAATAAGTAGAGCTTACACATCTCTTCCACAAGTTTCAAACTCATCCAGTACAAGGCCCAAATAGGGTAATTTTCACATAACCAGCTAAATAATGCAAACTTAGTAATGAGTATAAATAAGATATTATCAGAAGCAGAGTTCCTGCAGAGTTCATTGTATAAATGATAGTTTTCAAAAAGTGCTATTGATGAATTTTGAAAGGCAAAAGAGGCTAATCATATACAATACAACCATACAGTAAAGCTCAAAGTAGAAATCTGAATACCATCATTTTAAAATATGCAGATCTACAGTTCTAAAATACCATATACAACTCGAATAGCATTCAGAAAAGGAAGAACATGAATTTGAGGAGTATGAATTCAAAACCACAAAGTTTACAACAAGCCAAGTGCCAAATTCATGTGTTTTCAAAGGAAAATATGAGTACCCAGTTGAAACTTACCGGTTCTAAGTAAAAATTTCAGTAAATCCTTGAGGTAAGGTCGCAAAATCAACAGACTAGAAAACTTCAGCTCATAACAGATTTTAACTCCAAATAACCAAGGCCGAGCCACAAAGGTCACAAGAAATGTAATGAAAAATGAGTATCAATTTCGGAGGTCAAAATGGCAAAGACTAAGTAACAACGAAACTTAGAGGTTGGGAAAACTTACCTTCCCTCATCAAATGGTGATGCACATAACAAGAGATGGTGGTCGCTTCGAAAGGAAAACCCACAGAGACCAAAAATATACTGGTGCTCGAGCCTTTCGACCACAAGATCTCATAAAACACTCAAAGCTCAAAGTGATTAACCATGGCAGCCACTTCAAAAGAAAACTTAGATCTCATGGACTTCACCACAAAGACCAAACAGACGAGCCGAGCTTCGGTTTAGAAATAATGGTGGCCATTAAAGAAACCACAGTTTTCAAAAATATACGAGGCACAAATGGTTCAGAAGACCAAAGAATGAACTGAAAAGAGCTTCAATGATCAGATTAATGGCGTAAAAAAATTTATCCAGGGCTTCACCCACACCAAATGAAGTGATCATTATGGGTCGAAGCCACCCTTTAGCATGCAAACTCGAGAGACGAGTCAACAGGACTCAACCACGGTTGAAGCATCGACGATCAAAAAGCATCAAGGATGAAGATCAAAGGCCAAGGATCGTGCTCAGAGCTCAAACAATTAACTACATTCAATCCCACCGACCACATTCAATGCACAGTTAGAAACCCTAACCGTGAGTCCAAAGATCGATGGCCTAAGATCTCAAAGTACACAGATCGGTGGTTTAAAATCATCACCAAATTTCCAAAAAGACTCAACCTGAGTTAGGTTTCCACCAACAAAATGCATGGAGGGGTGAGTCACCATGGAGAAGGGGCTAGCCCATGTCATCAAATCAAACAAAATCATTGCATTCGAAATTCAAAGGATCAACTATAGTCCAAACTTTAAATAATGCCAAAACTCTGACCAAATTATGCAACAATGATCACCGAAAAGGTGAATTTCTAAACTATATACTATTCAAACATGCAAAGCCGACAAGTATTACATGGTCGTGTATAATCAAAAGGTGGCAGACTATATAGTGTAGCCTATGTCAAATAATCAAGGTGGCCAAACCATGGTGAAGTGCAAAGGTGGTCCCAGTGTAGAAGGAGCTAGAGTTGAGTTGCAGAGTGTCACTCATGTGACCATTAGAAGAAAAGAAATGTCAACATCGGGTTGGAGGTGGTCCCCATCAAGATAGATGTTTGGATGAACTTTTTTTTTTGCAAAGTATTACAAAATAATGTAATTAATTTTGCTCACTCACAGAGTTATTTTTGCATGCTTCATAAGAGGTCGGAATGAGACGGAGACAAAGTTGCATGCTCATGGAGAGAGACTTGCCTAGCAAGCAATTTTATTTTTAAAAATTATTCACCCACCCTTATTAAAATAGAACAGTCAACTTCAGATTGACTGAGATGTAATCAAAGGCCATTAATGCCTCTTGTACTAGTTTGTATTATTTGATCCCTTTATTTATTATTAAATAAAGTATTAAATTATGATGCATGGGCGAGTACACCTTAGTCTTCCATAACATTCGCAACTACAAAATATGACAATAATCCTCTTTTATTATACTTTTTGTGGATCCCATACCTTGATCTTAAGACCCCATTGGACACATGTTGTGAGGATGTATGAAAGATGTGTGGAAATCTACCTTTAAAACTGAAAATGCATTTTCTTGAAATATTTCCTCTCACCAAAAAGTTTTGATACACAAATCAAGGGATCCAAAATAAAAATAATACCTCCCAAATATAAGAATGGCGGCCATAATTGTGCAAACACAAAACATCCATATCTATGTCTATGGAAATGAAAGCAAGTAGACCCCTTGTGTCAGATGTGGCCCATGACACAATTATAATGAGCTTCATCAACTATGGCGGCCAAGGATAATAGACAAAACCTCCAAATTAGAGCTCCCTTTGGCGTAGGGAAGGATGAATGAGAAAATTTTTTGGATGTATTAGCAACATCAATAGAGCCTCTATGATCCCTCCACTTGCATAGATTGAAAGATTTCTGGCATTGGTCGAATGGCATGTGCAAATACATATTCAAATCAACTCATTTGTGTGTGTAAACTATAGCAATGATCCATATCTGCTAAATTTATAGATTTAAGATGGTTTCTAGAGTGGTTGTTTTGGATACCAAATAAAGTACTTTAATTAAAAATGCAAGGGAAAAACAGGTCAACAAGATTTTAGGACGCACATGTACTGACCACACTCCTATCCCCAACATTCCCCATGTTTCACCAAACATGCTTCCTCTTTTTTATTATTATTTTTGTTTTACTTTAAGTGGGGAACTAAATTTCCCTCCCCTTATAATAGCATCGTCCTCGATGAAACACAACACCAAGGTTAGAAACAAATATAATCATTGAAAGAAGATAATGATGACAAGCTCTATCTAGGGAACAGATCTATTTCAATAGTACGTGACCAAAGGAAAGTCAAGAAAGTTTAACAATTTCTTATACTCTCAAAGTTATGTGAAGATTTGTAGTTCTAGTTTACCTTATTACTTAGTTAATGTTTCATAGTACTTTAAATCTCCAATCTTAATACTCATTGTTTAGAATTTTCAGTTGTCTTATGTTCATGGTTACCCAATAGTAATTGGCCTCATGGTGTCATACAAACTCAACACATCACAAATGACCTGCAAAACATCTTGCTATATACTTTCAAGACTGCATCACATCATAAGACCTTTAATTCCACCATGGAATGACAAACAAGTAGTCCACATAACAGAGAATTTCCAACAATTATGTCATAGGCATAAACCCAACACACACATGTGACTAACAACAGAATCATCACACTTGATACATATACAACGGGTATCACATGACCCAAAATCCATGACTGTACCAACATAGTTCCAAGTCAATATCCAATAGTCCATACCAATGGGAATATCATTCCTCAAACATAACAATGTCTAACAAGACTCACAAGAGTACACATAAATAAAAATACCAACTTCATCCACCTCCCAAAACATCACAAAAATACTCCATATACCTCCCAAGGCATCACAAAACAACTGCATATACCTCCCAAAGCATCAATCACACCCACACAAATCTCTTATGCCTCCCTCAAGTCTCTTATGCCTCCCTCAAGTGTCTCTTATGCCTCCCTCAAGTCTCTTATGCCTCCCTCAAGTAAAATGAAATAAATATAAATTTTCCTTTTAGCCCCAAAAAGAGGTCGGTCACCCTATGGGCCTAGGCACATAAGGTCCAAACACCTCTAACCCAAGTGACATAATAACTTGTGGTTCAACAACCCGCTAGTTATCTGTAACTCCTTGGGGCATACCCCAAACAATGAAGCAGTCCATGGTCCCACACTCCATGGTGAATCACATGACCCTATTCCAATACATTATGACATTACAACCAAAATAACAAACCATTCAAATGCCAAGTGGCAAGATCTAAAGCCTTGGGCTAGGCTATAAAAAAAATTAAACTTAAAAAGAAATTTTAAATCTAAGCAAAACAAATGGCCAAATAACCATAGTTAGTGCAAAAATTTGCATGTTAGTGCATCAACCAAATAAATGCCCAAAATATAAGAACATGTCAATCAAGAAAAATTTTGGTTCTAGCAATAAAAGGGAAAGTTTTTAATTTACTTAATAAAATACATGTATAGGAATAACACATTACGATAATTACGCACCTTGTATGGCCACCAGGGGTACTCAACAAGTTCTTTGGCACTTAACATCAAGCCTTAGCGTGAAAAATAATATATCAAATAATACAATTGTCATCATCTCTATCTAAATCATCCTGCCGCCACTTCGACAAGGCTCAACATATTCAAAATCACATAGTTTGAATCCTTATGATAACCATATTAGGAGAGAGGAAGGAGTCAAATTCACCATCTACATAGCCTAAGGTTTCCACGAAACACAATATGCATGACACCCATTGAGCAAGTGCCACCCATACCAAATGAAAAAAATTAGGTTTTATGCCTATGTGAGGCTCCACTTCCTATATCGTACTTGGCTCGAGTGACTACTCCATGGTACACATTTCCTCACTCCAAACATACACATTTTATTGATTTCCCTTAGGGTCGGTTAGTGTAGGGTCCACAACATAACATATAACTACATCACTAACACAATGGTGATTCATGCACATTAACCATAGCGTATTACACATGGTATATATACAGAGTATAACATAATCATTACTTTTATGGGTTACGATACATCACATTACCACATTCTACACCCAAAGTGCAATCACTGTACACTAGGGATCATACACTCACCATATTCCCCTAAATCATGACATGAACCATCACATTTTACATGAATTATACGTATGAGGAACACAATGTATAACCTTACAACATATAGTCAATTCTAATTACAACATGGTGATGACATCACGATAAAATCCAATTCACTTTACAATTGTTTTTTTCCATGCAATACATCAATACACCTTCATATTATATAATGCCAAAATGTTTCAATAGTTTGCTATACACAATAACATTCCTTTCACGCACAACAAGGTAGTCCATCGCACATGAATTCTTCATTAAATCAACAAAAAAGAGAGTGAATACTCCCATCACAAGCACATCAACATGATAACAAATACGCACTAAGTGACATGGACCACATGTGCTTCCATAAGGTCACAATTACGAAAATGTTCACATCATGCTTATATCACATTACTCTTACAATATCCACCACCATCATGAAACATCATCACAACTCCAATCTGCCCCAAAGGTTTAAGAGCATAAACCTCTACTCGATACCATATGTAATTTCCACATTTTACACATGCAAGAATAATAGTAAAAATACTAGGACATTTTTTTTTACTTACATTGCTCACTACACAATGCCACAAGGGCTCCAAGTAAAGAAAACTCAAAGACGCATATGACACTTACAATTCATCGACTCACATAGACACATGACAACACCATAGACATGTCGATGCCACATTTTTCCCAATGAACAAATGTTGGCAATGACCCAACAACAAGAAAAGGACTCAAGGATTGACAAACCCACAACACATCATTTCTTTAATTGCATCTTAGTTACGATTAACATTCCAAGAACATTATTGTGTAAGGATAATTTTCTCCTTTTTCCACCTACAGATTCTTAAGTTCATTCCACATTAAAATTACAGCTTGACGATTTTAAATTGGATTTTTATCCTTAACGGAAATTTCCATAACTTACATACTTATTTGGCATAATTCAAATTACATATAAAGTACTTAATTAACTTGTTCTTATGTTAAGAATATGCTTCTCAAATGTTTATTCAATGTCTACATTTTACCCTTGCAAATCAATTGAATATGTATTGATGTCCGAAAGCAATATTAGGATTTAAGAGGGGGTTAGATTCAAGATACATTTTTCCCATAAACATTCTTCGATCACGGTATAGTTATTTCCCTACCATATGTATTCTAGTGTAATAACTTTTTGAATTCCATTTTGATTTATGTGTGTGTGTGTGTGTGTGTGTATCTTTTGTTTTCTCGAAATTTGATCACACCAAGGCAATTCATATTCTTTGTAACACATGAAAAAGTTGAAGGACTCCAAGAGTGACATTATTCCTAACCTCAAATATCGTTTTACTCTTATATGATTTAATTTTACATCGCATTATGGTCTCACTACTACCATCGCTTTATAACAAAAGTGTTACGAAAGTACTTGCCTAACATCTTCAAGAAGTACAATATTGGAAGCATTATAAACTACACATGAACCCCAAGTTAACCTCCTAATCAACTGAGGTTTGGTTTAATTCCAATTGCACCTAATTATCTACACCTCAATTATATATGTGTTTAAGGCGAGATGACATATTTATGTTAAACCACCTTCAATAAAAATACCAAGGTGTGATGTTGATAGAAACCAAGGTAACACATTTAACTGAGAGGGACTAAGGAGTTCATTAACAAGAGTTTAAGACCTAAAACAAATATTCCATGATCTCCATTATGTCGTCTAGATCCAACAGGGACTTCATTCACTGATGAAGTCAATTTTATAGATTTAATCTCGTAAGACCGGGCAATCCAAAAGGATACTAAGGGAGTATTAGCTCTACTTACTCCACAGATGGTAAGGTTACACTACATAGTCATTGCTTCGAACAAGGACTCATAAGGTGACTTCCAAGGTGGTCTGTACCACTCAACCACGGTGTCAGAACTGAAGAGAGGACATTCTCCTCGCGGTTACCAAAAATAGAAGGAAACCACACACTGGATAAATTTGGACCATGTCCTTCCTAAACTATGGGTTCACGACAAGGTTGCTAAACATAATGACTATGACGGTAAACTCCAACTAGGGTTTTATTTACCTAAACTAGGAGGTTCCATCGAGTTTATATTTTAAGTTTATTCTATGGTTTCAATCTCTTCTATGGTAATAAGGATCACACATGAAGACATGGTATGCAAAGATCTTATACTATGGTTGAGTGTTTTGATTAAATCTCTTTATTACATTTACAAGGTAAGAATAAAACACAGCTTATTAATTAATCATTTATTGAACACTTTGAAAATGCACTACAATATATTAACTTCAAATTCATTTATTTTATATATATATATCAAACCCTTTTACAATATGCAACCATGAATCAAATTGAACCCACGATTAAATGCACATTTCCTAAGATATCCCTAAAAATAACATCCCATACATATTAGCAATTTCAAATTTAACATTTATATAGCATAAGACTACATTATACATATATTCATTTTACAATGACCTATAAAAATTACAATAATAAATAATGAATTACACATCACCTTTTTGTCATCTTTCTTGCATCCTATAAAACCATGTGAGCATGAAATCAGTGATAAATTGTTGGCATGGCATCCACCCTAATCTAGCATAATTAATGTTCTTCAGTTTCCAAATTTACATATAATAGTAATTACAATTTGCATTCAAAAGAAAAACTTTAGAAACATGAATTCATTTCATTTCATCTCACTTCATATTATAACCTAGGAGAGAGAAAGAGAAAGCAGAGAGAGAACCACCATTTTGTCAAAAGTTCTATCTCACACAACCAGTTACACTATAGATTTTTCAAACAATTATTTACATGTTTCAGAAGTTTCCACAGTGGTTTGGCAACCTAATAGGGGTCCTACAACTTTATTTTTACATTTTCCTACTAGCTATAAAAAGTTCAAATCAAGCTCAGAGGCTAAGAAACCACTTTCAAACATTGTCTTCCGATGAGAAAACACACCATAGTTAAATTTATACGTGCCCACTTATATACCAAGAGTTCATAGGAACTAATATAATTCAAATCAACCGTGAACACTTTATGATTAGCAAAGTGAATTTTCTAGGGCAGGTGGTCGTAATTGACCTAGTTGTAAATGAATAAAATTTAGCTCGAGGGCTCAGAAAACCACATCCAAAAATTATGTTCACTGGATGAACGTGAAGTGAGAAACAACCCACAAGTTCCTCTATAAATGGATAATTCACCGAGTCGACAAGACTAGAATTAGCAAACGGTTATCGACAATGACATGTTTTATATAGCCATAGGTTATAATTGGTCTAGTTTGACCTAGTCAAACTACGACTAGAGGCCTACAAAATTCCATTGCCAAACTATCAAGAAAAGTGTTTTTCCTCAAAATGAAGGTTCCAGGGAATTGTGTAGTAAAGTAATATAGGTTTGTGAAGGCGGGTAGGCATTTCATTGTTCAGGGATCAAACGACGAGCCAAATAAAAAGCCAAATTTTTAAATTTAATAGATTCCTACAGTTGTAAAACGATGTAACAAGGCTCTTAGAAGGGTGTCAAAAATATCGCATATAATCATTCAAGGTCGATTTAAGGATTAAAGATTCCTCACATGACAAGGTACATGATGGAAGCTTAAAATCTCCTTTCTCGGAGTTACGAAGGTTACCTTGTGAGTCTCCAAAAGTCGTAATTTATATATTTAAACTAGGAGATGGTCAACATATTTACCAGGGAGTCAACTTCAACTTGTCAATAAAACAATACTGTAGTGATCTAGTTTGGTCGGGAGTTTTCTAAATCACCTCAAAATGAGGGTTGAAGTTCATGGTTTACTACAAAATGGTTATTTTAATTGCATGAGTAACGATATGACATTTTATTGTTTTGTAACAAGTTAATAAAAATAATTAAATCTACGATGATCCCAATATTTTAAAATTATATTTCATTGCAAAAGAAAAAAACTGAAGTATGAGAATTATGAAAGATAAGGAGAGATGAACCATGCCTGGAGGGATGAAGTCACCAAACCCGCAGGATTTAGTTCGAGAATCTTGCTTGGGAATTTCATCAAACAGTTCATGTGAGCCTCCACAACTCCCATTTTGCATTTACTTGAAAGGTCTCAAAGCCTTTAAAAAAACCATTTTTTTAAGATATCTTGCTATCATTGCAAACCATGAGGCCACAATTCTGGCATTTACCTGAATAGTTCAGATGCCACTAGAAGATGCACGTGAGGATCTATGGGTGAATCCACAATTATGAAGGTAATTTTGCACATATGGATAATGCATGACTTTATCATCAACCACCTTATATCCACCCTTTTATTTTTCTATCTGCGTGATAAAAAAAAGGTAATGTAGGTATAGGGCCATGAGGCCATGAATCCCAACTCTGAAACTACACAAATGTTTCCACCATTTTATCATTTCTTCGTACACACATAATAAAGTAACTCTTTATTTATCCCTTTATGTAGTCGCACCTCCAATGCCTGTCACTTGATCTGGAATCTCATGCACCAAGATCATGTTTTGGAGACATTTCTATCTCCCCAATGACTGAATCAAAGACTTTTTTGTTCTTGTGGAGGCAAGGTTGAATATACATGTTTTCATCTTTCTCTACTACAGCTAGACCAATGACGAGTTTTGAATCCTCTTTCTTCTTCGTCTTTTGCATACAAAAACAAAACAATTGTGGGTAGCAATTTGGTTTCCTCTCAGGGATGATGGAAACATGCATTAAATACAAATACATATCCACATTTTTTTAAGGACATTTTCTTAAATGACAGCTCATCTGCCTTACGTAAGGTTCCTCATATTTCCTACATGTCTTCCATAGCATTGGCAACTACAAAATCTGAAAATAATCCTCTTTTCTTATACTTTATGTGGATCCAATACCTTGATCCTAAGACCCCATTAGACATAGGCTTTGAGGATGCAAGCAAGATGTGTGGAAATCCGCCTTTAAAACTGAAAATGCATTTTCTTGAAATATTTCCTCTCACTAAAAAATTTTGATACACAAATCAAGGGATCCAAAACGAAAATAATACCTCCCAAATATAAGAATGGAAGCCATAGTTGTGTAAATACAAAACATTCATATCTATGACTGTGGAAATGAAAGCAAGTAGACCCCTTGTGTCAGATGTGGCCCATGACACAAAGATACAGAGCTTCATCAACTATGGCAGCCAAGGATAACAGACAAAACCTCCAAATTAGAGCTCCTTTTGGCGCAAGGAAGGATGAATGAGAAAAAAATTAGATGTATTAGCAACATCAATAGAGCCTTTTTGATCCCTCCACTTGCACAGACTGAAAGATTGCCGGCATGGGTCGAATGGAAGATGCAAATTCAAATCAACTCATTTGTGTGTGTAAACTGCTGCAATGATCCATATCTACTAAATTTACAGAGCTAACATGGTTTCTAGAGTGGTTGTTGCTTTGGATACCAAATAAAGTATTTTAATTAATAATGCAAGGGACAAACAAGTCGGAAAGATTTTAGGACGCACATGTCCTGACCACACTCCTGTCCCTCACGTTCCACCAAACACGCTTCCTCTTTTTTTTATTATTATTGTTATTTTACTTTAAGTGGGGCACTACATAACTGGTTTGGAACCGGGTTCCAACTCAATGACATGCTGAAAACCTCTTTCTAGTGGCAGCCCATGAGGAATCTCATTGAAAACCTTATCATGCTTGTCAAGTATAGCTTGAATATCATCATGAAAAGTAGACTGAATGGAGGAAGTACAATCAGCTCTTACCAAACAATGTGTTGCCCATGTAATTTTCCCCTTCTTGAAGGTTCTCTCCATACTCTTCATTGTTATAATCTGTGGAGTTCCTCCTTTCATTCCATGCAAGATTACTTCTTTGCCATCCACCTTGAATTTGATCTCCATACTTTGGTAGTTTTGGGTAAATTCTCCTAAGGAATGAAGTCATTGTACACCCAAAACTTAATCAGATTCATCAATATTAATGACATAGAAATCATCCCTTACCGTATGTTCTTCTAAAGTAAGTGAGATTTGTGGTATATTCCTAATGCAATGAAATATGAACCCATCTACTACTATCACCTCCAAGCCCTTGAAATTTTCACATTTTAGTTTCAATTTCTTTACCAAATTCTCATCAATGAATTTATGTGTAGCTTTGCTATCGATGAGAACTGCTACCTTATGGCCCTAAATATTTCCCTTTACTCAAAATGGGTGATATCTTGGTGCCCCAGAAAGTGTGGCGAGAGTGCCTTAATATTTCTCATTCTCTTCGTTGTCTATTATTTTTCTTTCCTATCATCAACATTAGTATCATCTTCAGAATCTGAAACCACTTCAATGTAATGAACTTTACCTTTTCCCTATAAATGGTGTCTTAGGGTCCATGGATTCTTACAGAAAAGCACAAGTTCTTCCTTTGTATCTTGTTTCTTGTCTCCTTTTCAGGGTTGGTTTTGTGCAGATCCGTGTGAACCTGGGGTATTTTAGGTAGTGGTTTCTTTGGCTGATCCAAAGAGATGTTATGGGACTGGTTAGGGGCTTCTTCCCCTCTCCCTCCAAGATTGGAAATGCTACTGACTACTACTGATTTTGAGGCATCTCCTTCTAAATTCATAGCCTTCTTAATTGCTTCCTGTAAAGATGATGGATCAAAGGCACAAACTAACTAGATCTTAAGCTTTCCTTCGAACTTCAACAAAAAGTATAGTAATTATTCTTTCGATACATCTTTGATCATCACCAAGAGTCTTTGAAAATTAGTGACATATTATTCTACTAAGCCCTCTTGATTTAGTTGAGCAAGTTCATAGAATTGAACATTTGGATCTACATGATCAAACCTATCAATGAGTCTTTAGAAAAATTTATCATAGGTGTGTATTTCACTATGTCCTTGTGTTACCAAACCATGGAATCACAACTTGTGGTAAATTCCTGCAAGATGAAGAGTGGAAAATTTGAAGGCCTCTTCCTCCGGCATTGGTTTTAGGGACATCTTGGTATTCAATTTCTAGATCCAAGCTCTTGCGCTACCTTTGGATGATCGGTCGTATGTGCAAAAGGATAATTTGCCCAAGGTACTCTAAACTTCCTTGTGTGGTGTGGCATGTCTAGGTTTAGTTCTTTTCTCATCTAAGCCCATGAATTTGACAAAAGACATAGCATCCCGGATTTCCTCTAACAAGGCCATATACTCAACAAACCTTGTTGTAATGTCTCTTCTTTCTACTTTGCTCGTGGCTCAATTCCGATATAGCTTCTTCCTTGGGGATGAAGGTAGGCTTCCAACTTGATCCTCGGGTGGAATGATTGGTTTGTCTAACATTACTCGTTCCACTTGAGCTTCCTTCATCTTGTTGAGTTCTTGGTTCCACAACCTTTTGGAGTGATAGTGCCAAAAGATTCATTGCTTCTGTTAATTTCTCTTGCTCGGAAATGATTTTTTCTATCTTAACATCTTTTCCATCCATTTTCCTCTTATTTTTCCTTAAATATCTAGCTCTGATACCATTATAATAACCCTTTTGAGGGTTTTAAACAAAATTTCTAGAATTCTGATTCTTAATTGCAACAAGTGGAAATTAATTACAGCGGAAGGAATTTATCAAAAGAAGAGCCAAAGATCATCAACAAGCATCCACAAACCCTTATCAACAATTATTAATTAAATTTTCAATTGAATTATGGCCAAATCAATTTGATTTATGCCAAATCAAATTGTTGGAACTTAACTGTGCAATCTGGAAATCGCAACAGCCAATAAATGATTTGATTTGCACTAATAAATGCTTCAAAATGCATGCAAATGCAGATTTGTTCTTTAAAATGCAATTCAATTAGGAATATCGATTTAGTATGATACTAATATCATCTAATAATACATAAATAACACTAGAGCAAGTTGCACTTCTTGGAAGTAATGGAATAAATCGAAAATGCCCAATAATGCCTTCAAATATGATAATATAGTTTAAGTGCAAATAGTATTAAGTCAATATGAAGGGTTTTTTTCCTTCATATGGACCTCACATGGGGTTTTCCTCCCAAGTGATGAGATAATGAGAGAAAACTCTCAAAATCATATTTTACAAATGAAAGTTCACATATCCAAATGGCTGCCCTTAGTCCTCTATTTATACTTTTGAAAAGACATGGTCATTCCCTTATGACCATTCATTATTCCCTTATAATTATTTATTTTGTCCTTAATTTGGCTAACCCATATTTACTTTATAAAAAACATAAAAATTCTTCAATACTATAATGTTGCTCTTCTCCTTGCTTTCCTTTTCTGTCCACGAAGAAGGAATGGCCAAAAAATCAAAACTTGGTCTTCTACGTTGGGAAAAGGGACATTACACACTATATTTCATACTCAATTGAGTTCTCCTAGTGCTTTTGAAAAGGTGTATGCAACTATCCCTTGACCGAGGTTAACCCATGTGCCTCACCACCGAGAGTGGTCTATGCTTTACTTCATCCCAACATAAACTCTTATGTGTAGATGAAAACTTCATAATTATGCTCTCTTATGTTGTGTATGCAACATGCAGATGTAGTCCTTACTTTCTCATCTCAATAAGTGGTAGATAAATAGGAGATTTATAGATGATAAATTCTTAGGTTAGATATATATATATATATATATATATATATGATTTCTTACTTTGAAATTAACCCCTTAGTGGTAGGAAAGGCCAACCCAAAAGGCGTATTTTGAAAGACAAAAGAGTAAATAATGGGCCCATGAGGAGAAGATGAGTGAAAAATAAAAGGGGCCAAGACTATACACAAAGGTCAAGACCATATGTAGTGTCCTAAAATTGGCCCATGAGTACAAGACGAGTGAAAATTAAAAGGGGCCAAGACCGTACACAATGGTCAAGACCGTATGTATAGTCCTAAAAATTTTGTATGGTCTTTGATCAAATAAAAGTAAACAAAAAAAGAAAGATTCCAAAAAATTTGTAAGGTAACTCAACATCAAATAAAAGTGATATAATAGTAAGAAATGGGGTTAGATCCAATTGAAAAGAGCAATAAAAATAAGACTATTGCCACTAAGATCTTATTCCATTGTTCAAAACTCGCTTGATTTTGCAATGACATGGGACTTGGGTGTTTACAAAACCAAGGGAAGAGTGTCAAATGGATAATTAGCTTTCCCAAACACCTGTATTCTATAATTTGAAAACTAATTCCCTACACTTTCTCAACTATTTTTGGGGATGTAAGATTGCATTTAAAACCGAGGTGCTTTGGTACATCGACACCCTAGATAGAAACAATGTCATCTCCTAATCACAAGGATTGAGTGAGTTTAGAACCACTCTTTTAATCACTAAGCCTTATGAAAAGGCTCCCTTCGAACGAGCTAAATATCTTTGTATACTCTAGCAATTCTTTCTTATTTTACAACTCTTTGGTGGTCTCTATACATTTCTCTCCTTCACTTTGTATCTATTTTTCCTTTAATACGAATAAACCATCCTCCTCCACCCAAAGGGTTCACTTTTACTCATTAATCTCACATTTTTGGGCTTTACCCAATCAAAGTTCTTGCAAATATCTATATTCTTCACTTTCATCTTCTTGTGGAATGAAACCCACTTTTTTAGAATCACCTCCACTAAGATGGTATTTCTTGCATATTTCTTTCTCTTGTGGGCTTGTATCAAATACCATCTAACCACCGCCTCCTAAAGCCTTGTAGGATTTCTTCAATCAATAAACAACCTACTATTGGATTTTACATATCCTCTTTTCTCATGGATTCCAACGCTTCCTCTTCTCTCATTTTCCTCATTTCTACATGTTAAGCAACTCCTTTATAGTTACTTTATGACACCATATTCTTCACTACTTATTGCCTTAAACATGTTTTCAACAAGACTAGCTATTTCCTTGTGGAATGTTGTCCCAACTTGGATCTCATCATCCTCATCTTCTTCGCCATGTGCTTCAAGGATTGTAGCAATATCTCCTTCATCCCATCATATTAAAACTACATCTATTTCATAATTGTATACTCTTCACCACTTGTTTGGGCTAACTTAAAATAAACTCATATATACTCCATTGCATCCTTAATTTCTTCTATTATCTAACTCTTTACATCAACTATAATTTGATTGCAATATTATTTTTTTCACCTCATCCATGACATTTACAAATAGCCTTGTACTCACTTTTTCCATATTTGTAAAAACAATGTGTACCTTGACTCATAACATTTTCTTCACCAATACCTATGTGGGCTACTCCCACATGTGCCATATTACTTGTATCCTTCAATATTCTTGGTAGAAACATATCCGCCTTCTCTATCTTCTTGTTGGATTTTATGCCACGAGTGAATTTTTGTATCTTTCCAATCCCTTCCACTTTCCCTTTTGAGATTCTTTTCTCTCGACCTCTAGCCACCGAAAATGAACTCCCTCTTGTATGTCCTCTTAAGAACATTATTGTGTCATCATTTTTCCATGGTCTCTTTTTTCGCATGACTTTAAGATAATTTTCTTATGCTACCACATCTTTACCAACTAGTTCTTCAACTACTTCTACAACATTACCTTATTTTTCTACCTCTTCACTTTTCTTTTCAAAAATATGAGCATGCTAGACCGAACCATGCTTTTTCCTTTTCTTTTCATTCTTTACCTTTTTGGACCTTCACATTGAACAAACAAATCACATGAGTAGAGAGTTCTCACAAACAATTTTTCCACCTCAACCGAGAGTTGTACATGAGGTAAATGAAGTTATCCAAGGAAATTTAGGGAAAATATATGGAATAAATTGATTTCGAACTTAAGAAAAACCGGGTCTTTACGAGCACATGGAATGAAGGATTCAATTAATAAATTCACCTTGTTCTTGAGATTCGGGAGTTTTGGGGGTTGGGGAGCTAAATAAATAATCAACGGAAATATCTTGAAATCCTCCACATGATGGACACATCATTTTTATAAGTCTTCAATATCGTCCCCCGATAGATCAAGTCACTATTGTCCTCTTTTGTGTTGAAAGGGTGAGTGGTACCCTAACTCAAATTGCAAGATAAAAAAATATTAAAATTTTTGGGAATGAACTAAGTATATGCTTTGGAGTCAAAATCATATAAGATTTCACATTGTGATGATGGCATCAACATCATTTAAAGTCTCAAACACACTTTTTAAGGTGGCATCTCCACTTACACTTGTTCTAAGGTGCAAAGGGATGTGAGGGAACCCAAAATGTGCCCACCTATGCATGTTTCTTTTTTGCCACTTAAAATTTGTGACTTGAGTTGTTAGGTGAACTCAATGCAAAAACAAGCCCCCTCATGTTTTGGCCCCCTTGGAAAATTTTAAAATTTATTTTGTCCCCTTTCATTTGTTATAATGTGTAAAGGGAAATGAGGGACACAAAATTTTGCTCCCCTTCCATTTTCAAGTTTTCATCACTTAAAATCATCAACTTCAAGTGTTACAAGTGTTAGGATTGTAAACTTGAACCCAACTTGAAATCAGTCCCCCTCCTCATGACAAGATGAACCATGGAAAATTTTTCAAGAATATGTTCCCCCTTACACTTTTCCCAAGGTGAAAAGGTACATGAGGAACAAGAAATTTTCCCCCTCTCTTAGCTAGCCCCTAAACACATGGAAAACCTTTGTTAAGCCTCGAGTGCTAGTTTCCAACCCCTTACATCTCACTCTCATGAAACCACAAGCTAACACTTGGCATGATCTAATGAAAAGTGCATTTGGGATCTCCTCATGTCCTCTTTCTCCATTTTTCCCCTATTTATTAGGGTGTAACTCCTCATCAACCCTCATCCAATCCCGGTTAAGCCTATTTGAGTTAAAGAGTGCAAGTAAGATCAAAAGGCTTCATGTTCAAATACTTCACCATTTTTGAGTTTTAAAGCTTCACCCTCTCAAAATCATCCCACTTTCTATTATGCTACTAAATATTCCAGATACCTCATATACTAAAAATAAAAAATTACTCATATCTCCCAAATCCCTTGTCTGATCCCCATGATATTTTAACATCAACTCCTTCTCAAAAACTCCTATCAAATGATTCCAAACTTGCATCCAATAGTTTTCTACATTATTTTTTATGTCTAGACAAATTTTCTTATTATAAAAACAAATTTTTATATCTACTTAGTTATGGGAATTGAAATCCTATGAAAATCATAGTGAAGCCTCCTTGTGAAAATAACAAAAATTTTGAGACCATTCTCATTCCATTACGACACTAGGAAGACCCACTTCTAATAATAGTATGCATTTCTAACCTTCATAATATATAAATATTAAATACCATAAACATTTCATTATTATAGTTTCCATTTCTTTTTGCACATCAGTCAAAAGTGTTGAACTAAGAAACTAGTAACTAAAAATAGACTTCCTACATTAAGGCTTACTAAAAATATTAAGTGTCGAAACATTGGTCAAGAAACAAGGATGTTGAGTCACCTATGTTAATGAAAGAGCACCTAGATGTGATTGAGACCATTGTGGGATGCCATGGTGATCGGATAAACTCAACCTTTCATAATACACACTTCAAGTTGAGAACGGGATTAATTATTTTCTATCTGGAAAATAAAACCTTTTCTAATGAGTAACAGATGAACAAGAAGGTGTTTGAGCATATTGTAATTGATTTCATTCAAAAAGGATACATCTTTTTCACGGAGGTGAATCTTGAAGTCAAGAGGAGTAAGGTGATGATCTTCATATCCTAACTCCGACCTTGTGTTCAAAGAGGATCATCATGTTTGCAAGAATGGGAAATCATCTCAAGTTCACATGGTGCAAGTCACTTAATAGTGTTTTTTAAGAACTTATTCAATGTTTTGGAGTGTGTCGCATCTCACAGAAGAAGGATATTGTAACCACAATGTTTCAATCCAACAAAAGGTCAAAGGAAAATAATTTCATTCAAGGAGAATTTCCTCAAAGTCCATCGGAAGTAAATTCTTCATCAACAAAGGCTTCCTCGTCTTCAAATTTTCACTTCTCTCTCTTCTTCTCTCCCCATCCCTCTCTCTAACATTCTATTTCTTCATTGGGAATGAAATTTTCTACTCTTTTATCATATTCACTTAAGTGACTTAATGTTGTATTGTAAAATCCCCTTTTCAAAAATAAGAAAAGCACTTAATTTCATTCCTAGGGAATGTGAAAGGTCACAAGTGCTTTGGTGAGATGAAAATTCACATGTGGGAGAGGAAGATACATTTTGTAAGATATAAATTATAATGGCATATCCATTCCAAAGGGGTTCACATTTGTTAGTTGTTATTAGTTGTTGGTTTTCACTACTACTACAAGCAATAAGCTATTTTATTTTATCTCCTTTCCTATGTTCTTCTACTCTCTCTACTTTCCAACTTTGTAAGCATTGTAATCATTGTAAAAGTATAAGAAGATAAAATAATGTAAATAAAAATAAAAATAAGTGTTGTTAATGTCTAATTTTATTGCTTATGAATCATGTATATAATGGCATTCTTAGAGGAGTGATGTAAATAGTAAGTTCATGATTTTGTGTCTACATCACCTCATCAAAAACATAAGATTCAAATATACCTATAGATTCATAAACCTAATGATTTTTTGGTCATAACTAAAAACCTAGAAATACTCTACATTATCTCGGAATAGTGGGGCAAGGAATCATCTCTATTATAAACTTTTACAATATAGACTGATCCAAAGGTGATAAATTTGTATCTGAAGCTTCCAAGGCATCTGCGCACTTTGGTTATCTTCCCTTGTAATAGATTGTATGTTCAATGTATCAAAAGTATCAATCAAATCTCAATCTCGGTGTTTGTACCATCTAAGATATGACATTTTTCATTAAAAAATATTTTTACCTAATTAACAACTAATTTTGAATCACTAAAGACCTATAGATTTTTGACCTTGTGTGTCATAGTAAACTGAATTCCTAAGACTAAAGATTCATATTCAGCTAAGTTATTTGTGCATGGGAAGTACAATTTTTATGCAAAACATATCTCTTCTCATGGGAACTAATCTGAACTAATCTTGCACCCGAACATTGTTTAGACCTAGCTCCATCAAAGAGGAACTTCCATAGTTTGTTAGAAACTAGGTCAACTTTTTTTTGGGTTCTAGGTTTATTATATAGGGTGTATATATCGAGTTTTGTAGATAATTTCATGACTTTGTAATTTTTAAAATTGTACTCAATAATTTTATGGACCATTCTAGGCTACACATTTCAAAGGTAACCACGTATGGGAAAATTCAATTTCCATTTATATTTTCAATGTCTTGGACAACTCCTACTTAACAACATATTGTAGACATAACATTGTGCACTTAGATACATTTCTAGGTCTTAAACACATACTAGCATTCATATGATTCCTAAGAAAGAAAACTAGTAATTGATGACTGTCTTTGGCCTCTTTTCTGTGTTTCTTGTTTTCTATTTGGTCTTACATGCCATACAAAGATCATTATTTTACTTCTTTATCTTTTATGACTTTAGATACCAGCACCTATTCAGATGAAGCACTCAGGCACCCCTTTCGCCTCTAGGTGCCCTGGCCTTTTCCATCTTACTCGCTCCTTTTGGGTCTCTTTAATCTTTTGGAAATATTTTTCACTTATGGGTTGGCCTTCCAATTGTCAATTATGAAATTCAAACAAGGGAATCATATAAATACATAGTCATGTGTTCAAAATAAAGGACCAAGCTCTAAGCATTATTACTATCACTTAAGCTTGCATCTAAAAGGCACCTAAAACACTTCAAAACATCCATCTAACATCCATTCAAGGGAAAATTATTGCAATAACTCTCCATACACTACATAGGAAGGGGAAGTCTACTAAATTTCATCCACACATTCTACTACATTACTATATTTATCTACCACCTACTATCAAATGCAACTTGCATAAGGGAATCCTAGGGTACCATTCTTACACACACTAGAACTACATGGATTCGAGATGTATTATAGTGCTCAGTTATAATTTCACTCTCAGGGTGACCGTCGAGGTCAGTTCAACTCCCCATATTGCATCTTTATTTTTTAGATTTGATGTGGTTTGTGGGTTTGTGTATGTGAGATTATATTTTGTAGGTTATACGTACCTTGATGATAATAGTGCGACCAACAGGTGATAACCAGAATTAATTAGGACAATCTTATGACACTTCATAAATCAAATCCTAAGCTCTTACACAAATCATTGACATCCAAAGAGGTCACCACCCCTACGCGCTTTGTGTCTAGCTTTATCCTTGCATGTCAAAATTTATTATGAGTAGTAACAATGATCTTCTTAGTCCGTACATCACTTTTCCCAATTTATATCACTCTTAGGCTGAGCGTAAATCAATAAAGTCTTCTTTCTCCATCTCTTGTTTATGGTTTCATATTTTACATCTTAGTTTACTTGTGTCATTTATTCATTTCAGCATTTATACATCATTTGGTTCAGTAGTGACTCTGAAATATTTAGATTTAATTAAAATTAAATTAAATCACATGCCATATGCCTCAAAGATGTCCACTACTTGTATAATAATGGGTTTTGGAATCTTGGTTCAACAACTAGCTGCATGTGGACATTCTATAGTTTTCCTACCACTAGTACCTCAAGATTTTCTAATTATCATATAACTACAACTTATTTAGTTGGTGTCAAATCTATTTTTTTGCAAACACCAGGGGCACAATGTTGGCTAAAGCACCTAAGTCTACTAATAATTTATGCACATTATTTCCCGATATCTTAATTATTAATATAAAGTGGGAACTTTCTTTCTAGTCTTGTGAATTTCCATGTTCATTTGATCTAACTTTTGTTTATTAGATGTAAATTTGGTTGAAAATGATTTCAACAAAAGATCTCATTGTTTTGTAATATGAGGTAACTCATGAAGTGTTATGTTTTATTTATCTTCTCGCAATATTGTATCACCCCTTAACTTGAACTAAATATTAATTTTCTCCTTTTTGTTTTTTAAGCTCTTCTTGACTTAATTTATCAATGCCTCTAAGTGGAGGAAGATTTATCTACATGTAAGGATTGGATGGAGTATCCAATTTTTGGGAGGATTATGTGTGATAAGTGGTTATTTTCCTTTACTTCTATACCCTTTTTGGTATTGTTGGAGATCCATCACTTCAAATATTTCTTATTAAGGTTAGTTATCTTCTTGTGAAGGAAAGGTGATTGTCTCGAGGATATTGACATTGGATTTATTAGGTGTACTTGATGTATTGGATTCATTTTGGGATTTCCCTTCATTAAGAATGATTTCAAAGTCAACAATTTATTCTTTGAATATGTCAAATGCATTGCAAAATTCTAAACAGATCCAACTCACTCAATTTTTGGTATTATGCACTCTACAAAAATCATTGATGGCTACTTCTATGATGTTAATATCATGCATCCTATTTGGGGAAGGTTCTAGATTAGGATGGTTTTGAGGAAAGTTGTACCTTTGATAAGTGTAATTGGATTTGTTACCATCTAAATTTGTATAATCCAGTTATTTATGTAATCCTAAAAATTCACAACTCATATTTTGTACACCATCCTTTGTATAGCATTTAAATCACTTAAAGATGATTTTGGAGGTGTAATGATGGTTGTGGAAACAACTACAAGGGTTTTATCATGAGGTGGATCCGGTTGATTGTTCAAGAAAACAAAATTTTGATTTGAAGCAATGTGACTTATTAGTCTTGGATTCGAAGTACAAGTGCATATTGATTGGCATTAGGAAATTGAGGCAATGATATAGTATTTTGAGTTATGTTTGGACCAAATGCTAGGCGATTTTCTTGTGGGTACAACTCTCTATCTACCTTGATTGTTTTAGCATATGATTCTGTCGGACTAAATACACTAACAACTCTTTTGAAGAACATTTTTTTATGGGATCTAAAGCATTTTTAACACCTCAAGAGCTAAAGCATAATTAGGTTTATAAGGATTATACTCTTCCATATAATTTTTGAAATCTATCATTAAGATCCTAATATGTTCATTGGGCTCTCTTATGAAGCTATCAAACCGATAATATAAGACACTAGGGTAAACAAATTATCTAAATTATCTTATGAAATTTTTTTGGAAAACATCCCAACTTTGTGAGTGTTTTTGCATCTAAATTAAAGAACCACTCATAGGTCGCATATCATAATGTAAATGGGAAAATCCTACAATATACATCTTCATGTTGAATGTACAACAACCTCGAGTTATTTTGAATGATGTAACATGTTCCTTTACATTGTCTTTCCTCTAGTAGGAATGTAGAGAGGAAGATACTTCTCTGGGTTTCTTAGAAGGGCATGTAAAGGTGTAGACAAATTTAAAGGAGTTTCTCCTAACCAAGTTGCTGCCATGTTGAATGGATTCAAATTTGAATTAGTTGGAATATTTCATTCGGTCCTAGAATCTCTTGTGGACCCTTGTCGATCTTAGATTCCTATAGAATTATAATGGTCCATATAGTAAGCGTGTTCAATTTTGTGTGGACCTTGTGAGCTCCGACAAGATGATTTAAAATTAGAGGATCTAGGAATGGTGATCTTGTATCAAGGATATTAATATCAATTTGTATCAAGGATGGTTGTGTGGGTTTCATTATAATGATTAGAGGAGGATACACAGAAGGGAAATTGTGAATTGTGGAGACAATGGTGAGGAATTTAGGAATGGGAGATAATAAGGTGAAACAATTGAGGAAATAAGTGTAGAAGAAATATGAAGAGGGATAGAAACGTGTGCTAAAATAGAGGCTAAAAGAGAAGGGGAGACAATAGAAGTGGTTGAAGCAAGGGAAGAATAAGGAGCTTAAAATTCAATGGAATCCAATGTCCCTTGATCAGCTCATGCCTTATCTTCATAAGAAGAAGTATAATAAATAATGATATTGGTAGAAGAAATACCTGAAGAAGATGGAATGGAAGAGGATACAATCCCCAAATAACTAATGACTACTAAAGGAACAAAATAAGTAAGAGAAGAGAAATGAGCTACATTTTCACTAGTACTTACCGAGGGAGAACTTGTAGGAGTATTATCCATTATTTTTGCATGTAGAAACACCAGTAGTGACCATTGAAATAGTTGTTAGACTTGAGAGTTTTATGCTTGAAGATGTTCCAGGATGATAAGTACCAATGATTTATTTTAATGTAGGAGGGACTCCAACTATAAATTTCTTTAGTTGCTTAGGTCAGTTCCTCACTTCATCTCGAGTCCTCTTCTTCTTCTTCTTCTACCTCTTACCTTGGTTTGAGCTTTATTCCACCAGCCCTAACTAGCTATCCAATAGATATATAGATGACCTTGTGATTCCTCATGTTGAGGGATATAGTTTTTACTTTTTATACAAAGGATTGTTCACACAACAAAATTTTCTTAAATCTCCTTGAACTTATTTATTACGGAAGATTGAGGAATCACCTTTCCAATGCAATTTGAACAAGCTGAAATGAACTTCGTATGTGGGATATATCGTTCATGCGAGAGAAGGAATCAACAGAAAAAATGAAGGCACATGTGCAGCAATACAATGGCATGTTGTGGAATTTCTAGATGACCTATCAAAAGATGACAAGTGGCAATGTGTGAAATATTGATGAAGAAAAAAATTGAGTTTTCTTCAACTTTTTTCCAAGTATCTCATCAAACTATAGAACGAGCTCTATTACCGACACTCAAGTCAAGTTACGTCCATAAGAACGTTTCAATAACCAAGCAACATCTCACATGTTAATGTCAATCAACCATTCCATGGAAACAAAACAACCTCCAATCAACCAATACGCCACACCCCACGGTGGGCGGATACATCCAAATCAATAGTAAGCGGTCCCAAAGACCAAGTAAATGAAGTGGTGGAAGTCTAAATAAAGGATAAAGCATATTATATCCCATGAATGTGGAATTTATCTCACCTAAATCACCTATACATAAGGCCACATGGATAATTTATGGTGGGATAAATCATATCCCTAATTTTAAATCCCGATTAAATGGCTATTTTAAAAGGCCCGCATAGTAATTAATTTTTGGGTGAGCTTATTCGTAGGTTAAATATATTATTCGGTGGCCATAATTTTATATAGATGTGGTGATTCTAAGGTCTACATGGGAGCGGCTAGGGGAGATGACCCCATAACCGTGCACCTTAACTTTAGGGGTGTGTAGATTTATGTAGAGGCCTCGTTAGTGCAAAATTAATATATCATTGTGTAGCATATGACCGTGTCACATCACTATTTTTGTTTTTTACATTTATTTGGAGGGAAATTTTGATTTTTAATTGATTTAGTACACAAATAATTTTTATAAAGCATTTGAAAAGTGTACCAATAATCGAGCACCATATGTGTGACATTGTAGTTGGCTCTTAAAAAGTACCATTAATGAAAAAGTGAAAAACTATTGGTACTTTTTCTATCAAGTTATGGTGAAATCAAATGTACATATTTTGGTGCATACACAACTATGGGGTCATCTCCCTATATGGGATTTTAATCCCTCATATGATGTGAGGAGATTTTTATTAGCACAAAGGATTAAGAAAATGTCAAGAGAGTGGGATTTATTATAAACAACATGATATTAATTATATATGTATTATTCCAGGCTTGGGAGCCTATATAAAGGCCTCTCATTTCATTTCACAAATACACCAAAGGTATATTATTTTCAAGCCGCATTTGAGCTTCCCTAAATTGTGGAAAGTTTATTATAAGCTTGTGAAAAATTTTAAAAGCATTTTAAAATCCTTAAGAATTGTTTTGTACTTGTTGTATACTCGCTAAGTGTGAAATTATAACTACTTGAATGATTCTCTTTTGTAATATTATTATCATTTTTTAGCCAGAGAGCCATTTATTTGCGATGATCTATAGAGCCATTAATATTTTAAATAACCAAGTTGACACAAAGTATCATGGAGATATCGACAAGTTGGAGAGTCATCGATCGACATAGTGTCGAGATCCATTAAAAATCCAATCAACATGGAGACCAGAGAGTTTGTTGACACCATTTAAGGAACCAGAGAGCTTGCTCTTTTTGGAAACATCATTACGAAGAATGTCGGGTGTTGTAGATTTTTAGTTCATTGAGATCATCATCTTAAAGGTCGAGTGTTGTTATAGATACATTATGTTTCCATTTGAGAGAGAGAGAGTGTGTGTGTGTAGAACATTGTTGGCTGAGCCAAGAGCCTATTTATAAGCCAAGAGATGTCAAGACATGCATAGAGCTAGCCCGATTCAAGTAATTTCTATCAACGTTCCTAATCGTCAACAATTAACTAGTGTAAGAATTATCTATTTCTGCATTAATTATATATTAGCTCATCTTTTAAGTGGACCTAAAGACATAGTCCATTTTTGGGTGAATTCCTTTCTCAAGTGTGGTGTTGCATTTTTATGGTGTGTTTTCAATCACTTGTTTTTGAAACATAATTTAGTCAATTTAGTCATAAATCAATAAATTGTGAAAAAATTAAAGTATCTAAGGAAATTGGAAAATTGATTCAGTTTAAATAACCCTTGTTTTCGGATCATCATTGGTCTCATATTTGTAGACTAGGTCATCCTTGTGTATTTGGTGCTTGTAATATATAATTGACCATGCCTAGGGTATCTTTTCATAAACGTAAAACTCTTCTTGTTGGATAAAAATTCCTTGGAGTATGGTTACCCTTTTAAGGGTTTAGACCAAGAGCAAAGGAATTTAGCCAAATACCAAATTATTTACATCTCGATTTTAATTACAAAGAGATCTGAAAATAAGAAATCATGATTGTAACCTTCACAAAAATATGCCAAACACCACGAAATACTTTAAATTAACTTGCCATAATATATATATATATATATATATATATACATATATATATATATATATATATATATATATATATATATATATATATATATACATATATATATATATAATGCATCCATAAGAGCCAAAAATAATGATAATTTTGAAGAAACACACTTGGAAAAATTAATTAATGTCCTCAATAAAGAATCTGTACATACCCGAAATTGTAAGGTACTTCAGAACTCACCGCCATGCTCAAGGCAAATGTCCTTCACGTGTTTTCCAGAATGCTCTTTTAATGTGACTCACGTAAATTTCAACATTTACCAGCTTTTTTTCACCGCCTTAGGCTTGCATTAATGATTCTGGTTCCCTGGAATAGTGTTTTTCCATTATTTATAGTTTAAGAGATCAATTTGGTTTTTACCTTGGGTAAATGCAAATGCTATAAATAGTTGGCTTGTGCTCAAGCAAATGGCCCCTCAAATTTGCCTCTGAATTTCTCATTGCAATAGATTAGTCTTTCATTTTTCTTAGAATTCTTAGTTTCATTCATTGCATGCCTAGTTAGTGTTGTTTTGTTGTTAGGAAGCCACATATCCATCTTGTGCAAGTGTTGTCATCACTTCATCCAAATCAATTGGAATAGGATAGTTTGATTTCGATAGGAAGCCATTAAAGTTGCAGGTTTTGTTCTTCAAACAGATAGTTTCAGGTTCTGACGTTTTATGTTGCATGACTCACAATAAATCCCACTAGGAATTACATAAGCCAAGCTCTGTACTCTTGTGCTATCTCTCTCCTACTCGCATTATATTCAGTTTGTATCCTAAGCTGCCTTTGTCCCAATATCTACTTCTATTGATGCTAGCATTACACGCTTTTCTGGATCCACGTGAGCACGAAGGAACGAGGAGATCACACTGAGGGGACAAAATCACACACACCATCGGATTCGCCACTGTTCTGCAGAATCCAGGTTCTAGCTTTCAAAGTTCTAATTAGAAGCATATCAAATAGAGTAGCTAATCACTTTATTTCAATCAATTTTACTTTCGATATTTCCAGGGAAGCTGATGGGGATTGATAGTTTCTGAGAGACTATGATTCACTCCTCACTTCTGAGGTAGGATCGAGAGTCTTTCAAATAGATTAGATCAGTTATTTCATTGTTTAGAATAGATTTACAACTGCACAGGCAAGTAGCTATACTCGGTTGCTTTGTTTGTTTTAAATTCATCATTAGATTAATTGTCAATTTCTAGATATATTAAAATAGCTGCTCCTTCGATTTCATTCATATAAACTCATCAGAAAAATACAAAAATAGAGAATTCATATATGCTATAGATACACTTTACATAGTTAATCTCACTTTGCTGCAATTGGATTTACGTTGTTGCTTTTGTATGACAATCACGGGACCTAGAGAGCCCAGAGAATACGTATTCAAGCCAATCATGCCCCAACCCAATCTCGTCATAGCAATAACTGATATAGATCAAAATCTTAGGATCCAAGTCTTCCAAACAATGGAAAATCTACAATAGATCAACCTCCAGTTAAGTGGGTTAAACATAGAAGACGACAAAGCGCACACGTTTTGGTCAAATCAACCAAACTACAGATTACCCTAGATATATATCCACATGACTGTGGAAGGGCTTGAAAGAGAGAAAACATTCGGTTGTGATCCTTTGGTCCCACAAATGACGCAGGAGACACTCTCACAGATATAGATACTAGCTTAAGAATTCAGGTTGCACGAACACCTGTGAGATACTCTGAAAAGATCACACAACTATTAATTCTGAATATAGAGGCTGAGAAAGCATATGACTATTGATACTAGGGATTAGGGACTGAGTCCACACATGACCATAGCAGACCACAACAAACACGAATCTATGGTTGTGACCCACAAATCCCACAGCCCAACGAATCCATAGGTGAATCAGACATAGATGTTAGCCTACGTACATTAGTATTCAGATCTACTCCACTTCCACCTATCATCATCAAACAGTTATCCTTGTTAGACGTAGCAGCTAACGAAGCTAAGGAATTCTGGACTAGGCCAGAGAATCACCCATAGAGTCAATTATATTTACCATCCACCCTATGACCTTATCTGGAGACATACACGAAACTATCCCAGGTCATTTTCCACGTATTCCACAACCCATAGACCAATCACACCAAAGCTCGATATTGATTGGAGCCTTCGAGTAGTCATCCTTACCGATCGATCTATTACACCAGTCTAGGTTAGGAGGGCCTTCTTTGCCTTAGATTCATAATTTCCACTAGTGCGCATCGAAGACATCAGATTTCCTAACTAGTTTTTCTGCATCCCACGCATATTCCATCCCCACCGAATGCCTCTCGGCACGACCTCGAGGTCGGGTGAGGAAAAGAAGAGATTACTACGCCGCTAGATTCCCATCGCTCACTTTCTCACTTTTCCATCATTTATTTCATCTTATCTAAATCAAATTGAACCCGACATGAAACGAAATAGTTTTTCTTTATTTTCACTTCTTCCTTCCACCTTCACTTTTTCCCATTATTCTGTGGGTATTCATATACCCCCCGAATATGTCAGGATTCGATGCATATGGTAGACCTCTCCTAGGTCTTGAGCATACTACACTCAACTGAATAGACAGTCAATATCACCCTCACTCTCCGTATGGGGTGACAACTATTCAGATAACCAATTATCAACACAAACTCCATCGCCAAGGGTCAGATATAACTCATCTTTCCAAACAGAAGAGTTGGATCAGCTCACTCAAACACAACAAACAGAGCCTTCAGGCTCAAACAATATGACGCTCACAGGAGAATCTAGTTCGTCTCCTCAGGTACTACTTAGACCACAAATTAGTAGACAAGCTGACCCATACCTGGTTTTAGATGATGAACATTCGATACATTATGCCAGGAATGAACAACGTTCTCGAAGTATGTACCCACCTATAGGAGGTTTACAAACACAACCCGAGTCTCTTTTCAAGAAAATACCTCCATGCCACGTCATATAGGAAATGCCCTCGGGAAACTTGGCAGGGCAATGATCAGTTCATAACGGGATATCACATGCCTATACAACACCAGGATATACAACAAACGCCACTAAGGAAAATACCGTGACTTCACCAAATGAAGTCATTTCAACATTAGTAGAAAAAGTGAGGGGGTTAGAACTTGCTCAGAAAATCACCATTCTCAATTCATGCAAGCAGGAAATTCTAATCCTCCACACCATCCTAGCCAAGTAGACCTCCTCACAGGAATAGGCACGTTAGGCATGACTCCTCAGTATTCACAACAAACGCCAACAAGAACCGCCATTTCTAACACCACTCCGATACCTCCCAGTCTAGTACAGAATAATCCATTCCTAGACAATACCCCTTCATACTTAAACATATACTCCAAATCACCACAAGGGGACATGTTCTCCTCTCCCGGCATGTTTTCTCAAACACAGGGGCTACCTTATGCCCCTGCCAACACATACGCTATGCCATATCAACAACCTATTCCACCGCCGCCCCCTCAGCAGGCACCATCAATGGTCGAAACCTACGCGATAGGGACATATTCAGAATACTTGAAAGAGCCCTTAGATTTCACCATACGAAGCATCATGCTTCCAAGACCTCTTCCCGATTTACCCAAATACAAAGGTGAGGGAGATCCGAATGCACATATCAAGGCTTACGCCATAGCCATTCGAGAACTACTCCCTTGGGATGGGGTTGTTGCTAAAATATTTCCCAAAACCTTGGAAGGTATCACTCTCGATTGGTATTATAGAATACCTGAGGCTTCCATCCATTCATTTAAACAACTCGTTTCAGAATTTCATCAAGGCATTTGACATGAACAAACTATTAAGAACAGGAATCAAGGAATTCTTGCACATTAAGCAGGAACACAATGAATCATTGCTCATTTCATCCAAAGGTGGCGTACAGTTCTTTATTCTTCAGCCAGTGCTCCAAATATGGACCAAATGGAACTATGTGATTTATTCCTTCATTCTCTCAGCAGAGAAGTGAAGGAAGAAGTCCAGAAGTTCCCACTAAGGACTTATGATGAAGTACTTGAGAGCGCTCTCCGAATAGATCAAGCGGCAATAGATAGCGGTCGTAAGACGTATGGAACAAACGGGAGGTTAATCACCACCAACCAGAATACTACGTCTTATCCTACTACCACAAGCGTCAATCAAGGACCTAAAATCCTTAATAGAAATCACGGAGTGACAACAGATGGAGTAACTGATCAGGCCAAAAGGGTAAATGTTGTGAATACTCCACCGCTAATAAACAACCAACGAAACAACAATTTTACCCCAACAATCAATACAGTGGATTTTAATCATCCACAACAACAACAACAACAACAATGGCGAAACCCTACACAGGGTCCAAGCCAAAACTCAACTGGATATCAAAACCAAAGCCAAAACCAAAAACAACAAATGCAAAACTTTAATCCTAATAGGCAACGGTTTGATCAGAGTTTTAGGCCACAATATACACCAAGTCAACAAACTAGGAATTACAATCCTAACTCGTATTGTGGTTTTCACAAAATCTGAGGCCATGACACTAGAACGTGCCGTGACTACAATAAATTCATGCAACGTTTTCCAGAGGAACAAAGACAACTTTTTATAGATATGTTCTTGGCAGATCCTACGTCACCAGCACCAAATACTTTTACAGGGGTAGTTTCCCCTCAAAATGCACCCCTCAAGATCTTCAATGATCCACTCCCAAATCACAACAACAACAAGTTAAATTCAAATGGGACAAACAAGGGTGTAATAACAGGAAACCATGATCATGAAGCCTCGACTTCATTAAACCCATTAGTTGCGCCACAATTAGGAAGTCAACCACGACCCAAGATAGTCGGTTTAGTGGAGTTAGATGCCGAACTACCCATGGAAGCTATAACAAGGACACGAGAATATTCCTCTCAGCCAAATCCAAGTTACCTACCGGGACAGATAACATCCAACAAATGTTAGTAAAACCCGTAGGTACCTACGATTTAATTAGTGATCTAACAAAAACCTTCTCGCACATTTCTTTTTTGGACTTACTAAAGAATTCTCCTACCCACAGGGCTGCTCTTTTAGAGGCATTAGGTTTAGGCCATCTAATTAACATCACTCCACCTCCCGAAACACAGGTAAACCATATAGACTTTGATATCCACCCTCCGGGGCAGCCGGATAGGGACACCAAATTCATATTCAAAATAAACAAAATGCCAACAGATGCTGAGATTGCACACCGAGGTGATCCAACCTTACATTTGCAAGTATGGGTTTATAACAATTATGTAAAACGAGTGATGGTTGACGATGGGGCAGCAGTTAACATAGTCCCCTTCTCTTTCCTTCAAAAGCTAGGGTATGGAGAAATGAATTGTTCCACAACTCAAAATACGCTAAGAGGCTATGATAGCCTTAAAGCCACCTCGATTGGAACTATAATACTACCGGTCACCTTAGGGCCCAAAACAATCCTGACTGAGTTTTATATTATAGATCGGGAAACTAACTATAATATGATCCTCACCGACCATGGATACACCGTATGAAGGCTATCCCTTCTATGTTATTTCAAGAAGTAAGATTCTTGCATTTAGGAAAGGTGTTCATAGCCAAAGGTGATCCAAAACCATTCGATATACACCTGGCTGACCTAAAGAAAAGACCAGTGTACACTCGAGTTTGAACTCCCAACAAACCAACTTAATAAACCTACCGGCCCGAAACCGGAAGAAAAGTTGGTACCTACGATAGATCTTGAAACTATGAGCCTAGCCAAGACAATCCCAGCCCTCAAAGATGAGGTTAAGATTGTAGAAACAATATCATTAGGAACTACTACAAAAATTGTTGAATTGCTAGAACAAGATCTACCAATGTTCCTACCATTTGATTCTGTAGGCATGGGATACACCCTAGGTGTCGGTTCTCTCCCAGCAGTAGATCTCTGCATGGTAGAGGTAGAAGATGTTAACACAACAAATATCCCAATGCCCATATTCCTAGCTAAGTATTGGACTCTCCATTTCGATGGAGCTAAATGTCATTACGGAGCTAGGGGTAGGTGTAATTGTTACTTCTCCCGAGGGAAGAATCCTACCATTTTCCTTTAAACTAAACTTCGAATGTACAAACAACGGCGCTGAGTATGAAGCCCTCCTCCTTGGCCTCATCTTAGCTAAGAGGATCGGTGTTAATAATATCAGGGTGTTGGGAGACTCGCAATTGGTAGCAAACCAAGTCTCTGAGGTGTATGAAACCAGAGCCGAGCACTTACAACTCTACAAAACTAGTTGTACTGAATTTAAGCAAGGAGTTTGACTTCATATCAATTGAAGCAATCCCACGAGAACAAAATCTTCTCGCCGATTCAATAGCAACCTCAGCATCGCGCTTTACTCCAAACAGTAAGTTAGAGGATACCCATTTCATGGTATCCCTTCATACTGAACCACTGATAAAAACAATGTCAAATCCTCTTTTAAATGGAAATGAAAACAAATCTACTATCCTAGACCACATCGATAGTGATACAACCACTCTTGATTTCTTAAACACCTATGCAGCGTTACATCTCACCCATCACGTGGTAGATTTATCCTTAATCCCGCATTCATCCTCCTACTTCGGAAATCCCATGACAGAGCTTCCCCCACAAAAGGAACTTAGCATATACACAGTCGAAAATAGAGACGATCTGGAATTACCTCCAGCCCCATCTGAGTTTGAAGAAGGTAACGCTTCTCTAATCGAAGAAACAATCGATATTAATATCGGAACGGAAGACGAACCAAGGATATTGAAGTTAGGATCCTCGTTAACTCCATCGGAAGTAGAAATACACACTCAAATCCTCAAGAACATCGAAGGCTTTTGCATTTAATTATAAGGAAATGACAGGGGTTGCACCACACATTGTGGTACATAACCTCATCACTAAATCAGATGCAAAGCCGATTAAACAAAAATCAAGACCAATGAAACCTAAGGTAGCTCTCATGGTAAAAGAGGAGGTAACAAACTCCTCCAAGTAGGATTCATCAAGCCAGTCGATTACTCTCAGTGGATATCTAATATCATTCCCGTTCTCAAAAAGAATGGGAAGATACGCATCTACATAGACTTCCGAGACATTAACAAGGCATGTCCTAAAGATGACTTCCCATTACCATCCATAGACGTCATTGTTGATGCAACAACTGGATTTGAGCTGTTGTCTCTCATGGATGGATTCTCAGGATACAATCAAATCAGAATATCCGAACAAGATCAAGCTAAAACCACGTTTATAACTCCTTGGGGAACCTATTGCTATGTTGTTATGCCATTCGGTCTCAAGAACGCTGGCGCTACATACCAGCGGGCTATGACATATATATTTCATGATCTTATTCATAAAATTGTGGAATCCTATGTAGATGACTTGTTGGCCAAGGCCAAGAAGCATTGTGACCATCCGAAGTGCTTCACGTCATTCTTTCACGTCTGATAGAATACAGAGTCACGCTAAATCCAGAAAAATGCGTCTTTGGTGTAACAGGAGGGAAGCTCCTAGGTTACATTATATCATCACGCGGGATCGATGTTGACCCAACCAAAATTAAGGTTGTTCTCAAAATGGTCCCACCTTCGATGAAATCTGAATCGTCATTTCTCGAAAGCTTGGTGCAATCCAGAGATTCATCCTGGACTTAAGTTTTACCATTCATCCAATCAACAATCTACTCAAGAAATATTATAGTATTGATTGGACCAAAGATTGCAATGAAGCTTTCAACATAGTTAAGCATGTTTCTTATTATCACCACCTACGTTAATGCCACCTAAGCCAGATCACCCATTAATTTTGTATTCACGAGCTACCAATGTCTCGCTAGCCTGTATGCTGGCTCAAGAAGACGATGACATGAGAGAACGTGTGATCTATTTCATTAGCCGAACGTTGCTCGACTATGAAACACATTATACATAGGCAGAACGAGAATGCCTTGCCATAGTCTTTGCAACCAAACGCTTAAGACATTACATGCTAAATCAAGAAACAAAGGTCATTGTAAAGACAGAGCATTTACGAACTTTCCTCACGCAAGGGTCCTTGTCTAAAAAGGCTGGACGCTTTATAACCTTAATGGGGGAGTTCAAACTAACGTTTGTAAATCAAAAGTCCATTAAAGGACAAATCATCGCAGATTGGTTAGCTGATAACCCATTAGATGGAGGCAATCTAGTAGATCTGGACTTTCCGATGAATGCGTATACTACATCGAAAATAGACCTCCCATCTCTGAGTGTCCTTGGTATACTGATATTATTAATTACATCATGGATCATACATGTATCCGGAAGGCATTACATCACAACAAAGAAGGTGGTTACATGCATTATTGTAGCCAAATACGTCATTATAGAGCAAGTGCTCTATCGAAAAGCGTTCGATGGAATGCTTCTAAGATGTGTCGACACAGAAGAATCCAAGAAGATTCTCCACGAATCTCACAGTGGAATGTGTGGAGGCCACTTTGGTGGCCATGCCACCACTCATAAAATACATCGAATGGGCTATTTCTGGCCTACTTTAGAACACGACGCAGTAGAGTTTGTACGAAGGTGTCATAAGTGCCAAGAATTCTCCCATGAGATCCACATGCCAACACAAGCTCTACAACCAATCGCTACTCCATGGCCCTTTTCTACGTGGGGCCTCGATTTGATAGGGAAGTTCTCTCCCTCATCTACATAGATGGCCATAATTTCATAATCACGGCCACCGAATATTTTACCAAGTGGGTAGAGGCCATGCCTCTTACTACTGTACCAGGTTCTGTAATCACCAAGTTCATTTTGAACCAAATCATTTGTAGGTACGGTGTCCCGCAAATCATTATCTCGATAATGGGACTTCTTTTAAGAATGATGAAGTTCACGAATTGTGCAATAAATTCAAAATAAGCCATCATACGGCCTCCTTGTATTACCCCCAAGCCAATGGACAAGCTGAAGCAACAAATAAAACGTTAAAAGCCATTCTCCTTAAAACGGTGAAAGAAAACAAACGAGATTGGCATTTGAAGTTATATCCGGCCTTATGGGCCCACCGAACCTCAATAAGAACACCAACAGGAGTGACTCCTTTCTCGCTAGTATTCGGGGCAGAAGCAGTTCTCCCACTTGAGGTTGAAATACCTAGTCTCCGTATCTCATTACAAGGGATTCTGGATGAAGATGCTTACAGAGAAGCACGTCTCTCCCAACTAGAAAGCCTAGATGAAGCTAGGTTAGATGTTGAATAGCGGCACAGAGTCTATGCTGACCGGATGTGCCGGCAAATATAACAAGAAGGTCTATGAACGTGACATATATGAAGGTGATCTAGTTCTAAGGCTAGACAACCGGATCGACAAAAAGACCGGCGAAGGAAGGAAGTTCCGGCCCAAATGGTTGGGCCCATACCGAGTCATGAAGGACTATGGAAATGGTGCATATCTCTTATGCACACTGGAAGGTGAGGAATTTGGTGAAATGGTCAATTCCCTACACCTTAAACGATTCTATGCATAAGCAACCAGCACTACTTGTATAATTATAGCTACATTGCATCTTCATATAGTTAGGATCATTTTGTCCACTTGTTTTGTACAACTTTGTGATCAAGGAATTTATTCTTAAAAGCAATTCATTACAAACTTCTGATGGTATTGGCATAAACACTCTAATCATACTTCTCATTTCCATGATATCATCAACTATTTCGGAATCATTTCATCAAATAAAGCTAGATATGACAAAGTCTTAATGGTAACCATACCAAGATCTGCATGCTTGTTCTCACTTTTGGTTTCTTCTTAGGATAGGTGTCTTGCCTATGGTCTATTCTAGAAGCTTCATCGTGTCACATCTATCCCATATGAATATCTCTTTGGAAGTAAGAGCATGCTGACATTTTACTCAAACAAACAAGTCAAGTATAAATCAAATAGAAAATTTTAAATTTACACATTTCCTTGCCCCACCAACCTTTGGTGATGAGCTTGCATCTCTTACTAGTGACGTAGGGTTGGGAAAGGATGGAAATGCCCTTACTCGCCTATGCCTTGCCTATGGTGATAAACCCACGCTTCTTACTAGTAGCATGGGGCAAGGTGTAGGGGGTCCTCTTAACAAACAAACATGAAAGGTCATAAACAAACAATTCAAATCTTGAAGTCTTGAGTCAAAAACAAATGAATCGATGTCCAAAATTCCAAGAGAATTAAAAATCCTAAAACCCAGATTTTGTCTACCATGTGGCCATCTACGGATCTAAGTCTAGATAAACCGCAAAGCAAGTTACATCCCAAACTATGGAGTCACTCAAGTAGAGTAGGCTTGTAGCATCCTAATTTGGTTCCACCAAAGCTTTGTCTATCTTTCATCACTATCATTTCAACACATTTCATAACTTGTGCCCTTTCCAACTCTCGGTGATGAGCCCTCGCATCTTACTAGTTGCGTGGAGTTAGGAGTAGGGGCAGGTTTATCTGCTCATCATACCGGCTTATCTTCACCACTTTGCCAAAACAGATATGAGGTATCAAAATTGCTTAAAGAAGCTAAAAATTCAAAATCACGTTATATCTACATTATCATATATCAGCATCATGAAATACAAAAAGAAAGTAGACACTTGTATCATTTGTTCTCCATTGCATACATTCTAAAAAGCATATAAGCATAACATCATAGTTTACATGAGGAAACGGAAATGGAAGCAAAGCCATAAATGCCAAGAGTCTGATCCAAAAAGAATATATATATATATATATATATATATATATATAAAATGGTCAAAATTCCTGTACAATGCCATCATGCGCTAAGCATGGTCAAAATGCTCAAAGAGCCCGGGAAGTACACAAATATCATACAAAAATCTAAGAGAGCCAAGTGGCTTCTCAACCCCTATGAGATCCCTCTGAAGGTGCACGCCCACACCTAGGACTCCGGCTACGCCGCTCTGAATGCACGGAGGGCTCACGATCCCGAGGGGCGCACGCGGTCTCGCCATGAGAGATGACTCTCATCGTGCGCTCTATCCTATACCCTACCACTCAAGACGGGGTAGGGTAGATACCATCCTAGCCACATGCCAAATGGGGGAAAGACGTCGCATGTCTCACCACCGAGGGGGCCCCCGCATCCACAGATAGCTCTACACGGGTCCTCTCCATGGGGATCATCAGGGTATCGGTGCATACCCTGCGAATCAAGTCTCGCCACTCATCGGCGGTCTCTACAAACAAAGGAGAAAATGAATTAGAAATAAAACAAGAGATAAACACAAGTGTAAACAAAAGGAGAGATGGCAATTAAAGCAATCCTAACTCAAAGCAAAGGGAGGATAACTTACTCGGGTCACCAGGCCTCCAGGATGGATCTCTAGGGTCAAGACTCGCCACATGATGCCGCCCACCGACCGAGGTGCTCCCCGTGGCTGGAGCGACGTAGCCCCCACAATGGACTCATCCTCCCCACCATGGCCCTGGGAGAGTGGCTCCTCTGAAACTAGAGTCACCCTCTCTACACTCTGCTCTGCCCTCTCTGCCTGCATAATATCCTGAGTGTCATGCCACTCAGGATCACTGTCCTCCTCGATCTCCTCCTCTGTCTCTCCCCCTATGAACTCCTCAAACTCGAGTCTATGTCGATGGGGTCATCGCTGCTATGGGCAGGACCCGCAAATCTGAAGTAAGGGTGCCTAAGGAGCACCAACTCTCCCTCGGGCACGTACTACCCGCCTAGCCGCAATAGGAACACCAGGGGTAACAACTGTCCAACCCCGGCCCCTAGGACCCCCTCTGGCCTCTCGAACTGACCTGTATACTGGCACTACCGGGGAAGCATACCCATGTAAGGTAGGCCAAACTACTGAGGAACTCGGCCAAAGGGGTGTATCTCCACTCACCCTACTCTGTCAATGAGCTGCCCTGTGGTGGAGCAGGAGATCAAAGTAAGAGCCTCCTCGCCCCATAAACCTGCCATGGCCTGATACGGTGTGGCCTCCATGTCATCAATGGTCAACAAGAAGCAACTAGCTGGTGAGGTGCTCTGAGCACCGACATATCTGTCCATCTGGCTGCCCTCACAGCTCCGGGATCTACCACCTCTACACCTCTGCCATAAGGGATGAAGCGCTCATAAACCCAACTCATAACCAGGGTCGGGTGGCTCAAAGACTACCCCTATAGATGGACTACCCTGTATAAGTCATGGTAGGTAGTAGTCCCAAGTATATCTCGCTCCCTGCATAAATCCGCCATGTCCTCGATCTGTGCAATGATGGGGGACCAAAAATATAGTAGTGTGTCTCCTCCCTTGTCCCCGATCAATCTCGAGGCAAGGATCCCCATAATAGCCTGGTGAATCAAGGGGATAGGCAGGCTAGGAATAGATCGACCCTCACCCCCTTCTTCGATCCAGTGGAGATAACTGCATCTCCCATATAAGAAGCCCACTGTGCTATCTGGGCCCGTGAACCTGCTGTCTCAAGGGTGAGTCATCTCCCGATGATCGGGACCCCCAAGATACGGTAAACATCCTCCAAAGTGATGGTCCACTCACCTCGAACCCCTGCAATCGGAAGGTGTTCTCGATCAACATCCCAATAGGAAAATAAGTCACAAAGTATGTGACTGGATGGTGCAACATGTGGAACCCGCGATATACGCAGATACCGCCCTCTCTCAGAGAGTGTCCTACTCATCCCGTGTGAAAGGGCATCTAATACCGCTCGGAGCCACCACACTCTCTCTCTCGCTCCACCAATGTACTCCTCCCTCACCTACATACACCCAAAAACACACAAAAACAGAGCAAGTTAGCATCCAAATGACATTAGAAAAATCACGAAAACACATAAAGATGCTAAAAATGCAAAAACAATTTCAAACAAGTGTTCTTTTGGCATTCTGTGAAGAACCACCACCCTGAGCAGGGGGCGGTTTCAGCAACCGCCACCTTAAAGGCGGTGGTCTTGTAATCCACCGCCTACGAAAGGGGCCGGTCACATTCGGGCGCGCCGGTTCAAGACCACCTCCTTTAAGGTGGTGGTTAGCGGCGGTCGTGTCCCGAAAACCCACGCGGGTTTTATAACTTAAAAAGCCAAAAAACATGAAAAAGGACCATTTTAACTAAAAACAAAGCCTACCCAGTAGGCCCCCCTAGATGGACCTTTTGAACCTAACATTTTCAAAAATAACCCCCACGACAAAGATTTTAACAATTCAAAATTTTGGGGTAAAAATGATAAATTGAGAAAAACTAACCTGTGATCTCGTGGGTCGATGTTCCACTCGTGGAGGCATGATCGCTATCCCGTCACGAACATTTTGACTCTACTCTCATAAGAAACCATCACCGTGGGTCCCAGAGCTCAAAACCAACCAAATCAACACGCACAAATGAATAGGAAAATGGGCCCACTTTCATATATATAGCAACCTGACTCATTTTTTTGAATCCCTTTTTCACAGGTTTGGAGCGCCAACGGAGGTAAGTTCTTACCCCCGCACAAATGGTACGTCCTCATTTCACGTTATTTTAGCATTTATTTTCCGATCTATTTTGTCTATCTGCACTTGATTCCTCTTTTCATTTTGCAGGTGGCGGAATTTTGGATGGCGTCATTTCGACACACGGACGTATCAGGTATAACTTCCAACTTCCCATTTCGGGACCGCCATACTCGACCCACCATTTTACGCCTCTTCATGGCTAAAACGCTTCTCCGAGGGGGCAATATGTACGTACCCAAAATTGTAGGGTACTGCACCACCGAACAACGTAACACGTGCCCCAATGATGATACAGGTCTCCTCGCAAGGTGTTCGGGATCCGGAAAAGCTCCCAAGTGTGCGTTAACATCCCGCATGCCCCGCTTAGCCCCCGTGCTTTGTTTTTCTTTTTCCCCTCTTTTCTTTTCTTTTTGCTCTTTTTTGCTCTTCATGACCGCCGCCCCTAAAGGGCGCGGTCTCAGTAACCGCCACCCTGCTCAGGGCGGCGGTCCTTCACGCATTTTCCAGAATGCTCTTTTAACGCGACTCACGTAAATTTCAATGTTTACCAACTTTTTTTCACCACCTTGGGCTTGCATTAATGATTCTTGGTTCCCTGGAATAGTGTTTTGCCATTGTTTATAGTTTAAGAGATCAATTTGGTTTTTACCTTGGGTAAATGCAAATGCTATAAATAGTTGGCTTGTGCTCAAGCAAATGGCCCCTCAAATTTGCCTCTCAATTTCTCATTAATAGATTAGTCTTTCATTTTGCTTAGAATTCTTAGTTTCATTCATTACATGCCTAGTTAGTGTTGTTTTGTTGTTAGGAAGCCACATATCCATCTTGTGTAAGTGTTGTCATCACTTCATCCAAATCAATTGGAATAGATAGTTTGATTTCAATAGGAAGCCATTAAAGTTGCAGGTTTTGTTCTTCAAATAGGATAGTTTCAGGTTCTGGACGTTTTATGTTGCATGACTCACAATAAATCCCGCTAGGAATTACATAAGCCAAGCTCTGTACTCTTGCGCTATCTCTCTCCTACTCGCATTATATTCAGTCTGTATCCTAAGCTGCCTTTGTCCCAATATCTACTTCTATTGATGCTAGCATTACACGCTTTTCTGGATCCACGTGAGCACGAAGGAACGAGGAGATCACACTGAGGGGACAAAATCACACACACCATCGGATTCGCCACTGTTCTGCAGAAATCCAGGTTCTAGCTTTCAAAGTTCTAATTAGAAGCATATCAAATAGAGTAGCCAATCACTTTATTTCAGTCAATTTTACTTTCGATATTTCCAGGAAGTCATGGGGGGATTGATAGTTTCTGAGAGACTATGATTCATTCCTCACTTCTGAGGTAGGATCGAGAGTCTTTCAAATAGATTAGATCAGTTATTTCATTATTTAGAATAGATTTACAACTGCATAGGCAAGTAGCTATACTCGGTTGCTTTGTTTGTTTTAAATTCGTCATTAGATTAATTGTCAATTTCTAGATATATTAAAATAGTTTCTCCTTCAATTTCATTCATATAAATTCATTAGAAAAATACAAAAATAGAGAAGTCATATATGCTATAGATACACTTTACATAGTTAATTTCACTTTGACTGCAATTGGATTTACGTTGTTGCTTTTGTATGACAATCACGGACCTAGAGAGCCCAGAGAATACGTATTCGAGCCAATCATGCCCCAACCCGATCTCACACAAAGCAATAACTGATATAGATCAGAATCTTAGGATCCAAGTCTTCCAAACAACGGCAAATCTACAACAGATCAGCCTCCAGTTAAGCGGGTTAAACATAGAAGATGACAAAGCACACACGTTTTGGTCAAATCAACCAAACTACAGATTACCCTAGATATATATCCACATGACTGTGGAAGGGCTTGAAAGAGAGAAAACATTCGGTTGTGATCCTTTGGTCCCACAGCCAGACGCAGGAGACACTCTCACAGATATAGATACCAGCTTAAGAATTCAAGTTACACGAACGCCTGTGAGATACTCTAAAAGATCACACAACTGTTAATTCTGAATATAGAGGCTGAGAAAGCATATGACTATTGGATACTAGGGATTAGGGACTGAGTCCGCACATGACCATAGCAGGACCACAACAAACACGAATCTATGGTTGTGACCCACAAATCCCACAACCCAACGAATCCATAGGTGAATCAGACATAGATGCTGGCCTACGTACATTAGTATTCAGATCTACTCCACTTCCACCTATCATCATCGAATAGTTATCCTTATTAGACGTAGCAGCTAACGAAGCTAAGGAATTCTAGACTAGGCCAGAGAATCACCCATAGAGTCAATTATATTTACCATCCACCCTATGACCTTATCTGGAGACATACACAAAACTATCCCAGGTCATTTTCCACGTATTCCACAACCCATAGACCTTAATCAATCCAGAGCTCTATATTGATTGAGCCTTTGAGCAGTCATCCTCGCTAATTGATCTATCACACCAATCCAAGTTAGAGGGCCTTCAAGAGTTACTTGTAGATTCCCACGCTCACTTCTCACTTTTCCATCGTATATAGAACCATAAGAAAAATATAGATCTTGGGTCTAAAAACCCCAAAAATCATGAAACTTGAGATTCCAGCCTTAGAAATTATGATAAATCAGATTATCAACTGAAAATGCATATATGAATTCACCAAACCCTCAAAACCCTACTCAAGGTAGGTCGCTCCACTAGAAAGAAGCCAATAACAATCTGAAAATGATAGATATCTCCTTAAATCTGCCTTATACTTCAATCCCAAGTCAAGATGAAGGGTTTTCATCCTTCACTCAACCTCTAGAAGGGTTTTCATCCTCCTAGGCAAGCCACACATGAGGGTTTTCATCCTCAAGTGTAAGAACAAGGAGCCACTAGCTCACAATGCTCAAGTAAGATGAAAATGCGCCAAAGTCTAGAGCTCAAATGATGCCTTAGCTCTCCTTTTATAACCCTCCATTTACACCAAAGAATTAAAATATAAGGTTGACCCCTTAAAGATGTTTCTTTCCTTCATTCGCTTCCATTAATCCATTAAAACCCGTTGACCTAACATAAGAGACAAAATAGTAAAAGAAAATATTAAAAATTAGTAAAAAAACATATCATACGGAAGCTCAATGTTCTCCTCCATCTTCTTCACTTCTTTCCCATGGAGAAGAAATGGCAAGAATTCCAAATAGTGTCTCTCAAGTGGGGAAAAGGGAAATGATAGTCCTCCCTTCCCAAAAACTTTTGTCCCTAAACAATTGCAAACCCAATGTATATGCTGACCTAAACCCTTCATTCCCCTCACTTTGAAGTTCCACATCCTCTAATGAAGTAGGAAGTGGCATCCTTGATAAATTATCCACGTCCACAATAGGATTTACCTTAATTTTAATAGTTTTTTCTCTAAAAGTGTTGTAATCATTCATTGTTCCTTCAAAAATCATAATGTTCAAATCTAAAAATATCATACCATAATCTGATTTTGTTCCTCCATTCGACTGAAATCTTCCTTCCTCATTATTCCATGAGGGAATGCACTCAAAAAATGAAAATAGATAGTTGTTCATGAATATTAGTGTCATCCCCAAATCATTTTTTTACAAAATCATTCCTCTAATCATGGTATAACTACCAAATTGAAACCTCACAAGGAAAATTGACTCCATTAATAAAGTAAGGACTGAAATTTGATTTACATATGTTGAAATATTAGGAACAATAGGCCTACAATTAAAATCAGTACTTATTTTGGTCTTAAACTTGAGATATTTGACCTCCTTGCCATTCCCATGAATTTTGATTTCCACATTCTTCAAGTGGAACTCATACTCCATGTGGCTATTGAGGGAAAGCTTCTCTCAATTTTGGATATCTAGAGACCCTCAAACATTGTGTGAATCAGTTAAAATTAAAACAATGTATTCTAAGCACAATCCATACTTCATCATGGGGTCATAAAACTAAAAGATAGAACCATCATTCTCCACTTTGCTGACCATGTGAAAAACTGCAAATTTATCATAATTGTTTCCCTTTGCCCTTACTTCTTTTGGTTCTCTCATGGAACCATGGGTTAACAATCCATAGAGAGAAAATTCAAAATTCCCTTCAAACTTATGTTTCCTTAAACACGTCATGCTATCATTATCTTTCATCAAATTCCATAAGAAAAGAGAGAAACTGAATTTTTACCTTCACCCTTATTTTTCGGTCATGAAGTAGTCTAGATGATCAGCCCATGGAGTATCATGAACATCCCTCAAGATCCTATTCTTCACCCTTAATTTGCATGCCAAATAGACTCGGTTTTAATAAAGGATAGCCCATCCATCACCTTGTATTTTCCCTCATTTATTTCTCCTTGAGACACATCATTAGCAAACTTATTTTTTCATACTCAGCTGAAATTAATGATTTCCAATCTGCTGTAATTTTAGATAAAGAACAGAAATATGACTCACATGAAATGGCTTCTTCCACCAAATAATTAATTTGGGGTGTGTCCTAGAAGTATACCTTGCAAAGTGACCCTTTTTCCTTGGTCCATGAAGCTCATCTCCATGTTTTGATAGTTGAGAGTGAGCTCTCCCAACAAGCACAACCATTGAACTCCAAGTATGATGTCCAACTCAGCCATGTTAATCACAAAAAAATCAGCACATACCTCATATAGTCCCATGGTAATATGGAGTTGAGGGAAAAAAATTACATTTCATAGAGTGGTCATCCGCTATCTTTACAATTTCATATTTGAAGTATTCAACCTTCAATTTCATATTTGAAACCAAACATGCATCTATGAAATTATGAGTGGCTCCTTCATAAATCAAAAATGTGACCTTATGCCCTTGTAGATCACCATTAATGTGAAAATATTTGTAACTTACTACTCTCGTCAAGGTAGCAAGAGTGTTATTCACTTCGTATATATATTCTTTAATCAAACTATCATTCTTAGCCTCATCCTCATTTCTATCCTCATCATCATAATCAGATATTACTTCAATATAGTAAACTTTACCTTTTCCCAAACAACGATGACCCGGAGTCTAATGATCCTTGCATGAAAATTAAAAATTCTTCTTTCATAGTTCATTATTTATCTCTTTATCATGGCTGGTTTAATACATATTCATGTGAACATTGTGCACTTTTTATGGAGGTCTCTTTGGCTGGTCTAAAGGGATGTTTCTTGGCTACTTGGGGATTGTTCCCACTTAAATTCACCTTGGGAGTGTTGTTGATTATTTCCTATTTTGGGGCAGCACCTTCAATATCAAGAGCCTTAAAGGGCTCAATAAAACCCTAAACAACAAACTATGAGCCTTCTTTCAGACACATACATGATCATGATGGAGAGCCTCTGAAAATTAGTTGCATACTCTTCTATGGTGCCTTGTTATTTCAAGTGTGCAAGTTCATGAAAATGCACCTCCATATTCACTCTATCAAATCGTTCAATGAGTCTTTGGAAAAACTCATCATAGCCGTGTATCTCACTATGCCCTTGTGTCACAAGCCCATAGAACCACCATACATGAGAAATTATCTCAAGATGTAAAATGGAAAATTTGATTGCATCTTCCTCCACCATTGGTTTTAAAGACAGTTATGTATTCAAATTTTAAATCCAATCCCTAGTGGTACACTTAGTAGATCCATCAAATGTAGGAAAAGACAACTTACCCAATACATTTTATACCTCTCTTTGTGGCATGACATGTCTAGGATCGGGTCTAGGTCTTATTAGAGTAGGTGTTTACCTTAGCTCATGTTCACTAGGCTCTTTATTTACCTTTATTGTATTTATCATCACCCACTTATGTGTGTGGATATTTCTTTTATTTATTTATATATTAGGGGATATTATCTAATTGTTAGGTATAGTTATTTCCTTGATCTTTGGTATTGACTAGTTCTTTCCTTTGATCTATGGTATTGACTAGATCCTTGATGTCTAGTTCTCTCCTAATTCTATGGTCTTAAATAGTTCTTTGATGACTAGTTATTTCCTTGATTTATGGTTTTATATACGACCTTGACGGGTTCTTAGATTATTATTCCTTGCCTATATAAAAAGGCCCATTCTCATTGTATTTCATTAAGTTCCATAATAATATATGATATTACTTTGTTCATTTGTTTGCGAAAGGTTTATGTAAAGTTATTCTAGTGAATTGCTTTCATCTTATTGATCGTGGTGTTTGATTAGTATCTAAGTTCTTGGCTTGGTATGATCTAGTTATCGTTCCTTTTAGGTCTTCCTCTATTCACTCCTATGAACTCGTAAGAGAAATAACCTCATGGATATCCCTTAGTAAGCCCATGTATTCTTCATAACTCGATGCAATATTCCTTCCAACATTAGGACTTGTTTGTGCTTCGGAATGGCCTCCTCTCTAGGAAGGAAAGTGGGCTTCCAACTCGATCCTCGGCTTATCCAATAGGTTGACTATCCTCGAGAATTGTGTAGTAAAATTACTAGAGCTTTGTGATGGTGGATAGACATTTTGTTGTTCAAGGATCAAATGACAAGCCAAACAAAACCCAACTTTTTAAATTTAATAGCTTCTTATAGTTGTAAAACGATGTAACAAGGCTCATAGAAGGGCGTCAAACATATTGCATACAATCATTCGAGGTTTATTCAAGGATTACAGTGATTCCTCACATGAAAAGGTACATTATGGAAGCTTACCACCCCCTTTTTGGAGTTATGAAGGTTGCCTTGCAAGTCTCTAAAAGTCGCAATTTATCTATTTAAACCAGGAGATGGTCAGCATATTTACCAGGGAGTCAACTTTAACTTGTCAATAAAACAATACTGTAGTGATCTAGTTTGGTCAGGGAGTTTTCTAAATCACCTCAAAATGAGGGTTAAAGTTCATGGTTTACTACAAAATGGTTATTTTAATTGTATGAGTAACAATACGACATTTTATTGTTTTGCAACAAGTTAATAAAAACAATTAAATCTACGATGATCCCAATATTTTAAAATTATATTTCATTACAAAAGAAATAACTGAAGTACAAGAATTATGAAAGATAAGAAGAGATGAACCATCCCTGGAGGGACGAAGTTGGTCAAACCCATAGGATTGGATTCAACATCTCGCTTGGGCATTTTTTCAAACAGTTCGTGAGCATCCATAAATCCACCATTTTGCATTTTCTTGAAAGGTCCCAAAGCCTTTAAAAAACCATTTTTTAACATATCCTGCTATCATTACAAACCATGAGGCCACACTTCTGGCATTTACTTGAATAGTTCATATGCCACTAGAAGATGGATGTGAGGATCTATGGGTGAATCCATGGTTGTGAAGGTAATTTTGCACATGGATAATGCATTACTTTATCATCAACGATCTTATATCCACCCTTTTATTTTTATATCTACATGATAAACACAAGGTAATGTAGGTATAGGGCCATGAGGGCATGAATCCCAACTATGAAACTACACAAATGTTTCCACCATTCTATCATTTCTTCATACACACATAATAAAGTAACACTTTATTTAGCCCTTTATGTAGTCACACCTCCAATGCCCGTCACTTGATCTAGAATCTCATACACAAGATCCTATTTTAGAGACATTTCTATATCCCCAATGATTGAATCACTAAGACTTTTTTTTATTATGGAGGCAAGGTTAAATATACATGTTTTCATCTTTCTCTATTATAGCTAGACCAATGACGGGTTTTGAATCCTCTTTCTTCTTCATCTTTTCCATAAAAAACAAAACAACGGTGGGTAGCAGTTTGGTTTCCTCTCGGGATGATGGAAACATGAATTAAATGTAGATACAGATCCACATTTTTTTAAGGACATTTTGTTAAACAAGCTCATCTGCCTTGCGTAAGGTTCCTCATATTTCCTACATGTCTTCCATAGCATTAACAACTACAAAATCTTATAATAATCCTCTTTATTTTCTTATAATTTCCATGTGGATCATTATGTGTGTAAAAAGATTCTACCTTTAAAACGATCCATATTTTGATACACAAATCAGGGAATCCAAAACAACAAATAAATTATACTGAGAGTTAAGATGGTTTCTATGTCTAGTGGTTTTGTGCTTGGTCCATGGATACCAAATAAAGTATTTTAATTAATAATACAAGGGACAAACATGAATGAAATATTTTAGGAAGCACATGTAGTTAAAGATTTCCACAATGGCATAACCAGATACGTTCCCTCATGTTCCCCAATGATCCATTCCACAAATAGTTACTTCCTTTCTTTTTTTTGGATTATTATTTTTTAATACTTTAAGGGACAAATAGGTTGGCAATATTTGATGACGCACATTTCCACCTCTTTTCCCCACATTCCATCAAACATGATTCCTATTTTTATAAGACATTAAGCATCATTCTCAATTGCTTCAACACAACACCAAGGGTAAAAAAATGATAATCAATGAGAGAAGATAATGATGACAAGCTATTTCTAGGGAACAAGTCTATTTCAATACTACGTGACTAAAGGAAAGTCAAGAAAGTTTAACAATTTCTTATACTCTCAAAGTTATGTGAAGATTGGTAGTTCTAGTTTACATTATTACTTAGTTAATGTTTTCATTTATAGTACTTTAAATCTCCAATCTTAATACTCATTGTTTAGAATTTTCAATTGTCTTATGTTCATGGTTACCCAATAGTAATTGGCCTCATGGTTTCATTAAAAACTCAACACATCACAAATGACCTGCGAAACATCCTTCTACATACTTTCAAGACTTTATCACATCACAAGACCTTTGATTCCACCATGGAAATATAAACCATTAGTTCACATAATAGATAATTTCCAACAATTATGTCATAGGCATAAACCCAACACACACAAGTGACTAACAAATGAATCATCATGCTGATACATATACAATGGGTATTACATGACCCAAAATCCATGACTATACCAACATAGTTCCAAGTCAATATCCAATACTCCATACCAGTGGGAACGTCATTCCTCAAACATAATAATGTCTAACTAGACTCACAAGAGTACACATAACTAAAAATACCAACTTCATCCCCTCCCAAAACATCACAAAAATAATCCATATACCTCCCAAGGCATCACAAAACAACTCCATATACTTCCCAAAGCATCAATCACACCCACACAAATCTCTTATGCTTCCCTCAAGTCTCTTATGCATCCCTCAAGTGTCTCTTATGCCTCCCTCAAGTCTCTTATGCCTCCCTTAAGTAAAATGAAATAAATATAAATTTTCCTTTTAGCTCCACAAAAGAGGTCGGTCACCCTATGGCCCTGGGCACATAAGGTCCAAACACCTCTAACCCAAGTGACATAATAACTCATGGTTCAACAACCCACTAGTTATCTGTAACTCCTTGGGGTTTACCCCCATACAACAAAGCGGGTCCATAGGTCCCACCACTCCAAGGTGAATCTCATGACCCTATTCCAATACATTATGACATTAGAACCAACATAACAAACCATTCAAATGTCAAGTGGCAAGATCTAAAGCCTTGGGCCAGGCTATAAACATTTTTAAACTTAAAAAGAAAATTTAAATCTAAGTAAAAAAATGGCCAAATAACCATAGTTAGTGAAAAATCTGCATGTTAGTGCATCAACCAAATAAATGCCCAAAATATAAGAACATGTCAATCAAGAAAATTGTTGGTTCTAGCAAGAAAAGGCTAAGTTTTTAATTTATGAATAAAATACGTGTATAGGAATAACACATTCCAATAACTACGCAGGCCTTATATGGCCACCAGGGGGCTACTCAATGAGTTGCTGGCACTCGGAACATCGAGCCTCAGCTCATAAAATAATATATCAAATAATAAAATTGTCATCATCTCTATCTGAATCATCCTACCACCACTTTGACAAGGTTCAACATAGTCAAAATCACATAGGTTGAATCCTTATGATAACCATATTAGGAGAGAGGAAGGAGTAAAAGTCACCATCTACTGAGCCTAAGGTGTCCGCAAAACACAATATGCATGACACCCATTGAGCAAGTGCCACACATACCAAATGAGAAAAGTTTGTTTTCATCCTATGTGATGCTCCACTTCCTATCTTGTACTCAGCTCGAGTGATTGTTCCACAATACACATTTACTCACTCCAAACATACACATTTTACCAATTTCCCTTAGGGTCGGTTAGTGTAGGGTCCACAACATAACATATAACTACATCACTAACACAATGGTGATTCACACACATTAACCATAGAATATTACGCATGGTATATATATAGGGTATAACACAATCATTACTTTTACAGGTTACGATACATCACATTACCACATTTTGCACCCAAAGTGTGATCACCGTACACTAGGATCATACACTCACCATATTCCCTAAATCATGACATGAACCATCACATTTTACATGAATTATACGTATGAGGAACACAATGTATAACCTTACAACATATAGTCAATTCCAATTACAACATGGTGACACACACGATTTATCACAACATGGTGATGACATCATGATAAAATCCAATTCACTTTACAATATTTTTTTCATGCAATACATCAATACACCTTCATATCACATAATGCCAAAATGTTCCAACACTCTGCAATCCACAATAACATTCCTTTCACGCACAACAAGGTATCCATCACACATGAATTCCTCATTGAATCAATGAAAAAGAGTGAATACTCATCACAAGCACATCAACATGATAACAAATACACACTAAGTGACATGCACCACATGTGCTTCCATAAGGTCACAATTACAACATTGTTCACATCATGCTTATATCACATTACTCTTCCAATATCCACCACCATCATGCAACATCATCATAACTCCAATCTACCCCAGAGGTTCAAGAGCATAAACCTCTGCTCTGATACCAAATGTAATGCCCACATTTTACACACATAAGAACAACAAGAAAATACTAGGACAATTTTTTTAACTTACATTTCTCACTACACAACGCCATAAGGTCTCAAGAAAACAAAAATCAAAGACATATGACACTTACAATTCATCGACTCACATAGACACATGACAACACCATAGAAATGTTGATGCCACACTTTTCCCAATGAACGAATGCTAGCAATGACCCAATAACAAGAAAAGGACTCAAGGATTGGAAAACCCACAACACATCATTTCTTTAATTGCATCTTAGTTACAATTAACATTCCAAGAACATTATTGTGCAAGGATAATTTTATCCTTTTTCCACCTATAGATTCTTAAGTTCATTCCACATTTAAATTACATCTCAACCATTTTAAATTGTATTTTTATCCTTTACGGAAATTTCCATAACTTACATACTTATTTGGCATAATTCAAATTCCATATAAAGTACTTAATTATCTTGTTCTTATGTTAATAATATGCTTCTCAAAAATGTGTATTCAATGTCTACATTTTACCCTTGCAAATCAAGTGAATATGTCTTGATGTCTAGAAAGCAATATTAGGATTTAAGTGGCGGGTTAGATTCAGATACATTTTCCTATAAACATTCTTCAATCATGGTATAGTTATTTCCCTACCATATGTATTCTAAATTTTATATATATATATATATATATATATATATATATATATATCTTTTGTTTTCTCAAGTTTGATCACACCAAGGCAATTCATATTCTTTGTAACACATGAAAAATTTTAATTAAGTTATAAGGACTCCAAGAGTGACATTATTCCTAACCTCAAATATTGTTTTACTCTTATATGATTTACTTTTACATTGCATTATGCTCTCACTACTATCATCACTTTATAACAAAAGTGTTACGAAAGTACTTTCCTGACATCTTCAAGAAGTACAAGATTGGAAGCATTATAAACTACACATGAACCCCAAGTTAACCTCCTAATCAACTGAGGTTTGGTTTAATTCCAATTGCACCTAATGATCTACACCTCAACTATATATGAGTTTAAGGCGAGAGGACATATTTATGCTAAACCACCTTCAAGAAAAGACCAAGGTGTTATGTTGATAGAAACCAAGGTAACACATTTAACTAAGAGGGACTAAGGAGTTCATTAACAAGAGTTTAAGACCTAGAACAACTATTTCATGATCTCCATTTATGTCATCTAGATCCAATAGGGACTTCATTCACTGATGAATTCAATTTTATAGATCTAATCTCATAAGACTAGGCAATCCAAAAGGATACTAAGGTAGTGTTATCTCTACTTACTCCACAGATGGTAAGGTTACACTGCATAGTCATTGCTTCGAACAAGGACACATAAGGTGACTTCTAAGGAGGTCTTCACCACTCAACCACAGTTTTGGAACTAAAGAGAGGACATTCTCCTCGTTGTTACCAAAATTAGAGGAAACCACACACTCCGGATAAAGTCGACCAAATTTAGACCATGTCATTCCTAAAATATGGGTTCACGATAAGGTTCGCTGTAAACATAATGACTATATGGTAAGAAGGATCACACATGAAGACTCCAACTTATACTAGGGGTTTTGATTAAATATTTACCTAAAAACATTAATTAATTAATCGTTTATTGAACATTGAAAATGCACTACAATATATTAACTTCAAATTCATTTACTATATATATCAAACCCTTTTACCATACGCAACTATGAATCAAATTGAACCTGTGATTAAATGCACATTTCCTAAGATATCCCTAAAAATAGCATCCCATACATATTAGCAAATTTCAAATATAACATTTATATAGCATGAGACTACATTATACATATATTCATTTTACAATGACCTATAAAAATTACAATAATAAATAATGAATTACACATCACCTTTTCGCCATCTTTCTTGCATCCTGCAAAACCATGTGAGCATGAAATCAACGATAAATCATTGGCATGAAATCCACCATAATCTAGCATAATTAACGTTTTTCAGTTTCCCATTTACATATAATAATAATTATAATTTGCATTCAAAAGAAAAAGTTTAGAAACATGAATTCATTTCATTTCATCTCACTTCATATTATAACCAAGGAGAGAGAAAGAGAAAGGAGAGAGAGAGAACCACCACTTTGTCAAAAGTTTTATCTCACACAACCAATTACACTATATAGTTTTCAAACAATTATTTACATGTGTCAAAAGTTTCCATAGTGGTTTGGCAACCTAATAGGGGTCCTACAAATTTATTTTTACATTTTCCTACTAGCTACAAAAACATTCAAATCAGGCTCAGAGGCTAAGAAACCACTTTCAAACATTGTCTTCCGATGAGAAAACACACCATGGTTAAATTTCTACGTGCCCACTTATATACCCAGAGTTTCATAGGAACTGACATAATTTAGAAATGGTGAACACTTTATGATTAGTGGCTAGTTTTCTCGGGTCGGCGGTCAGTAATTGACCTAGTTGTAAATGAATAAAAGTTAGCTCGAGGGCTCAAAACCACGTCCAAAACTGATGTTCAATGGATGAACGTGAAACAAGAAACATCCTACAAGTTCCTTTATATATGGATAATTCCCCAGAGTCGATAGGACTGAGAATTAACAAATGGTTATCAGACGACAACATGTTTTCTAGAGCCTCCGGTCATAATTGGTCTAGTTTGACCTAGTCAAACTGCGACTGAAAGGCCTACAAAATGATTTTCCAAACTATCAAGAAAAGTGTTTTTCCTCAAAATGAAGGTTCCAGGAATTGTGTAGTAAAAGTAATAGAGGTTTGCGAAGGTAGATAGGAATTTTTTTGTTCAGGGAACAAATGACGAGCCAAAACGAAACCCAACTTTTTAATTTAATAGCTTCCTACAGCTGTAAAATGATGTAACAAGGCTCCTATAAGGGCATCAAAAATATCAAATACGATCATTCAAGGTCAATTCAAGGATTAAAGTGATTCCTCACATAACAAGGTACATAACGGAAGCTTAACATCCCCTTTCTAGAGTTACAAAGGTTTCTTGTGAGTCTCCGGAAGTCGCAATTTATCTATTTAAACCAGGAGATGGTCAATATATTTACTGGGGAGTCAACTTCAACTTGTCAATAAAACAATATTGTATTGATCTAGTTTGGTCAGGGATTTTTCTAAATCACCTCAAAATGAAGGTTGAAGTTCATGGTTTACTATAAAATGGATATTTTAATTGCATGAGTAACGATACGACATTTTATTGTTTTGCAACAAGTTAATAAAAATAATTAAATATATGATGATCCCAATATTTTAAAAGTATATATCGTTGCAAAATAAAAAATTGAAGTACGAGAATTATGAAAGATAAGGAGAGATGAACCATGCCTAGAGGGATGAAGTCGGTCAAACCCGCAGGATTTGGTTCAACATCTCGCTTGGAATTTCGTCAAATAGTTTGTGAGCATCCACAACTCCACCATTTTGCATTTCCTTGAAATTTCCCAAAGCCTTTAAAAAAAGAATTTTTTAACATATCCTGCTATCATTGTAAACCATAAGGCCATACTTGTAGCATTTACTTGAACAGTTCATATGCCACTAGAATGATGGACATGAGGATCTATGGGTGAATCCATGACTGTGAAGGTAATTTTGCACATATGGATAATGCATTACTTTATCATCAACCAGCTTATATCCACCCTTTTATTTTTCTATCTACGTGATAAACACAAGGTAATGTAGGTATAGGGCCATGAGGGCATGAATCCCAACTCTAAACTACACAAATGTTTCCATCATTCTATCATTTCTTCGTACACACATAATAAAGTAACTCTTTATTTATCCCTTTATGTAGTCGCACCTCCAATGCCCGTCACTTGATCTGAATCTCATGCACTAAGATCTTGTTTTGGAGACATTTCTATCTCCCCAATGATTGAATCAACAAGACTTTTTTTCCTTGTGGAGGCAAGGTTGAATATACACGTTTTCATCTTTCTCTGTTATAGCTAGACTAATGAAGGGTTTTAAATCCTCTTTCTACTTCATCTTTTGCTTACAAAAACAAAACAATGGTGGGTAGAAATTTTGTTTTCCCTCAGGGATGATGGAAACATGCATTAAATATAGATACATATCCACATTTTTTAAGGACGTTTTTCTAAACAGCTCATCTACCTTGCGTAAGGTTCCTCATATTTCCTACATGTCTCCCATACCATTGGCAACTACAAAATCTGACAAGAATCCCTTTTCTTATACTATCTATGGATCCAATACCTTGATCATAAGACCCCATTGGACATAGGCTATGAGGGTGTACGCAAGATGTGTGGAAATCTACCTTTAAAACTGAAAATGCATTTTCTTGAAATATTGCCTCTCACCAAAAAAATTTGATACACAAAACAAGGGATCCAAAATGAAAATAATACCTCCCAAATATAATAATGGCAGCCATAGTTGTTTAAATACAAAACATCCATATTTGTGTCTATGGAAATGAAAGCAAGTAGACCGCTTGTTTCATACGTGGCCCATGACACAAAATATACAAGCTTCATCAACTATGGTGACCAAGGATAAAGGACAAAACCTCCAAATTAGAGCTCCCTTTGGCACAAAGAAGCATGAATGAGAAATTTTTTTAGATGTATTAGCAACATCAATAGAGCCTCTATGATCCCTCCACTTACATAGACTTGAAATATTGTTGGCATGGGTCGAATGGTAGATGCAAATACATATTCAAATCAACTCATTTGTGTGTGTAAACTAACTGCAATGATCCATATCTACTAAATTTAAGAGTTAACATGGTTTCTAGAGTGGTTGTTGCTTTGGTTACCAAATAAAGTATTCTAATTAATAATGCAAGGGACAAATAGGTCGAAGAAGATTTTAGGATGCACATGTGCTCGACCACACTCATGTCGCTCACGTTCCACCAAACACGCTTCCTCTTTTTTATTATTATTGTTATTTTACTTTAAGCATGGAACTACATAACCGGTTTGGAACCGGGTTCCAACTCAATGACATGCTAAAAACCTCTTTCTAGTTGCAGCCGATGAGGAATCTCATGGAAAATCTTATCATGCTTGTCAAGTATAGGCTGAATATCATCATGAAAAGTAGAATGAATGGTGGAATTACAATCAGCTCTTACTAAATAATGTGCTACCCATGAAATTTTTCCATTCTTGAGGGTTATCTCCTTACTCTTTGTTGTTATAATATGTGGAGTTCCTCCTTTCATTCCATGCAAGATTACTTCTTTTTCATCCACCTTAAATTTGATCTCCATACTTTGGTAGTTTTGGGTAAATTCTCCTAAGGAATGAAGCCATTGTACACCCAAAACTAAATCAGATTCACCAATATTAATAACATAGAAATCATCCCTTACCGTATGTTCTCCCAAAGTAAGTGAGAGTTGTGGTATCTTCCTGGTGCAATGAAGTATGAACCCATCTGCTACTGTCACATTGAAGCCCTTGAAATTTTCAGCTTTCAATTTCAATTTCTTCACCAAATTCTCATCAATGAAGTTATGTGTAGCTCTGCTATCGATGAGAACTGCTACCTTATGGCCCTAAAGATTTCCCTTTACTCAAAATGGGTGATATCTTGGTGCCCCAAAAAGTGTAGTGAGAGTGCCTTAAGATTTCTCATTCTCTTCTTCTTCTATTATTTTTTCTTTCCTATCATCAACATTAGTATCATCTTCAGAATCTGAAACCACTTCAATGTAATGAACTTTACCTTTTCCCAAGCAATGGTGTCCTGGGGTCCATGGATTCTTGTAGGAAAAGCACAAGTTCTTCCTTCGTAGCTCGTTTCTTGTCTCCTTTTCGGGCTGGTTTTGTGCAGATCCATGTGAACTGGGGTATTTTAGGTAGTGGTTTCTTCGGCTGATCTAAAGAGGTGTTCTAGGACTAGTTATGGGCTTGTTCCCCTCTCCCTCCAGGCTTGGAAATGCTACTAACTGTTGCTGATTTTGGGGCAGCTCCTTCTAAATTCAGGGCCTTCTTAATTGCTTCCTGCAAAGATGATGGATCAAAGGCACGAACTAACCCTCTTAAGGGTTCCTTCAGTCCTTCAACAAAAAGGACAATAAGTCTTCTTTCAAATACATCTGTGATCATCACCGAGAGTCTCTAAAAATCAGCGACATATTCTTCTACTGAGCCCTCTTGTTTCAGTTGAGCAAGTTCACAAAAGTGAACTTTTGGATCCACATGATCAAACCTATCTATGAGTCTTTGGCAAAACTCATCATAGGTGTGTATTTCACTATGTCCTTGTGTTACCAAACCATGGAACCACCACTCGTGGGCAATTCCCTCAAGATGAAGAGTGGAAAATTTGATGGCCTCTTCCTCCAGCATTGGTTTTAGGGACAGGTAGGTATTCAATTTCTAGATCCAAGCTCTTGCGGTGCCTTTGGATGATCCGTCAAATGTGGAAAAGGACAATTTGCCCAAGGTACTCTGAACTTCCTTGTGTGGTGTGGCATGTCTAGGCTTAGTTCTTTTCTCATCTAAGTCAATGAATTTAACTAAAGACCTAAAGCATCATGTATTTCCTCTAACAAGGCCATATACTCAGTGAACCTTGTTGTAATGTCTCTTCTTTCTACTTCTCGTGGCTCAATATCCAGTATAGCTTCTTCCTTGGGGATGAAGGCAGGCTTCCAACTCGATCCTCGGTGGAATGATTGGTTTTTCTGACATTACTCATTCCACTTGAGCTTCCTTCATCTTGTTGAGCTCTTGGTTCCACAACCTTTTGGAGTGATAGTGCCAAAAGATTCATTGCTTCTGTTAATTTCTCTTGCCCGGAAATGATTTTTTCTATCTTAGCATCTTTTCCAGCCATTTTCCTCTTATTTTTCCCCCTGAAAGATCCAAATTGATACCACTTTGTAATAACCCTTTTGAGGTTTTTAAGAAAAAATTCTATAATTCGATTCTTAATTACAACGGCTGGAAATTAATTACGAGTGGAAGGAATTTATCGAAATAAGAGCCAAAAATCATCAACAAGCATCCAAAAACCCTTATCAACAATTATTAATTAATTTTGAATTGAATTATGGCCAAATCAATTTGGTTTATGCCAAATCAATTTGGTTTATACCAAATCAAATTATTGGAACTTAAGCGTGTAATCTAGAAATTGTAGCGACCATAAAATGATTCAATTTGCACTAATAAATGCTTCAAAATGCGTGAAAATGCAGATTTGATCTTTAAAATGCAATTCAACTAGGAATATCGACTTAGTATGATACTAATATCATCCAATAATTCATAAATAACACTAGAGCAAGTCACACTTTTTGGAATTAATGGAATAAATCTAAAAATGCCCAATAATGCCTTCAAATATGATAATATAGTTTAAGTACAAATAGTTTTAAGTCAATATGAAGGGTTTTTTTCCTTCATATGGACCTCACATGGGGTTTTCGTCCCAAGTGATGAGATAATGATAGAAAACTCTCAAAATTAGATTTTACAAATGAAAGTTCACATATCCAAATGGCTGCCCTTAGTCCTCTATTTATACTTTGGAAAAGACATGGTCGTTCCCTTATGACTATTCATTATTCCCTTATAATTATTTATTTTTTCCTTAATTTGGCTAACCCATATTTACTTCATAAAAAACATAAAAATTCTTAAATATGATAATGTTTCTCTTCTCCTTGCTTTCCTTTTCGGCCACGAAGAAGGAATGGCCAAAAAATCCAAACTTGGTCTTCTACGTTGGGAAAAGGGACATTACACACTACATTTCGGACTCAATGGAGTTCTCCTAGTGCTTTTTGAAAAGGTGCATACAACTATCCCTTGACCTAGGTTAACCCAAGTGCCTCACCACCGAGAGTGGTCTATGCTACTTCATCCCAACATAAACTCTTATGTGTAGATGAAAACTTCATAATTATGCTCTATTATGTTGTGTATGCGGCATGCGATGATGTAGTCCTTACTTTCTCACCAATAAGTTGTAGATAAATAGGAGATTTATAGATGATAAATGCTTAGGTTAGATTTTTATATATATGATTTCTTCCTTGAAATTAGGAACTTAGTGGCGTGAAAGGCCAACCCAAAGGCGTATTTTGAAAGACAAAAGAGTAAATAATGGGCCCATGAGGAGAAGATGAGTGAAAAATAAAAGGGACTAAGATCAGACACAAATGTCAAGACCGTATGTATTGTCCTAAAATTGGCCCATGAGTACAAGACAAGTGACAAATAAAAGGGGCCAAGATCGTACACAATGGTCAAGACCGTATGTATAGTCCTAGAATTTTCGTAAGGTCTTTGATCATATTAAAGTAAACAGAAAAGAAAGATTCCAAAGATTTTTGTAAGGTAACTCAACATCAAATCAAAGTGATATAATAGTAAGAAATTGGGTTAGATCAAGTCGTAAAGAGCAATAAAAATAAGACTATTGCCACTAAGATCTTATTCCATTGTTCAAAACTCGCTTGATTTTGCAATGACGTGGGACTTGAGTGATTACAACACCAAGGGAAGAGTGTCACATGGATACTTAGCTTTAATAAACACATATATTCTATAATTTGAAAATTAATTCCCGCACTTTCTCAAATATTTTTGGGGATGCAAGATTTCCTTTAAGGTTGAGGTGCTCGTACATCAAACACCCCGGCTAGAAACATTTTCATCTCCTAATCACAAGGATTGAGTGAGTTTAAAACTACTCTTTTAATCACCAAACCTTATTAAAAGGCATCCCTTTCCAATGAGCTTAATATATTTGTATACTCTAGGAATTCTTTCTCATTTTACAACCCTTTGATGGTCTCTAGACATTTCTCTCCTTCACTTTGTATCTCTTTTTCCATTTATTTTTCCTTTCATGGGAATAAACCATCCTCCTCCACCTAATGGATTCACTTTTGCTCGTTAATCTCACTTTTTGGGCTTTACCCCATCAAAGTTATTACAAATATCTATATTCTTCTCTTTCATCTTCTTTTGGGATGAAACCAAATTTTTTAGAACCACCTCCACTAAGATGGTATTTCTTGAATATTTCTTTCTCTTGTGGGATTGTATCAAGTACCATCTAACCACCTCCTCCTCTTGAAGCCTTGTAGAGATTTCTTCAATTAATATACAACCTACTATTGGATTTTGCATATCCTCTTTTCTCATGGATTCCAACTATTCCTCTTCTCTCATTTTCCTCATTTCTACATGTCAAGAAACTCCTTTATCTTTGTTGCAAAACCTTCATCTTCACTACTTATAGCCTTAAACACATCTTCAAAAATTCCAGCTATTTCCTTGTGGAATATTGTCTAAACTTGGATCTCATCATCCTCGTCTTCTTCACCATGTGATTCAAGGATTGTATAAATATATCCTTCATCACATCATATTAAAACTACATATATTTCATAATTGTATACTCTTCACCACTTATTTGGGCTAGTAACAAACTCATATATACTCCATCTCATCCTTAACTTATTCTATTATCGAACTCTTTACATCAACTATAATTTGATTGTAATGTTATTTTTTCACCTTATCCATGACATTTACAAAGAACCATGTACTCACCTTTTCCATATTTGTAAGAACAATGTGTACCTTGACTCATAAGAGTTTCTTCACCAATACCTATGCGGGCTACTCCCACATGTGCCACATTATTTGTATCCTTCAATACTCTTGGTAGAAACATACCCACCGTCTCTTTCCCTTTGAGAGTCTTTTCTCTTACCTCTAGCTACTAAAAATGAACTCCTTCTTCTATGTCCTCTTAAGAACATTATTATACCATCAATTTTCCATGATATCTTGTTTCCGCAATGACTTTAAGATAATTCTCTTCTCGCTACCACATCCTTACCAACTAGTTCTTCAACTACTTATATAACATTACCTTATTTGTCTACCTATTCACTTTTCTTCTCATACATGTGATCATGCTAGACTAAACCACACTTTTTCCTTTTCTTTTCATTCTTTACCTTTGTTGGACCTTCACATTGAACAAACAAATTACACTAGTCAAGAGTTCCCACAAACACTTTTCCCACCTCAATTAAGAGTTGTACAAAGAGATAAATTAAGTTATCCAAGGAAGTTTAGGGAAAATATATGGAAGAAATTAATATTGGGAATAACTTAAGAGAAATCAGTCTCTGCAAGGGCATAGGGAATGAAGGCTTTAATGAAGAAAGCCACCTTTTTCTGAAGATTCTGGGAGTTTCGGGAGGATTTGGGAGCTAAATAAATAGTCAATGGATATATCTTGAAATCATCCACATGATGGACACATCAATTTTTTTAAGTATTCAATATCTTTTGTGATAGATCAAGGCGCTATTGATTCTCCTTTGTGCTAAAAGGGTGAGTGGTGTCATAACTCAAATTGCATGTTTATTTCTAAACAAAAAAACAAAATAAGAATTCATCAATTTCTTTACGCACAACAAAGAAGAACATTCTTCACAAAGGTGAGAAGGATTTTGAATGAAGCAAGTTAAAAGTTGTAAGAACATATTGTAATTTACATATATTCATTAGCAATATCATTCACCATAGTTACCAAATACGGTAAAATTATTAAGAGTTTCGTTTTTTTTTTATAACCCCATAAAACTTAAAAACATAGAGTATAATTCATTAAACAAATTTTTAGGAGGATTTAAAAATTTTATGTTCAAATCATGAACACTTCTAAGATTTTATATCCAGTAGTTAAAAAGGATTTTTATTATTGTTTAAAAAAACTTCAGCAATTTCTGATAGATTCGCAACATCATATATTTCAGTAGTTAAAAAGAATTTTTGTTATTGTTTAAAAAGTTTTCAGCAATCTCTCAAAGATTCCCAACATCATACATTTTTGTATTTTTCATATTTTTTTGATTGACTGCCTTTTTCAATATTTGAAGCTCATATTTAATACTCTATATACAAAATTGCTACCTTGGCAATCATATATGATTGTAAGGCCAATAAAAAGCATCACCCTATAAATTCCACATCGCCATTAAACAAATGTATAACTTATTTTCGTATAAAATTGTGTTATTATGATTTGTCTATACGATCTAAGGGAGGGAAACTCCTCAATTAAGGAAGAGATGAAATAATACTTGTTTTATGGGCAGTTTCTATCAATGGCGTCGCATACACACAAATCTTGAATGCAAATCAAAGGTCTCTGGTTCAAGTCGAGACTTCATTTTAACTGGTAGTACCCTCTACCTCACAACTGACGCCGTAAGTCTTGTTTTTTACTGGTAACACCCTCTACCTGACTATTAGATTTGGAACGTAGTGGCCATGTACAAGGAAAACTATGCGAGAACCTCGTGGTCTGAGCGGCCAGTTATTATTCGGTCCCTGTACTTGTTGTGTAGTAGAGCCCTGTCCCTGTTGCTGTAATGGACTGTAAATCTGTTGGACAATTAAACTTGTTCGTAGTGGAAGGGGACCATTTCATAATGGAGGTATCTGGTGGAGTTACTACAGTCGACGGCCAAATAACAGCATCATCTTAGTACGAAGGTTACATCCATTTAGGAATTTTCTCTAAGTTCAAATTCACTTTCTGCGCTCTATTTTTAGTCTCGCTTTGATTTCTAATTGTGGGCCTCCAATAAATCTGGCTTCATTGGTGGTGGCTTATCCACTGTTGCTTTGTAAGAAGAAATATAATTTAGAACATTAACTCTTAAAGATACTTAGTAAAAAGATATATATCCCAGAAAAGACTAACAATAATGGTAGAAGTCAGTAGATTCAACATATCAACATGAATTGAACTCACCAATTGTAAGCTCTTCCATTTTTAAATCGGCATCTTATATTTTAGAGGTTTATATATACAAATCTATAATTCTCAAATGACATCTTATATTTTAGAGGTTTATCTATACAAATCTATAATTCTCAAATTTTAATTGTGTGCAACAGGAAATGATGTAGTGGGTTAGAAGAGGGAAAATTTTAGTGGTGAATATTCATTAATTCATGAATATTTTGGTTTTTGAAATTTGAAATTGGCTAATATTTAGGGTACAAGCTAGGACCAGTTCGCCAAAATTTTTTGGGTACAAGTTAATTATAGGGGTCAATTTGTCATTCCTACAAAATAGAAATTCACAAAATTTGCTTGAATATAGTTAGTCAGTAGCATATTTTTATGTTACTAACCGATAACATATAGTATGTTGTCGGATGGTAGCATAAAATATGCTACCACTTAAGAATATAAAAAAAGCTACCATTTGGTAGTATTTAGTAGTGATTTCATGATGTCTTGATATTCGCCATTTGTGTGAAAGCTTATTTTCCCAGATTTGCCAAATATTTTCTAAGGCTTTTTTCTAACGACCCTAAAAATTTTCTCACTTAGAAAATGTAATGCAATCTTGATCTCAAATTAAGAAATTGAAATTTTTAAATGACATCTCCTTATATTTCATAGGTTTGTATGTGTAAATCTATAGTTCCCAAATTTTAATTGTGGGTAAGAGGTAATGATGTAGTAGAGTTGGGGTTGATCAAATCCCCAATAAAGTGCTTGATTTTGCAATGACGAAGGACTTGGGTGTTTCATGCGACACCAAGGGAAGAGTGTCAAATGGATACTTAGCTTGCCCAAACACCTATATTCTATAATTTGAAAACTAATTCTTGACACTTTCTCAATTATTTTTGGGGATGCAAGATTGCATTTAAGGTTGGGGTGCCCGTACATCAAACACCCTAGCTAGAAACATTGTCATCTCCTAATCACAAGGATTGAATGAGTTTAGAACCACTCTTTTAATCACTGAGCCTTATGAAAAAGGCTCCCTTTCGAACGAGCTAAATATCTTTGTATACTCTAGCAATTCTTTCTTATTTTATAACTCGTTGATGGTCTCTAGACATTTCTCTCCTTCACTTTTTATCTATTTTTCCCTTTATTTGTCCTCTAATGGGAATAAACCATCCTCCACCCAATCGGTTCACATTTACTCATTAATCTCACTTTTTTGGGCTTTACCCCATAAAATTTCTTCCAAATATCTATATTCTTCACTTTCATCTTCTTGTGGGATGAAACCCACTTTTTAGAATCACCTCCACTAAGATGGTATTTCTTGCATATTTCTTTCTCTTGTGGGCTTGTATCAAATACCATCTAACCACCTCCTCCTAAAGCCTTGTAGGAATTCTTCAATCAATATACAACCTACTATTGGATTTTACATTTCCTCTTTTCTCATGGATTCCAACGCTTCCTCTTCTCTCATTTTCCTCATTTCTACATGTCAAGTAACTCTTTTATATTTGTTGCAACACCATCTTATTCACTACTTATAGCCTTAAACATGTTTTCGTAAAGACTAGCTATTTCCTTGTGGAATTTTGTCCCAACTTTGATCTCGTCATCCTCATCTTCTTCACCATGTGCTTCAAGGATTGTAGAAATATCTCCTTCATCCCATCATATTAAAACTACATCTCTTTCATAATTGTATACTCTTCACCACTTGTTTGGGCTAGCTTAACAAACTCATATACACTCCATCTCATCCTTAATTTCTTCTATTATCAAACTCTTTACATCAACTATAATTTGATTGCAATATTATTTTTCACCTCATCCATGACATTTACAAAGAACCTTGAGCTCACCTTTTCCATATTTGTAATAACAATGTGTACCTTGAATCATAAGAGTTTCTTCACTAATACCTATGTGGGCTACTCCCACATGTGCCATATTACTTGTATCCTTCAATATTCTTTGTAGAAACATATCCGCCACCTCTATCTTCTTGTTTGATTTTATGCCATGAGTGAATTTATTTATCACCCAATCCCTTCGCTTTCCCTTTTGAGAGTATTTTCTCGACCTCTAGCTACCGAAAATGAACTCCCTCTTGTATATCCTCTTAAGAACATTATTGTGTCATAATTTTTCCATGGTCTCTTTTTTCGCAATGACTTTAAGATAATTGTCTTCGGCTACCACATCCTTACCAACTAGTTTTTCAACTACTTCTACAACACTACCTTATTTTTCTACCTCTTCACTTTTCTTTTCAAACATATGAGCATGATAGACTCGAACCATGCTTTTTCCTTTTCTTTTCATTCTTTACCTTTTTTGGACCTTCACATTGAACAAAGAAATCACATGAGTAAAGAGTTCTCACAAACACATTTTCCACCTCAACCGAGAGTTGTACATGAGATAAATAAAGTTATCCAAGGAATTTTAGGGAAAATATATGGAATAAATTGATTTTAGGAACAACTTAAGAAAAATCGGGTCTCTGAGCACATGGAATGAAGGATTCAATTAAGAAATTCACCTTGTTCGGAGATTCTCGGGAGTTTCGGGGATTTGAGAGCTAAATAAAAAATCAATGGAAATATCTTGAAATCCTCCACATGATGGACACATCAATTTTTTTGTAAGTCTTTAATATCTTCCCTACTAGATCAACTCACTATTGTTTCTCTTTTGCGATGAAAGGGTGAGTGGTACCATAACTCAAATGGCAAGATAAAAAATCTTAAAAACGTGGGAGTGAACTAAGGATGTGCTTTGGATTCAAAATCATATAATATTTTACCTCTCGAACACCAAATTTCACTCATGGGGCGTAAAAGGTTAGTTGTGTGTTCTAATTTCACATCATGATGATGGCATCAACATCACTTAAAGTATTGAGCACACTTTTTAAGGTGGCATGTCCACTTACACTTTTCCTAAGGTGCAAAGGGATGTGAGGGACCCCAAAATGTGCCCACCCATGCATGTTTTTTTTTTTTGTCACTTAAAACTTGTGACTTGAGTGGTTAGGCGAGCTCAATGCAAAAACAGTCCCCTCCTCATGTTGTGGCCCCCTTGAAATTTTTAAAACTTATTTTTTCCCGTGCATTTGTTACAATACGTAAAGGGACATGAGGGACACAAAATTATGCTCTCCTTCCATTTTCAACTTTTCATCACTTAAAATCATCAACTTTAAGTGTTATGAGTGTTAGGATTGCAAACTTGAACCTAACTTTAAATCAGTCCCCCTCCTCATGAAAAGATGACCCATGGAACATTTTTCAAGAATATGTTCCCCCTTACACTTTTTCCAAGGTGCAAAGGGACATGAGGGACAAGAAATTGTGCTCCCCTCTCTCTTAGTTAGCTCTCGAACACATGGAAAACCTTTGTTAAGCCTCGAGTGCTAGTTTTCAACCCCTTACATATCACTCTCATGAAACCACAACCTAACACTTAGCATGATCCAATGAAAAGTACATTTGGGATCCCCTTGTGTCCCCTATTTTTTAGGTTGTAACTCCACATCAACCCTCATTCAACCCCGGTTAAGCCTATTTGAGTTAAGGTGTGCAAGTAAGATCAAAAGGCTTCATGTTCAAATAATTCACCATTTTTGAGTTTCAAAGCTTCATTTTTCCCTCTTAAAATTGTTCCCTTTTTATTATGCTACTAAATATTCCAGATACCTCATATACTAAAAATGAAAAATTACTCATATCTCCCAAATCCCTTGTCCTATCCCCATTAATTACAAAAACCTCACGACACTTCGTAAATCAAATCATGTGCTCCTACACGCCATTGGCACCTGAAGAGGTCACCAATGTCCAAGTGCTCGTGTCCGGCTTTATCCTTGCATGTCATAATTTATTGTGTGCAATAACAATGATATTTTGAGTTTGTACATCACTTTTCCCAATTTATATCGGTCTCAAGCCGAGCATAAATCAGCTAAGTCTTCTTTCTTCATCTCTTGTTTATGGTTTCATATTTTACATCTTAGCTTTCTTGTGTCATTTATTAATTTTGGAATTTATATGTCATTTGGTTCAGTAGTGACTCTGAAATATTTAGATTTAATTAAAATTAAATTAAATCACATGTCATAATCCTCAAGGATGTCCACTACTTGTATAATAAATTTTTTTGGAATCTTGGTTCCATAACCAGTGCATGTGGACATTTAATAGTTCTCCTACCATCGGTACCTCAAGGTTTTATATTTATCATATAACTACAACTCGATTTAGTTGGTGTCAAGCCTAATTTTTGTAAATAGTCAGGGGCACAATGTTGGTTGAAGCACTTAAGTCTACTAATAATTTATGCACATTATTTCTAGATATCCTAACTCTTAATATAAAGGGCTGAACTTTCTTTCTAGTCTTGTGAATTTCCATGTTCATTTGACCTAACTTTTGTTTATTAGATGTAGATTTGGTTGAAAATGATTTCAACAAGAGATCTCACTGCTTTGTAATATGAGTTAACTCATGAAGTGTTATGTTTTATTTATCTTCTTCAATATTGTATCACCCCTTAACTTAAACTAAATATTAATTTTCTCCTTTTTGTTTTGTTTTAAGCTCTTCTTGACTAAATTTATCATTTCCTCTTGATGGAGGAAGATTTACTAAGATAAGGATCGGATGGAGTATCCAATTTTTTAGGAGGAGTATGTGTGATAAGTGGTTATTTTCCTTTACTTCTATACCCTTTTTGGTATTGTTGGAGATCCATTACTTCATTTATTTCTTATTACGGTTAGTTATCTTCTTTTGAAGGAAAGGTGATTGTCTCAAGGATATTGACATTGGATTTATTAGGTGTACTTGATGTATTGGATTATGTTGGTGTGTGTTATTTTCCACATCATTAGGTGAGTCATCTCACTTAGGTGAGATTATAGGTCCATGTGTCATTTAGGGGTCATTATGAGATTCTCTTACACGTCAGCACGTCAATGCGTCAGTGCGTCATATGTGTCATTGGGAGTTACACTTCTATTATGGGAATGTAACTCCCCCTCTCTACTCAAGTTGTCATGATTGCAACACTGGGGGTTACTCAACACCTCCTATATGTACACCCCATTTGATCTATGAGATAGAGGAGAGTTTTATGGCTTAACCAGGTTCTACCCATGTTTCAAATCTTTGCATGCACATTCGGTTGATGCTCACTCCTCCCGAGATCTCTTCACGATGTCGTTCACACGTCTGTTGATGTGCACGTCGTCCCTCGTGATCCTTGCTTGTGGGTTTTAAACCCTATTTCATGGTATCAGAGTGGATCTTGTGGATCCGTGCACTCCTCGGCATTGCTCATGTTTTTTTTAGCTTCCGGTGTGATATCCAGTTCTCGTTGCGTGTGTCATAATGGATATTCCATTCATGCACTTCTTGCATTGACTCGGGTGATTATACCTCCATTCAGGTTGTTCGTGGGTGTTTTGGGGTGTTCATGGTTTTACAGCTTTTACATGTAGTCTTCAGAGGTTGCTGTGTTGTTTTGTATCACGTTTGCATTATCCGTTGCTGAGTTCGTGATTGCTTCTATTCACGTGAGCTCGTTTTTGGCTTGGCGTGGACCTGTGGGTTATTGTTGTGATCCAACTCTACATTACATGGTATGTTGTTTGAATGCTCAGCGTGGTGTGTTGTTTAAATACTCAGCATGGTGTGCTCATCGTTGTTTGAATGCTCACCATGGTGTGTTGTTTGAATGTTCGGTGTGGTGTGCTCATTGCTTGTTTGAATGCTTAGCATGGTGTGTTGTTTAAATGCTCATTGTGGTGTGCTCAAGCATGGTTTGAGGTCCGTGTTTGCTATTTGGATTTCCAAGTTGGATTCCCGCTTTCTTTCCGGCTTTCCATCACTACCTCATTGTTGTTTCCACTACCTCAAACCCCGAGTTTGAAATTTGTTTGGCACATTTTTTTCATAGCAACCTACATTTTTTTGCATTGGAAAAATGTTTTTGACTTTTGCTCAACCCTTGTTGTTTTGGTCGCTTCTTCTACGCATCTTCCGAGATCCATCTCCCGCATTTTCTCCTCGCTCCTTGCTGCTTGAGCCTACACGTTGCACCATTGTTCACCTACACCTCCAAAGCACCTTGTGCAGACCTATAACACCTCCCTCGATCGAGCCTCGCACTCCCAACAGCCACACCACTCCACTTCCCTTGGCCGACCCCTTCAACAACTCGCTCACCTTTTTGGCATTTTTGGCATTTTTTGGTGGTTTGGGATCTTCAAGTTGCTCCACTATTTGATGTGCCTTTGGAAATGCCACTCCTAGCACATGGACTAATCCTTCAAAGACTGCAAAGACCTCCCTCGGTCAAGCCTACACCACCAAAGACCTCCAAAGACATGGTGAGCACTCACCACATTCAAACCTATAAATGTGGGCCACCTCCTTTCCACCTTTTTTAATGTTTTAAGGTGTTAAAAAAACATTTTGTATTGGTATTGTATTTTTGGGTCTTTTGGCTTGTTTTATCAACCCTCCTATGAGCATCAAAGACGGAGGGCGAGGTCTAGGGTTGGCAAGAGGCTAATCCCCCTCGCAAGCAAAAGAAACTATGCCTAAAATTTGATGTTGTTTCCAAAAATTAGTCACACGATACCCTTTGCACTTGTTTTGGGCACTTTTTTAATCAATTTGTAGCATTTATTGACTTTTTCCATTAGTTGCGGGAATCGTAATAATGCCATAACTTTTGACTCGCAGCTCATTTTTTAGCGCTTCTTTAGTCAAAGTTACATGATTTCTCACACATTATGTGATGACATTGTCATTTTTGTAAATGCACTACTTTATAAAGTTCCACATTCTGGGGGTTGACTATACTCTTGGGCTTTCACATGCAGACGCATTATCAGCCGAGTCCGACATCTTGCTTTTGTGCATCTTGCATTTTTCATCATGGAGAGTGCTCTTTCTAGACTTGAGCATCGTAGGATCACTTTACAGCCTCTACCACTTCTCACCAGGAGAGGGGGCTATTCAGCTTGGCGTGCTTCCATGGAACATTACTTTTCCCATGAGGGTCTTTTACCCTTCTTGCTTGGGCCGCCTTCCTACACCGTTGATCAACGTCATCTAGAGGACTTCTCGACACTTCATGCGACCACATATTTGGTCACATCATGATGCATGTCTCTTGTTCTCTCTATTTTCACATGGCAGACTCAAATCCACCTCACCGTGTCTAGAGCATTCTTCAGTCCCTCTATGAAGACCCTTCACATACTTCGCCATTATTCATTGCTGATTCATTGTCTCCTCTATTTCTTCATGTGATGATAGTTCCACTGACATATGCTCGCTTGGTTCTACTTCTAATGACGAGGATTGTGCATCCAGCCTCGATGTTGAGAGTACTATAGAGGACTCTTCTCCTCTTTATCTCACTATTCCGAGAGTGTTGACACTTCCCGATCTCATCGTATATCAAGCGCTCCTTCTTAGTCTCATACAAATCATCATACCCGCATCCTTTCCAATTCCACCGTACATTTGAGGCCCCTTCCACTCCTCTACCTTCATTGCATGACTTATACCTGTCTGACATCACTCTTCTGTTTGTTGAGCCCCCTCATTGGGATGAGTATCTACCTAACCTTAGTCATCTTTTTGTAGAGTCTACTTGTGATGCACTATAGGTCCCTCATCCATCTACAGGTGTTTCAGAGGAGTTCATCATCTCTATTGTTGGGAGTGCCCCTTCTGGGACTCTTACCACTTCCACTTTTCTGGAGACCTTCATTGATCCACCCTTACTTGTGGATCCATTTTCTGTTGTGGGGATGTTTTGTTGCCTTCACATCACTTGGACATCCTTTCTACGGTGTGTTTCTCTTTTTACTCGACAGCTTTCTACGCACGTGGCATTACCTTCGGTTTCTTGGCACTCACTCGCTAGACCTATGTCACACTTCCATGTACCAAACTCGAGTTCTTCATGTTGCTGCCTTCAATTTCCTTTGTGGAGTGGGTGGAATTCCAACACATCGTTCTGTCCTTCCTAAGGGCAGGCACACAGTTTGTTATGGGTGGCTCTTCTTTAGTCTAGAGGCAGAGGATCTCGTCATCAACATTCTTCTGGGAGACTTCCTAGAGCTGCAGAGTTCAGATCCGTCCATGCAATCTTCTACATTCATCTCATCTCCCTCTTCTTCTCTTCTTCTTCTTTCCGAGATATTACCTCTTTGTACATGGGTACCTTTTCAGGCTCGTCTATGGTCGGGACCCATATTTGGCATCTTTCTTAGATTAGAGAGTGTGTTTTTCTCTTGTGGTGGATGTTTTTCCCACTAGGTTTTCCTTCACTGCTTGGGATCTTTTTCTTGTACATGGGTACCTCATCAAGCTTTGTGTCGGGACCCATTTCTCATTTCTGAATTTCCACCTCATCCTAAGTTATGATAAAGGGGGTGTTGGTGTGTGTTATTTTCCACATCATTAGGTGAGTCATCTCACTTAGGTGAGATCGTAGGTCCATGTTTCATTTAGGGGTCATTATGATATTCTCTTATGCCTCAAGTCGTCATATGCGTCATTAGGAGTTACACTTATATTCTCGGGAATGTAACTCCCCTCTCTTCTCGAGTTGTCATGATTGCAGACTTTGGGAGTTACTCAAAGACCTCCTATATGTACACCCCATTTGATCTATAAGATAGAGGAGAGTTTTATGGCTTAACAAAGTTCTCGCCCGTGTTTCAAATCTTTGCATGCACATTCGGTTGATGCTCGCTCCTCCCAAGATCTCTTCACACTACCATTCACACGTCCGTTGATGTGCACATCATCCCTCATGATCCTCGCCAAGCGGGTTTTAAACTCTCTTTCAGATTTAGTTTGGGATTTCCTTCATTAAGAATGATTTCAATGTCAACAATGTATTCTTTGAATATGTCAAATGCATTCCAAATTTCTAAATAGTCCAACTCACTCTATTTTTGGTATTATGCAATCTACACTAACCATTGATGGCTACTTCTATGATGTTAATATCATGCATCCTATCCGGGAAGGTTCTAGATTATGACGGTTTTGAGGAAAGTTGTACCTTTGATAAGTGTAATTGGATTTTTACCATCCGAATTTGTATAACCCATTTATTTATGTAATCCTAAAAATTCACAACTCATCTTTTGTACCATCTTTTATATAGCATTTAAATCACTTAAAGTTGATTTTGGAGGTGTAATTGTGGTTATGGGAACAACTGCAAGTGTTTTCTCATGAGGTGGATTCAATTGATTGTTTAAGAAAACCAAATGTTTATTTGAAGCAATGTGACTGATTAGTATTGGATTCGTGGCAGCCGTATATTGATTGGCATTAGTAAATTGAGGAAAACAAATAGTATTTTGAGCTATGTTTGAAATAGATGCTTTGGGGTTTTCCTTGTGGGTACAATTCTCTATCTACCTTGATTGTTTTAGCATATGATTCTCATAGACTAAATACACTAACAACTCTTTTGAAAAGCATTTTTTCATGGGATCTAAATCATTTTTAACACATCAAGAGCTAAGGCATAATTATGTTTGTAAGGATCTTGTACTTTTCCATATAACTTTTGAAATCTATCATTGAAGCTCCTAATAGGTTCATTGTACTCTCTTATGAAGCTATAAAACTAATAATATAAGACACTAGGGTAAACAAATTATCTAAATTGTCTTATGAATTTTTTTTGGAAGACATCCCAACCTATGAGTGATTTTTCATCTAAATTAAAGAACCACTCATAGGCCACATCTTGTAATGTAAATGAGAAAATCCTACAAGGTACATCTTCATGTTGAACGTACAAAAATCTCATAGTTGTTTTGAATGACGTAACATGTTCCTTTACATTGTCTTTCCTCTAGTGGGAGTGTAGAGAGGAAGATACTTCTTTGGGTTTCTTAGAAGGGCGTGTAAAGTTTGAGCCAAATTTAAAGGAGTTCCTCCTAACCAAGTTTAGGCCATGTTGAATGGATTCAAATTTGAATTAGTTAGAATATTTCATTAGGTCCTAGAATCTCTTATGGACCCCTTATCAGATCTTATATTCCTATGGAATTCTAATGGTCCATATAGTGAGCGTGTTGAATTTTATGTGGACCTCATGCGAGCCTGACAGATGATTTCAAATTATAGGATCTAGGAATGGTGATCTTGTATCAAGGATTTTAATATCAATTTGTATTTGATGTGAATTCTACGAACTTGATTTAAATTTTTTGATGCACTTTGCAGGGAGTCATAAGTCATGACCCTCCTTCTAGCATCATCTTTTTTGTTGATGAGGGTTTGTTACACCCACATGCATAAATCAAGAAGTTTTATGTTCCCTAATCATTTTAGAGCCTCGAGGTGTTGACTCAATTTACAAGTTACGGGTATGTGGTTTTATAAATAAGCAAGTTTTGGAAGAGCAAGCATGCAACTTGTTATCACTCGTAGATTTAAACTATTTTCACAATTTCTCATCTTTTGTTTTTAGTATTCCCTCAAAAGCATAGTTTTGATGTTGAGAAGGATCGCCTCATACAAATTGTAAAAAAGAGAGTAAGGAAGGGTAAAATAGATAATTATTTGTAAACACTTAATATATGTTGTCTTATGTCATCATTGTATGGTTCACTAAAGATACCTATATCAATATAATCCTAGTGCAAAGCACATGCTTAAGGTGACAAGGGAAATAATTGAGTGGATTGTTATTTTAGAAAACGTCTATAAGAAAAAAACTCTTATTATTCCCAATTTCCTAAAAAAATGCTAACATACATCCATTTACAGAATAATTAAAACAATAGTAGTTCACATCCATGTTAGTAATAGAATGTGTTGTTACACAATTCAACCGATACTATTAAAGATCATGAAACAACATATAGAAAACTAGATACACAATGTATCGAAAAATATCCAATCATGCACAAATTAACACCATGCTTAAATAGTATGAAACCAATTTAACCTATGATTATGAAATTAGTTAATTTACGCTTACAAATTCCATGAATATGATATAGTAAATCAAATAGTGATTAATCAAAATAATAGATCTAATTAATTTACCAAACAATTGAGCAAGAAATATGTAGAAAACACTCACTAAAATATCCTTAAACTTTTAAAGAACTTTCTTCATTAAAATATTCCTCCTTAAAGGGTAGACAATCGATGCATTTGTAAAAAAATCATCCGCTTGGGGCTTAAAAATAGATAATCTAAAGATAGAATATACCAATCTCAAATAATTTACAAAATTAATAGGAAGAACCTTCATGCAAGAAATCTTAACTGCATATTTTTAATATTGAATAAGTTTACAATAATAAATCCTAAAAATAGCAAAACTAATGCACATCCAAGCTTTATTTGCAATTTTCACTTGTGTTCATCCGAGTAGACTACACTTGAACTCAATGTATCTCATTCAAACATGCTTTGAATTCATTCTCTTTATATAATAGATCCAAAATTGGTGGCCTTAGTAAATCAAGCACTTCTTAAACTAACATTGGGACCATTCTATAAATATATTTGACTAACTCATTCGAACCAAAGCTTTCTCCATTTTATTATTTGTAAGGGAAACCAATTTCATAATAGTATATACCTTCCTATTACATTGACATGTGCAAAATATGTTGCCGTAGTGGAAATGAAGGCCTGTAATTGTTAATCAAAGAAAAGATTTTGAATTAACCTCCCATCCAGTTCAGTATATTGAAGTAATTTAAGCTTCATCTATAAAATCAGTAGCCTTATTTACTATGCCTTCTAGTTCATTTAACATTCCATCCATCACACTCATCCAATCAACCAAATCATTTAATATATGCCCCAAATAAATCTTTCATGTATGTATTTAGATCTTAACTCTTGACATGAAGTACATTAAAGAAAATATTAATGTTTATGACTATCAAAGCAATTTATCCATTATGGAACTCATCCTAGTCATGCACTTTTTCTATATTTATATTTGAAGAAACCCCTACTCTATTATATCCTTATGATTCTATATTGTCACCAGTGTGCTCATACAATTTCATTAGGGATGTTTTTACATTAGGTAAAGTGTTCTTTAGCACTATCAATTGTTTATGGGAATTAAGGACATCTAACTTAGCATGCATCCTTTTAATCAAATCACTTATCATCTTCTAAGTAGCATCAATGATATACTAAGGGTATCTCATCCATGAATTATTTGGCATGGTCTCTTTTAGATATCCTTAAAATATCTTCCTCGCTTTTCATATATATATAGTAATTGTCCCTTGGGAAATTTTCTCGTAATCTTCCTCTTCAAATTTTTTTGTAGGAGAGTCATATTTCAAGGCCACTTTAAAATCTTCAATCCACACCATGGTAGAACCCATTTCTTGATGTCAACTTGGAGGATCCCATGTCCCCATTGGGTAGCAAGTGTAACCGTAGTTATAGAGGGAAATGTAAAGGATGATCCCACCACTTGTGGCAATGATCCTGGAGTCCAAAGTAATTCAAGTTGAAGCTATGTAGTTTCCAGAGGGTCCAAGAGATGGCTCATGAAACTTTAAGTTTTCGTAGGGGTAGGAAAATAATAAATAGGAATATAATAAGGGATTGGAAGAAGGGGCATAGGAATTCTTGGAAACAAGGTTTGGGAAACATAGGGATTGATGGAAGAAAGCAATTGTGGAATGAGAGACAAACTAAATTGTAGAGGTATTCGAGGAAGGGATAGAAAACACAGATGATACCGCATAGGTTCCTTCAATTTGGATAGAGGGGATCTTCTAGAAATGGTTTTAGAATAATTTGGATTGAAGGGGATGCACTAGCCAAAGGATCAAAAACAGAGTCAGTATGAACTCGTAATTGTTGTTTTTGATGTTGTTATTAGAGAAAAAATTGGTTGTGAGTGTCATTATAATTATTAGAGGAGGATACATAGAAAGGGAAAGTGTGAATTATGGAGACAATGGTGAGGACTTTGGGAATGGGAGATAAGAAGGTGAAACAATTGAGGAAACAAGTTTAGAAGAAATATGAAGAGGGATAGAAACATGTGCTAAAATAGAGGCTAAAAGATAAGGGGAGATAATAGAAGTGGTTAAAGCAAGGGAAGAATAAGGAGCTTAAAATTCAAAGGTGGAATCCAATGTCCCTTGATCACTGTACCACATCTTCATAAGAAGAAGTAGAAGAAATAATGATATTGATAGAAGAAATACCTAAAGAAGATGGAATGGAAGAGGATACAATCCCCACATAACTAATGACTACTGAAGGAAAAAAATTAAGTAAGAGAAGACAAAGGAGCTACACAGCTTGTACTAGTACTTACTAAGGAAGAACTTTTAGGAGTACTATCCATTTTTTTGCTCAGTAGAAACACCGGTAGTGACCATTGAAATAGTTGTTAGACCCGAGAGTTTTATGCTTGAAGATGGTCCAGATGACAAGTACCAATGCTTTCTTTTAATGGAGGAGGGACTCCAACTATAATTTTCTTTATCTCTGTCTAGGGTCGGTTCCCATTTCATCTAAGTATTCTTCTTCTTCTTCTTCTTCTTCTTCTTCTTCTTCTTCTACCTCTTGCCCTAGTTTGAGCTCTATTCCACCAATCCTAACTAGTTGTCCAATAGGTATATAGGTGACCTTATGATTCCTCATGTTAAGGGCTATAATTTTTTCATTTTATCCAGAGGATCATTCATATAATATAAGTTCCCTAAATCTCCTTGAACCTATTTATTATGGAAGATTCATGAATCACCTTTCCAATGCAATTTGAACAAGCCGAAACGAACTTCATATGTGGGATTTATCGTCCATACAAGAGAAGGATTCAATGGAAAAAATGAAGGCACATGTGCAATAGTAGTACAATGGAATGTTGTGGAGTTTCCAGTTGACCTATCAAGAGATGACTAGTGGCGATGTGTGAAATATTGATGAAGAAAAAAATTGATTTTTCTTCAACGTTTTTCCAAGTATCTCATCAAACTATAGAACGAGCTCTATTACCAAAACTCAAGTCAAGTTACGTCCACAAGAAAATTTCAATAACCAAGCACCACCTCACATGTTAATATCAACCAACCATGACATGGAAAAAAAACAACCACCAATTAACTAATACTCCACACCCCACAAAGTGGATGGCTACATCCAAATCAATGGTAAGCGGTCCAAAAGACCAAGTAAATGAAGTGGTGGAATTCTAAATAAAGGCTAAAGCATATTATATTCCCAAAAATGTGGAATTTATCTCACATAAATGACCTATGCATAGGGCCACATGGATAATATATGGTGGGATAAATCATATCCCTAAATCTAAAGCCTAATTAAATGGCTATTTTAAAAGGCCTCGCATAGTAATTAATTTTTGGGTAAGCTTAATCGTAGGCTAAATATTTATTTGGCGGGCATAATTTTATATGGAGGTGGTGATTCTAAGGTCTACATGGCAGCGGCTAGGGGAGATGACCCCATAATCGTGCACCTTAGCTTTAGGGGTGTGTAGATTTATGTAGAGGCCTCGTTAGTGCAAAAAGAATATATCATTGTGTAGCATATGACCGTGTCACATCACTATTTTCATTTTGTACATTTATTTGGAGGGAAATTTTGATTTTGAATTGATTTAGTACAGAAATAATTTTTATAAAAAGTGTACTAATAATCGAGCGCCCTATGTGTGACATTGTAGTTGGCTCTTACAAAGTACCATTAATGAAAAAGTGAAAAACTATTGGTACTTTTTCTATCAAGTTATGGTGAAATCCAATGTACATGTTTTGGTGCATGCACAACTATGGGGTCATCTCCCTACATCGGATTTTAATCCCTAATATGATGCGAGGGGGATTTTATTAGCTCAAGGATTAAGAAAATGTCGAGAGAGTGGGATTTATCCCTATATGGGATTTATTATAAACAAAATGATATTATTTATATATGTATTATTTGGGGCTTGGGAGCCTATATAAAGGCCCCACATTTCATTTCTCAAACACACCTTTCTTATTTTCAAGCCACATTTGAGCTTCTCTAAATTATGGAAAGCTTATTATAAGCTTGTAAAAGCATTTTTAAATCCTTAAGCATTGTTTTTTACTTGTGTGAAATTATAAGTACTTGAGATTTTGTAAGATTATTGTCATTTTTTCAGAGCCATTTATTTGTGATGATCCATAGATCCATTAATATTGTAAATAACCAAGTTGACACAGTATCAGAGAGCTATCAAAAAGTTGGAGAGTCATCAGTCAATATAGTTTCAAAGAGCCGTCAACAAGCCAGTCGACATGGAGACCAGAGGGTTTTTTGACACCATTTTAAGGAATCAGAGAGGTTGTTGTTTTCAGTAACATCATTACGAAGAATTCCTGTGGTGTTGTATATTTTTTAGTTCATCGATATCATCATTTTAAAGGTTAGAGTGCCATTATAGATACATTATGCTTTGTATCCGAGAGAGAGAGAGAGAGAGTGCAACACATTGTTGGTCGAGCCGAGGGCCCTATTTTGAAGCCAATAGATGTCGATATAGGCATAGAGCTATCCCGATCTGAAGTAATTACTATCAATGTTCCTAACCATCAACAATTGACTAGTGTAAGAATTATCTATTTTTATATTAATTATATATCACTTCATCTTTTGAGCGGACTCAAGACACCCATTTTTGGGTGAATTCCTTTATCAAGTGTAGTGTTGCATTTTTATGGTGTTTTTTCAATCACTTGTTTTTGAAACATAATTTAGTCAATTTAAGCATAAATCAATAAATTGTGAAAAATTAAAGTATTTAGGAAATTGGAAAATGGAGTCGGTTTAAATAACCCCTATTTTTGGATTATCATTGGTCTCATATTTATAGACTAGGTCATCCTTGTGTATTTGTTGCTTGTAATTTATAAGTGACCATGCCTAGGTAGCTTTTCATAAATGTAAAACTCTTCTTGTTGGATAAAAATTCCTTGGAGTATGGTTTAATGACCCTTTTGAGGGTTTAGACCAAGAGTAAAGGAATTTAGCCAAATACCAAATTATTTAGATCTAATTTTTATTGCAGAGAATGAAAATAAGAAATCATGAACTGTACTTTCACAAAAATATGCCAAACACCATGAAATACTTCAAATTCACTTGTCACAATATATATATATATATATATATATATATATATATATATATATATATATATATATATATATATATATATATATATGCATGCATCCATAAGAGCCAAAAATAATGATAATTCTAAAGAAACACACTGTTGGAAATTAATTAATGTCTAGTCAATAAAGAACCACACGAAAAATATAGATATTGGGTCCGAAACCCCCAAAAATCATGAAACTTGAGATTCCAGCTTTAGAAATTATGATAAATCATATTATCAACTTAAAATGCATATATAAATTCACCAAACCCTTAAAACCCTACTCAAGGTAGGTCGCTCCACAAGAAAGAATCCAATAACAATCTTAAAATTATAGATATCTCCTTAAATCTACCTTATCCTTCAATCCCAAGTTAAGATGAAGGTTTTTCATCCTTCACTCAACATCTAGAAGGATTTTCATCATCCTAGAAAGCCACACATGAGGGTTTTCATCCTCAAGTGTAAGAGCAAGGAGCCACTAGCTCACAATGCTCAAGTAAGATGAAAATGTGCCAAATTCTAGAGATAAAATGATTCCTTAGCTCTCCTTTTATAACCCTCCATTGGATCCAAAGCATTAAAATATAAGGGCAGCCCCTTAAAGAGGTTTTTTTCCTTCATCGGCTTCCATTAATTCATTAAAACTCAATCAACTTGACATAAGAGACAAAATAGTAAAAGAAAATATTAAAAATTAGTAAAAAAATGTATCATACGGAATCTCGTAGTTCTCCTCCATCTTCTTCACTTCTTTCCCATGGAGAAGAAATGGAAATAAGTCCAAATAGTGGCTCTCGAGTGGGAAAAATAGAAATTACAGTCCTCCCTTCCCAAAAACATTTTTCCCCAAACAATTGCAAACCCAATGTATATGCTTTGACCTAAACTCTTCATTCCCCTCACTTTGAAATTCCACATCCTCTAATGAAGTAGGAAGTGGAATCCTTGATAATTTATCCACATCCAAAATAGGCTTTATCTTAATTTTAGTAGTGTTTCCCCTAAAAGAGTTGTAATCATGCATTGTTCCTTCAAAAATCATAATGTTCAAATCTAAAAATATCATACCATAATCTTATTTTGTTCCTCCATTCGATTAAATCTTCCTTCCTCATTATTCCATGAGGTAATGCACTCAAAAAATGAAAATAGATAGTTTTTCATGACTATTAGTGGCATCCCCTAATGCTTTTTTTGCAAACTCAATCCTCTAATCATGGTATAACAACTACCAAACTGAAACCTCACAAGGAAAATTGACCCCATGAATAAAGTAAGGACTGAAATTTGATTTACATATACCGAAATATTAGGAATAATAGACCTAAAATTAAAATCAGTATTTATATTGGTCTTAAACTTGAGAGATTCAACCTTCTTAGCATTCCCATGAATTTTTATTTCCACTTTCTTCAAGTGGAACTCATACTCCATGTGGCTTTTGAGGAAATATTCTCTCAATTTTGGATATCTAGAGACCCCAAACATTGTGTGACTCACTAAAATTAAAACAAGGTATTCTAAGCACAATCCATACGTCATCATGGGGTCATAAAACTAAAAGATATAACCATCATTCTCCACTTTACTCGACCATGTGAAAAAATGCAAATTTATCATAATTGTTTCCCTTTGCCCTTACTTCTTTTAGTTCTCTCATGGAACCATGGGTTAGTAATCCATAAAGAGAAAATTCAAAATTCCCTTCAAACTTATGCTTCCTTAAACACATCATGCTAGCATTCTCTTTCATCAAATTCCATAAGCAAAGAGAGAAACTGAAATTTTTACCTTCACCCTTGTTTTGTCTCATGAAGTGGTCCGGATGATCAGCCCATGGAGTATCATGAACAGCCCTCAAGATCATATTCTTCACCCTTGATTTGAGTACCAAATAGACTCGGTTTTGGTAAAGGATAAGCCCATCCATCACCTTGTATTTTTCCTCACTTATTTCTCCTTCAAACACATCATTAGCAAACTTGTTTTTTACATACTCAACTGAAATTAATGATTTCCAATCCACTGTAATTTTAGATAAAGAATAGAAATATGACTCACATGAAATGGCTTCTTCCACCAAATAATTAATTTGGGGTGTGTCTAGAAGTATACCTTGCAAAGTGACCCTTTTTCCTTGGTCCATGAAGCTCATCTCCATGCTTTGATAGTTGAGAGTGAGCTCTCCCAACAAGCACAACCATTGAACTCCAAGTATGATGTCAAACTCAGCCATGTTAATCACAAAAAATCAGCACATACCTCATATAGTCCCATGGTAATATGGAGTTGAGGACACCTTTTTGTACATTGCATAGAGTGGCCATCCGCTATCCTTACAATGAAACCTTTGAAGTCTTCAACCTTCAATTTCAGATTTGAAACCAAACATGCATCTATGAAATTGTGAGTGGCTCCTCCATCAATCAAAATTGTGACCTTATGCCCTTGTAGATCACCCTCAATGTGAAAAGAGTTGTAACTTGGTACTCCCATCAAGGTAGCAAGAGTGTTATTCACTTCTTCTAGATCTTCTTTAATCAAACTATCATGCCTAGCCTCATCCTCATTGCTATCATCATCATCACAATCAAAAATTACTTCAATATAGTGAACTTTACCTTTTCCCAAACAACGATGTCCAGGAGTCCAAGGATCCTTGCATGAAAAGCAAAAATTCTTCCTTCGTAATTCAATCTTTATCTCCTTATCATCACTGGTTTTCTACAGATCCATGTGAACATCGGGAACTTTTTAGAGAGGTTTCTTTATCTGGTCTAAAGGGATGTTTCTTCGTTACTTGGGGATTGTTCCCCACATGAATTCACCTTGGGAGTGGTTTTGATCATTGTTGATTTTGGGGCAGCACCTTCAATATCAAGAGCCTTATTAATTGCCTCTTGTAGAGACAAAGGATAAAATGCATGAACCAGCCCCTTACGGGGATCAATAAAACCCTAAAAAATACTATGAGCCTTATTTCGACGCATACATGATCATGACAGAGAGCCTCTCGAAAATCAGCCACATACTCTTCTACGGTGCCTTGTTGTTTCAAGTGTGCAAGCTCATGAAAATGCACCTCCGTATTCACTCTATCAAACTAGTCAATGAGTCTTTGGAAAAAACTCATCATAGGAATGTATCTCACTATGCCCTCGTGTCATAATCCCATGGAACCACCATTCATGAGAAATTCTCTTAAGATGTAAAATGGAAAATTTGAATGCATCTTCCTCTCGCCATTGGTTTTAAAGACAAATATGTATTCAAATTTTAAATCCAAGCCCTAGCGGTACCCTTAGTAGATCCATCAAATGTAGAAAAATATAACTTACCCAATACATTTTATACCTCTCTTTGTGGCATGGCATGTCTAGGATCGGTCTAGGTCTTGTTAGAGTAGGTATTTACCTTAGCTCATGTTCACCTAAGTACTTTATTTACCTTTATTGTATTTATCATCACCCAATTATGTGTGTGGATATTTCTTTTTATTTATTTAGATATTAGAGGGATATTATCTAGTGGTTGGGTATAGTTCTTTCCTTAATCTATGGTATTGACTAGTTCTTTCTTTGATCTATGGTATTAACTAAATCCTTAATGTCTAAATCTCTCCTAAATCTATGGTCTTGACTAGTTCTTTGATGACTAGTTCTTTCTTTGATTTATGGCTTGATCTACGACCTTGACTAGTTCTTAGATTGTTATTCCTCGCTCGTAAGCAAGGCCTATTATCATTGTATTTCATTGAGTTCCATAATGAAATATGATATTGTTGCTCATTTTTTTGCAAAGGTTTATGTAAAGTTATTTTGGTGAATTTCTTTCATCTTGTTGATCGTGGTGTTTGAATAGATCTAAATTCTTTGCTTAGTACAATCTAGTTATCATTCCTTTCATGGTATCAAAGCAATAGATGATGTAGACATCCATCTCAGTAAGTTTTTCTTTCTTGCAAAGAAGGGTTTATTATTTTTATATATTCAAATTTTGTTATTATTTTTTTATAACATGCATTTTATGCAAACCAGAGTGGCATTAGATTTGGAAGATCCCAAAACCTTAGAATTGATCAGTAAGCTCGACCATGTTTTGAGACAAAAATTTGGACATATATATGTACCCTCCGGGTGCATTCTTTTGTCCATTGGATATAAGCGTGTACCATCCAGATGCATTCTTTTACCCTCTAGATATTTATATTTTGGATGCATTCTTTTATCCACTGGATGCATATTTGTACCCTTTTTTTGCTTTTTTATCTATTAGATATAAGTGTGTACTTTCTAGATGCATTCGTTTACCCTCTAGATATTTTTGTTTTAGATGCAGTCTTTTATCCACTAGACGTAGATATGTACCCTCTCGATGCATTCTTTTATCCATTGGATATAAGAATGTACCTTCCAAATGCATTCTTTTACCCTCTAGATATTTCTATTTTGGATGCAATCTTTTATCCACTAGATGCAAATCGGCACCCTCTGGATTCATTATTTTATCCATCGGATATAGACATGTACTGCCAACACTAAAAATTTCCTTCGTAATTTCTATTTCATTAATGTGTGTATTAGGAATAGGATGTTGTTAAGTATAATTAGTAGTAGCGTCTGATAGAAGATAACGGTGTTGCCGGTATGACGCCACCAATAATGTATAGTATGGTAATAGTGAAAAGTACAATAGGAATGTTGTGGTAAAAAGTAAATATTTGTCGTAAGTGGTTCGGTAATGTTAAAATGTCAAAGTTGGGGTAAGTAGAGAAGTAGGGTCTACATGATTAGGAATTAGAAATATTTTATTGGTAATAAGGACAAGGAGTGAGGTCATAAATATTTTGTGTATTTTATTTGTAAAAAGTCTAAAAATGTGGAACCCATGTGAAATGATAAGGTTTATCTTATCTTAAAAGATAAGCTTACATGTATAGATAAGAGTTAAGGTATGGAATATGATTCGTCAGAGTATATTTCTTATCCTATCTTAGAGATAAGATGGATAAGCCTAGAAGTTCTATAAATAGAGAGGCCACCCCCCTCATTTAGCATAGAAGGAAGTAGTGAGAAATATTGTATGAGTAATCGTGTAAATGAAGCCATTATTTTGAAGGTGTGTTAAAGAAGCCATTAAGAAGTGTAATTGTGAAGTTTCTCCCATAGTTATTGTTGGAAGGAAAGTGAAGTCAGTAACACTTAAAGTACCTCATGGGTGAGATTGTAACAATTTCATGTTGATATTATAATTTACACTTATATTTCAGATTTATCATCATTCATTCTTATCATAGTCTATGGTATTCTTGTGTTATGTTTGTTGTGTTTCCAGATTACATCCACCAAACTAAAATTTGTGCATTAGTAAATAATCATAGCACAAGGAGTTCCCGGTGAAGAATTATCATAGTGTCGATTGGTGATGACATTTTGGTTCCGTTGCCGACCATTCCTCATTGGTGGATTTTCTGGAGAAATATTCTCACTTAGTCAGAAAACATTTGGAGGGTAACCTTATTTTTATTATGCATAGTAGTTACCATGGTAAAGTCACTTTTTACCATGAATAGTATTTACCACAGTAAAGTCACTTTTTACCGTGAATAGTATTTACCGCAGTAATTTCACTTTTTACCGTGAATAGTGTTTACCACAGTAAAGTCATTTTTTACCGCAGTAAGTCAAGTTTTACCATAGTTTACCGTGGTCATTTCTATTTTACTATAGAAAGGTGTAAAGTCACTTTTTATTATAGTGATTTCAATTATTTGTGCACATAAGTCTTGTTGATTGTACTTGTGGGTTGGTATTTCACTGTGGTTACTTTTGAAAATGGGGAAGATTCCTATTTTTTCAGCCCAATCTAATGAATATGCTTTCTCTTTTATTCAAGAGTTTAAATGATCTTGTATTTGTAATGGCCTTATAAGAAGGGAACAATGGACTGAATTTTTTCGTACCTTTTTAGATGGTTCAACCCTTAGTGGTTTTGAAAACTAGGTGATAATGTGAAAAACTCATGGGATTTATTAATCCAAAGTTTTCTTGAAGAATTTGGTGAACAATGTAAATATGCAGATCTCATGATCGATATCACAAAGCTATCCCAAGGAGAGAAGGAGAAGATAAGGGATTATCATGCACATTTTCTAGAGCTAAGGAGGAAGCTCGATGCCCGATCTCGGAAGGAAGGATTAGCAGATGGGTTGATGAATGGTGTGGATAATCTCCTTTGTAAGCACTTCATTCTTGGGATGAAGCCAGAGATCAGACAACGAGTGAAGTATGACCGTCCAGCTACCATTGAACAAGCAAAGGAGATTACAAGAAGGCAAGAAGAAAGCATGGAAGAGGAGCCCAAAGAAATTGTTGCTAAGGTAGAGCCTACACCAACACCTTTGGTCTAGAATCCACAACCACTCTCGGTGAGCAAAAATCTTTTCCTAGTACATCTACTGAGTATGAAGATCTGCTCAAGAAGATGGGTATGCTAACTATTAATCTTCTTCAAGGAAAGGAATTTAATTCTCAGGGAGGAGATAGAGGTCCAAAAAGAAATATTTCTGAAGTTGTATGTTATGGATGTCATAAAAGGGTCATTATAAGCACAATTTTCCGATAGAGCTTCTACATCCGTACAAGAGATAATGATAAAGGAAAAGCACATGTGAATTCTTTTAATGTAGTAGATAAGAGCATAAATAATGAAGCAGATGTGTTTGTAACAAAAAGAAAGAAAGAAAAAGATAACCAAGATGAAAATGATCCTAAGAAGATGAAAGGAGAAACTAGTAAGAAACATAGGAGAAGAAATTTGGGTGTGCAGGATTTTCTGATTTCACAGGGACAAGGACCATACTCCATCTTAGAAGATTTGTCCAAAAGGCCTATAAATATTACATATGGTCAACTCTTGGCTATGTCTTCTGAGAAGAGGCGGGAGCTGTGAAGTGGACTCAATGCTCGACGAAGGAAGGAGGTTGAGGTCCCTGTTTTGGAGGCAAAGGTAGATCCCTACGCTCCACAAGCTGAGGTATTATGTAATGGTATTTCAATTCATGATGTCTTAGTTGATGGAGGTGTTGCAGTTAATATAATGACCGAGTCTGTAATGAATATGTTGGTTTTAAAATTGATCGCCCTTAACACTTATGTTAAGATCATTAAATAAGGGAAAAACTAAACCGTAAGGTGTTGTTTCAAATGTGACAATATATGTTATGGGTTTTGTATGTGTGGTAGACTTTCGTGATGAAAAATGGTACTATTGCAGTACTCCAATGTTATTGGGAGGACCATGGCTAAGGAGAGTTCATGTAAGAAACTACTGGAATGAAGGATTCATGACACTTGGACGTGGTAGAGAGAGGGTGAAGATAAATGTGATCCCTCGGCATCATAATGCATAACCTATGGATTCAAGTGATGAAACTGATAATTGGACATCTTGTGATTACTCTAGTACCAGTGAAGTGGACACAAAAGATGAAGAAAGTGAGGTTGATGTTTCAGTCATGGATATCCTTCCAGTCACACCGACTCATGAACCCATAAAATTATCTAAAGAAGAAATTGATGATCGTCTCCAACAAATAAAGATTGGTGATGTTGTGATGGAGAGTGAGAAAGAATGCTACCTCCAGCTCTTTTAAAGGTACATACACCTATTCACTTTTGATTACAAGGAACTCCGTTAAGTAAGTTGGGTAGAACATTCTATTGAGCTCGTAGATGGTGTTAAGCCCATAAAGCAAATGCCATATAGAATGAATCCTAATTTTTCCAAGACTGTAAAAGAAGAAATAGATAAGTTGTTTAATGCATGATTCATATTTGCTGTGGAGAATTCAGAATGGATTTCTCCCATTGTGATCTCAATAAAAAAGAATGGGAAGCTACACATTTGTGTTGATTATAGGAAGTTCAATAAGGCAACAAAGAAGGATCATTACCCTCTTCCATTCTTAGATCAGATCTTAGGCAAAGTAGCTGGCCAGGAGTGCTATAGTTTTGCTAATGGATATAGCAGATACAACCAAGTTCGTATAGCGGAGAAAGATCAATTAAAGACCATGTTCACCACTCCTTGGGGAACGTTTGCTTATAGAGTTATGCCTTTTGGGTTGTGTAATGCTCCGGCAACATTCCAACATTTGATGAATAGGGTGTTTGAACCCTACATTGGGAACTTCATCAGAGTATTTATAGATGATTTTTGCATCTATGGGAGCAAGATGGACCACCTACACTAGATGGAGACAGACATTTCAAATGTTAGATGAAGCACAAGCCTCACTAAACCCTACAAAGTGTGTCTTTGGATGTTCTAAAGGTGTTTTGTTAGGGCATGTTGTATCCAGAGATGGTATTGGTACTGATCCTGATAAAGTTTCAAAAATCAAAGAGTTACCATTTCCTATGAATAGAAGTAAGTTGAGATCATTTTTAGGCCATGTGGGTTACTATAGAAGGTTCATCAAGAATTTCTCAAAGATTGCACAGCCACTAACCCAATTCTTGAAGAAGAATGTTACTTATGAACCAAGAAATAAGGTGCATGAAGCTTTTGAACAACTAAAGGAAGCCCTGGTGTCTTCACCTGTTTTAAAGAATCTAGATTGGAGCAAGCCATTCATTGTGTATATTGATACCTCAGATGTAGCACTAGGAAGTACTCTGAGCCAAAATGATGAAAATGGCAATGATCATCTAGTTTACTTTGGGAGTAGACAAATGAGCAGTGTTGAGGTAAATTATAATGTAACAGAAAAAGAGGCTCTAGCTATCATTTTGTTGTAAAGAAGTTTAGAAATTACTTGCTAGGGTAGAAATTTATAGTTGTAATAGATCATCAAGCTCTAAAATATATTGTAAATAAGTCTAACCCATCAAGGAGGATAGCAAGATGGATAATTTTTCTACAAGAATTTGAATTTGATATTATATATAGGGTAGGAAAGAAGCATGTCAATGCAGATGCACTCTCTCGAGCCTATGAGGGTTTAGGTTCATCTTGTGATGATGATGATTTCCCGATGCAAAGATTGCTATCCTCGACACAATCCCTAGTGAATACATAGATATTTGGAATTATCCGAATGAATTCAAGTTTCTTGATGGTGTCAATGCAAAGACTAAGAAGAAGATTACTCAAGCCGGTCTTCCATATTCTATTCTCGCATGGAGTATTATTTCAAATAGGACATAATGGACAAAGATCAAGAGGCGGTTGGACGTGATCAAGTGAAGGAGCTGATAGAAGAATTTCATAATGGTACATGTCGAGGAACTTCTCTAGATAACTTACAAAAAGAAGGATCTTGGATGCAGTTATCACCGCCCACTCTTTTAAGAAATTGTTATAATTATTGAAAGACATGTGATATTTGTCAAATACATGGTAACCGTAAGACTTCATCACTCCATTATGCCCTATTCTTCCACTTGGTCCCTTTGAAAAGTGGGGAATAGACATTGTAGGACCACTTCCAACTACCCCATGCCAAAATAAGTATATTGTAGTTACCACATTATTTAACCAAGTGGGTTGAATATAGGCCATTGAAAACAACTTCTATGGATGAAGTGGCAAGGTTCATATATGAACGCATTGTCACCGATTTGGTTGCCCACTAGAAATTGTAATGCATCAAGGAAGCCGCTTCATTAATGAGGTAGTAGAAGCCCTAGTCAATAAGTTTTCTATTAAGCACAGGAAGGAAATAACATACAAGTCAAACACAAATGGACAGTGGAACGAACAAATTTTGTGTTGTGTCAAATTCTAGCAAAAGATGCAGCCTTACAAGTACATAAGTGGGATAAAAGGATTCATGCAAAGCATTGTGGGCATATAGGGAAACATCAAAGTCGATAACAAGATACTCCCCATTTCATTTGGCTTATGGAATTGATCCAGTTCTTCCTATTGAAATTGATATTCTCATTGTGCGAGTTATGAAAAATGAAATGATGGATGAAAGTGATTCAAGAAAAAAAGGTTGGTACATCTTCATTTTCTGAGGAAATGAGGGAAATAGCGAAGGATACAAGCTTATAGAAGAAAATGAAGCGAAGGAATACTTTGATCAAAAGATCCGTTGTTCTCCATTTCATGTGAATGACTTGGTTCTAGTATATGATTCCAAATACAAAAAAAAAAAAAAGACAGAGAAAATTTCTTCCAAAATGGATGGGACCCTACAAAATAGCAAGTTGTGCATGAAAATGGTACATACTGACCGGAGGAATTTGATGGCACTCCCATTACGAAATGGTTCAACCACGACAAGTTAAATATTTTCTAAGCACCAAAATAGTCTACTCGAGGACCGAGTAGAAGCTAGGAAGGGGAAGATGTCGACACTAAAATTTTCCTCTGTAATTTCTATTTCATTAATTTATGTATTAGGAATAGGATGTTGTTAAGTATAATTAGTAGTAGCATCCAATAGAAGATAACGGCACTGCTGGTATGACGCCGCCAATAATGTATAGTATGGTAATAGTCAAAAGTACAATAGGAATGTTGTGGTAAAAAGTAAATATTTTTCGTAAGTGGTCCGGTAATGTTAAAATGTCAAAGTTAGGGTAAGTAGAGAAGTAGGGTCTACATGATTAGGAATTAGAAATATTATATTGGTAATAAGGACAAGGAGTAAGGTCATAAATATTTTTTGTATTTTATTTGTAAAAATTCTAAAAATGTGGAACCCATGTGAAATGATAAGGTTTATCTTATCTTAAAAGATAAGCTTACATGTACAGATAAGAGTTAAGGTATGGAATATGATTCATCAGAGTAGATTTCTTATCCTATCTTTGAGATAAGATGGATAAGCCTGGAAGTTCTATAAATAGAGAGGCCACCCCCCTCATTTAGCATAGAAGGAAATAGTGAGAAATATTGTATGAGTAAGTGTGTAAAGGAAGCCATTATTTTGAAGGTGTGTTAAAGAAGCCATTAAGAGATGTAATTGTGAAGTTTCTCCCATAGTTATGGTTGGAAGGCAAGTGAAGTCAGTAACACTTGAAGTACCTCATGGGTGAGATTGTAACAATTTCATGTTGATATTATAATTTACACTTATATTTCATATTTATCATCATTCCTTCTTATCATATTCTATGGTATTCTTGTGTTATGTTTGTTGTTGTGTTTCAGATTACATCCACCAAACTAAAAGTTGTGCATTAGTAAATAATCATAGCACGAGGAGTTCCCGGTAAAGAATTATCATAGTGCCGGATTGGTGATGATAGACCCATAGAATGTCACATTCAAAAGGGTAGGGACAAAGTTCCTTGAATTTATACTATCGTCCATATGTGTTGAGTTCAACCCTTGAAGCGTTTCATTCATAAACTTTACTTCTTGCTCCAAGTTGGGTTTTTAGGACCAATGGGTGGTGGATTGAAGTTAGGTTGAGAATTTTGGGATCCATGATCATTAGATGGTTGTGGGTTAAGTTGTTAGGCCAACTAAGCAATTTGATTAGTCATCTAGCTGTCAGTAGTTGGGACAACATGACTTCTTTAGATATGTGTGGGTTGTTATCTCGATATCTCATCCATTTGTAACATGATGGTTATTTGGATTATGATTATGTTTGGATGGTGGTCATTGGAAAATGCCATCACTTTCATCATGGAGAAGACTTTGGAGTTGGTCATGAGTATAATTAAGAGGAAGTTTTACTATAAACCGATCATGTACATGAATACACTTATTGAAATTGAAAGTTGCAATATGCATGAATGTACTTATTGAAATTGAAAGCTGCAATGTGCATGAACTACACTTATTGAAAGGGAAATATTAATCTACCCTACTCTAAACAGCTATAAATCAAGCTAAATGAAACTTGAAACAAGCAATGAAAAAAAATAGCTTCCCTTTCTCAAAAACCGAGGCCATGAATTCATCTTGGAAAACAAGTAACATGAAGAAGCTAGAAATAAGACATGTACCTTTATTTTGTTCACAAGATCAGTCTAATAGCTGAGAAACACTTTTATCTAGTCTGGCAAGTTGTTTTGAGAGGTTTTGGGGATCATTCATGAGAACATGAAACCCTTCTTTGTTGTCCAAATTAGGAGTGAAATCTAGTACTTGTTGTTGTAATTGGTTGTGAACTAGCCAAGTGCCAAATAGGACATGACCTCCTCAACACAAATAAACTAATTGTTTTGATCTGATATGTTCTAATTTTCTTTTCATCACTAAGTACATCCATTAAAATGACTCATACAATCCTGAAATAAATATGAAAGTTTTTTTCTTCTAGAAGTTATTGTTTATCTTTGAGTATGTTGGTGCTCAAATTAGTATCGCCCTGTTTGTCATTGAAATTCCTCATTTAACGTCCTCTCACTCATGTTTTCTATCTCCCTGAGTTGGTGCTTGAAGACTCTATCCTCCATTTGGTTTCCATGATCAATCCCTTCCTTGGTTGAAGATCACTTAAGGGTCCAATATTTGTTTTTCGTCTCTCTGTCCATCTGAAGGAGTCTGTAAATTGGGCATAAAACTCGGGTTGCTCCTTTCTTTCTATTTTCTGTAGTCACGTATTGTTGTCCCTATCATTTTTGTCCCAAATACCTGAGGAAAAAAGATTGGATGTAGCTCGAAGGATCATGTTTAAAACTTATAACATCTCCAAATTCTCTATCCTTGAAGAAAAATTCATCTCCGGGCTCAAATGGTGGTTTTCCTACATTTTTATGGTTTGATGGGTGTGTTTTTCGTCAAATTTACATCTCTGCATCAATGGAAACATGGCCCTTTTTGGTTGGATTCAACTCGGTGGGGCACTCTAGAAACTCTATGGCTCGCTTCAACCCAAAACTTGTCCATGTGGAGGAACGGCACTCATTTGAAAATTCACCTTTCGGTTTAGCCTTGGAGTTGAGCCGAGGGGGCACGTGGAGGATTCCACTGATTTTCCCAAACTTACAAAAAAAATTAATGCAGCCGGTATAGTTTTGGCGGGCCATGGACACGTGGTGAGCCCGTGCTCATTCAAGGTCTTCGCTTTTGGGCACCATCTTGAAGTTGCACCATAAAGACACATGGAGGCTTCCATCGGTTCTTCCCATACTTAGACTTTTCAAAGCAATTTTTTGAAGCTTGGGAAATGTGGAGGGACCGCGCATGTTTGGGGATTGGCCCTTGAGTTTTATTTTGAAGAAGTGCCAGGAGGACACTTGGAGGTTTCCGCTCACTCTGCCTTTTTGCTTGGACTTTTCAACGTCAAGGAGATTGTCTCGGACCTTAGACACATGGAGCCTTCTGCTAAACTTTTAACTTATTAACTAACTCTCTGCCATATTGAGACACGTATTGAGCCTGTGCTTCTTTGGGGTCTCTAATTTTGGGGACCATCTCAAAATGCGCCATTGAGACACATGGCAAGCGAGGATATGGAGGAATAGAGATTCAAGGTTATTTAAGGTTTTTTCCTTTTGTAAAGGGGATAAAAATTAAGTTGAAGTGCGGCCCTAATAGAAAGTAATGTCAGTGTTGAATAGTCAAAAACGGAGGTGTGGTCTTGTGGGGAAAATGTGGAATTTTTTCCTTTTTGGAAAATAAGTATAAAGTGAAAAAATGAAGTGCAGGTCACTGGAACCCACATCAGAAGCTAAAGGTGGAAGGGCAGAGCTGCAGGGAAAATTTGGAAAATTTTCCTTTTTCCAAAAACAAGGTAAAATAGAAAAATCAAGCAACGGTTCCTCTGGGACCCACATTAGGACATGTGTCAAGCCGTTTTCTAAGGGTGGAGGGGTGGAGAAAAATGTCAAAATTTTATTTTTTTCCAAAAATTATAAAATGTTAAAGGTTCCCCTGTGCCCGTTTCCAACCAAATTTTTCCATGTGGAAGGCTCAAATTAAAAGTTGAAAGGTAGGATCAACGGTTGTTGTGTATTTCACCTATTTTCCACCATTTTTTTCTCAAGACTCTTGGAGACGTAAATATGCATTGTTTTTCATCGTTCTTTGATGAAATTCTTTGTCGTCTCTATCAATAAGGTGTCATTGAATGGATTCAAAACTTAAATTGTGAGTCCAAGGATCATTGAGGTCGATATTTTGAAGAGGGAATTACTCAGGCACTCAAAAAAATGGGAATTACCAGAGGAGATGGACGCAGGGCAGAATTACAGAGGAAAAGGAGGGAAAAAGGATGAAATGATGAAAGTGTGGGCAAAAAGGTGAAAAAGGCATCTCCTTGAGAGCAAAAAGGGATGACCTGTCAAGTCCAACTATGCAGAGGCTCCAAAAAATGATTAAAAAGGGGATTTCTTGCATGACATAATCGTAAATGATTAAAGGGACTCCCAAAAAATTGTGGTATGGCATCCTAGTCATTAGTCGAAGGGCCCAGAAAACATGATCGGTTCAATTGGTTCACCTAGTAGATTTTGGATCTGAATTTGTTAAGCGTCGTTGTCTAAAAAAATTAGTAGCAAGAAAAGGTCCCTCAAATATTCTTCTTTTTGAGACAAAATTTGGAGTGAATGAAATGTATAAATGTAATGAGAATACTCTTACAAATGGTCGGAGTTTGAATTCCTAAGAGAAAATTTGAGAAAGCATTATTCTAAGAAGCCCGTCTGAGATACCTGGTTAATTTCCTTTGTGTTAGATTTTCTATCATGTCAAATTGGTTATAGATGTATAGCCATTGATGATCATTAAGATTTCTCTAAAGCTTTCCCCTGTTAACGAATTTAAGAAATTTTGAAATTAATTTGTGTCCAATCTCTAGCAATTTGTGTCTGCTTTGTTTCAAAATGTCTACAAATAGTTTCTTTCGTTCCTATTGCAATATTACATTAAAATATTTTTGAAATCACGCAGGATTTCTTCCTTGTGATAGTTTAATGGTATTTGCAATTTCATTTCAAGAAGATCCTTCATCTTGGATGAGATAAACAAAATTAAAATCAATTCACTGTCATTTGTTGATAAAGATTGTCTATAAGTCTTTGGGTGTACCTTAGGCATGATTAATCAGAGACTTTGGTGTTTAATTGAGTCTTTCAATTCAAGCCTTCGTGTTAGAGTCTCAAATATTATGTGAAAATGTTCGATATGGGCCTCCACTGAAGCACACCTTCTGGTTGAAGGAACGTCTTAATTGTTATGAAGTATTATGTTGTTGAGTTGTTCATTGTTGTGAAGTCCCTTCGAAGATCTGGTATAATCAACTTTATCCTGCTTCATCTCCCACCAAAATCATTCAAAACCATGAATCCACCTGAACCACCCCTATTTTCCCTATGTATCAACAAAGGAACAAAATCTACTTGCAAAAATATGCAGAACAATCAAGATTCCATAATGTCTTTAGTAACCTTAGCCTTGTGTTGAAAATATCTCCATCTTCTGGAAGTGACAACTCATGAGAGTCAGATTTGGTGTGTTGATCATATTTTCCCAAGGTTTTCTTTATAAAATTTGTGCAAAAGAAAGGTATTTGCATCTCCTTCAATAACAAAGGTTACAAAATAGGTTCTCTTACCTTGGTTGAAAGGCACAACCTAAAATAGTTAGGATAAGATCAAATCCTTTTAAGGTGCTACCCACTTCTTCAAGGCCTGAGTGCTAAAAAGTTAGATAAATTTCTTCCCTACTACAAAAAATGACATACATAATCATTTATCTACTTTTGAGTGTCCTTTCAAATCCATGATGCTACTCGATTTGTGAAGAAGAGTAAATCTGGGTACCAACACGCTTCTGTGCAATTGTTGTCGGGACTTGATTTGCGTTGCCAAGAACTAATTTCTGCTTTTTGAGGATGATTTTTTGATTTATTGCTATTTCATATCCATTTGGCCCTTCAACACGCTTATGGCACCGTTGTCAGGGAATCTTTGAAGAATTTAAAGTTTTCCAAACCCTGGTAATGTTTCTTACAATTATGTGTGTAAATATGTTTTGTAAACATCATTCTCTGATCAAATCAGTAAATATTGAACAAAGTAATAAGTTATGAGTGTAATATTTCTAGCTTATAAAGTTATTGCACTAAATTTTGTATCATCATTGATAAATTTGGGTAGAACAAGATCAAATCTTGTAAGCTTTGCATGAGTCTAGTATTGACAGACCTTTGATAGGTCTTTCATAGTGCATTTGCACAAACTAAGGTGAAAATCATTAGTGGTGACTCCGTGCTATTATAAATTCTTAATAAATACTAGTGTCTTAACATATATCAAGTAATATTTGTCATTAATCCCTACAAAAATGGAAGGAAGAAGATATTTCTTTCGCTACGGACCCTAGTAGAAGGTTATTTCCGAGTTTGGAAAGTCTAATTCAGAAGGAGGAAGAATTTGGAAGGTTGTTGGAGATCAAGCATCAAGAAAAGAGATCTCCATTGGTGAAACTGATCGGCACATGATTGAAGATTGCAATACTTCCTCAACTGCTTCTGAATCAAGTAGTCTCTTTATAAATCTGAATTCTCCATCTGGAGAGGGGCCTTCTTTTGTATTTGAAAGATTTGCATCTCATTCTACCCCTGTATTTTCCAAATTTGATAGTGTCTACCGTGAAAAAGAGCCATTAGGGGATATTCATTTTGAAAATCACATTCCTATTCCTAACAGACCCCTCAGTCCTCATCATCTTACAACTCCTCCAATATCACCTCCACAAAACAACATGGCTCGCCTCCACCCAGAACTCCATTTTTGTTAATACTTTTGGTCCCATCAATTTTAGAGGTATGGTCTGGCTACCCAAATGCAGTTCCCCAAGATGTAAGAAATAGATTACCAAAGTTCCAAGGAAATAATGTTATAGTTGGTGATCAGCACTTGAAACTCTTTTTCTATATGATGGAGGATTTAGAAATAGAGTTTGAAGATGTATACATTAAATTATTTATTCATACTCTAGAAGAGGATGCAAGGGACTAGTATAAATATTTGCATGTTAACTCTATTGATTCTTGGACTAAAATGAAGAATGCATTTAGATTGTAGTATGGTGACAAAACAAACCCTAGGTTTCTTTTGTCAGAATTTGAGAATATTAAAAATAATCCTAATGAATCAATGCATGATTTTAATACAAGATTCAATAATACATTGAGAATATTTCCTGTGAATTTGAGGCCATGTGATGAATCTTGTCTTATAAAGTATGCTTGATGCATTTGACAAGAAGGCTACATACTATTTGAGGGATAAAAACCTTGGCACTTTGAGGTAGGCCTTTACTATGGCTCTACAAATTGAGAACAACATTAAGGCCATTGGAAAACCTCCTAAGAGGGAGGGTGTTAAACTGATAAACCTAGAAAAACCTCAAGCAAGCAAGAGTGTGGATCTTGAGGAGGTTGTTAAAAATTTGGCAGGGGTTGTCAAAGAAATCTCTTACAAGCTAGCTAGAGCAAAGAAAGGAATTGGGCAAAGTTCACAAGTTCAGCAGAAGGCACAAAATCATGATAGATTTGGCAATCATCCTAGGGGTGATCAGAGGTCCGATGACATATGTAAAGGACCCATGGGATCTGTAAATAGACATCTCCATGCACGTGAAAATAGAATGGTGCTTGATCCTCTGACTTCTCGGGTTGTTGTTGATGAAGCCAATGAGATTGATTGGTGTGATAGATGTTTTCTACCCCATCCTCCATGTGAAGTAAATCAGCAAGACGAAGAATCTGATAATGATGATGGTACCAACGATGATATTTGCATGATGGGTTTCTCTTCAAGTTCACAACAAGGAGAAACTTCAACCGAAGTGAATAAGTGCTCAAACTGCTGCAATGTTTTGGGATTGCATTCACCAGGTACTACTTCTTCCTCCTTCTCATAATTTTGAAGTAGATGTAGTGCAAACTTTTTAAATACCTAATAATGACTTTGAGTATTTAAAATATTTAATGATAAATAAGTATGATGGAATAATCCCTTCGGAGGAAGATAGGTAGTTATTGATGAACGTTGTTATTGCTTAAGAAAAGGATTATAATACTAGGAGTAGAGTTTTCAAAGGATCGGGGCCTCAAGCCAAACCTAAAACTCCAATGCTTACTAGTATTCCTAAAGAGGCTCCTAAGAAAGATACACCTTCCAAAGGCCTTGTTGTCCCAAACAAGATTCATACTTCTCCTAATGCCCAAATTGTCAAGAATACCATGCCATCTAATGAGTTTTCTAATCTCCCTTCCAATGTTGCCTTGCCAAAGAATGTTCCATATGGCATTTCCCAAGTTTTGATTCAAATCAAATTTAGTGTTCCAATTTTTGAGTTGTTTAGGATTCCTTAGCACAAGAAGAGAGCATTTGAATACTTGGGATTGAAAGAACAAAATAATACCCTAGGTAGAAATGTAAAAATTGTAGAAAATCCTCCTCCAATCATTGCAGACGTTGAAACACCACTAGCATTAGAAGATCTTGGAAAGGCACCTGAGGTTTACTTGGGGACATCTTTGGTTGAATCCCAATTAAATGTTGATCCATTTTTTACAACTTTGATCATTAAGGACAAACTGTTGACCAATTGTATGTTTGATTCCAGAGCACCATGCAATGTCATGCCTCTTGAGGTCATGAATGAGCTGGATATCAAAGTGACAGAAGCATATGGAATATGCACTACCATGGACTCTAGAGAGGTGCCCATTGTTGGATGTGTGAAATTTTTGGTGGTACAACTTGCATCCTATCCAGGTAGGAACCTGAAACTTGATGTTGTCATTGTTGATTGCCTTGCCAAATAGGGCATGTTGTTATCAAGAAAGTGGGCTACAAGTGTTGGTGGAAGTGTTCAGATGGATATGTCTTTTTCCACTATTCTAATTGAAGGAAGCCTTGTAAAGTTGTATGGAGAGAAGAAAATGTTGCACCTCATTGAATATCCAATAATTCTTCTTATGAAGTGTTATATGTTGATGTAGATGCAGATAACTTTGTGGGGTTTGCTGATGGCAAGGAGAACAAGATTGATCAGTGCAAATGTCTTGAACAAGTGGGTTTGCCTTGTGTTATGTTTGTGGAGCCTATTTGCATGTTAGAATGTGGTACACCTTCTATGTGTTACACTCGGGTATTTTTACGGTGGTCCCACTCACCGGTGAGTGGGTCAGGGGGTTCGGGGGGGTGAAGCCCCCCCGATGGAAGGGGGTTCGGGGTAAAGCCCCGAGCAAATTTTCATGGGTGGTTTATTAACCCATGGGTAATGGGTAACCGTTATGGGCTGTTTTTGGGCCCATGGTTTTTTTCAGTCTTTTGCCCATTGTTTTGATACCCACGGTTGTGTATCAAACTGCTTGCAGTTGTCTATTTATATGGTCTTATGCATATGATAGATGTACAAGCAAATGTATTACAGATGTGTTTTGAATTCGGGTGTGAATTCTCAGAGTTTGTTGAGCATATCTCCAAACGGATCTGGTATTGTAATGAGAGAGTGCGAGCTTGTAATAAAATCTGAGCAAGTGATTCTTGGTGGACGTAGCCCAAATTGGGTGAACCACGTTAAATCTTGTCTCTCTGTGTTGTGTTATTTATTCTGCACTTTTATTTACGATCTGTAATATTTTCTGCATATTAGTTTCTCTTTGTTGCGATTCTCGTAAGGGATTATTCGCATATTTTATCTCTTATTTCCTAACACCTTGGACCTTGTTATTTGATGGAGCCTGTTCCAAGTTTGGAAATGGTACCAAAGCATTGTTATGATTTCCCGGGACAAGAAGAGTTTGTCTTTTATTTCAAACTTAACTTTGAATGCACTAACAACATTGTTGAATATGAAACATTGCTATTAGGCTTGATAATTACATGGAAATATGGTATAAAGGATGTCATTGTCACGGAGATTCGAATTGATTGTCAAGCAAACTAGGAAACTGTATGCTACTAAAAATCAGAGAATGAAAGAATACAAGCATGCATTTTGGGATTTGATTGAAATGTTTGACTCTTTTAATATTGTACACCATGATAGAAAGTTCAATGCTATTGCAAACCAGCTTGCAGTCTTAGGATCTCAGTTTGATGTTTGTTCAGTGTCCCCCAATTGTAAATATAATGTTGAAGTACTAACAAGGTCATCTATCCCCGATAACGTTAAAAATTTTCAAGTATTTGATGATGATGCCAAGGTGAAACAGTTTTACGTAGAAAAAGGAGAGTTTTTTTATCAATGTATTGATTGGGAGCCAATGGTGTGTATAGCAAAAGGAAAAGAAACTTTGTTTGGCAAAGACATCATCTAATTGAAAACTAATACCATTCCTAGAGGGTTGGTTTCTCTTGAATCAAACTTTGATAATGTTGATTGCATTATTAACAGACATATAGAAACCTCAAGGGATGTTGAAGAGCATGACCTTGCACAAAGGAGAAACCAAGAAAGATCTGGTTGGGAAGTAATCTGACCAAGGAATAAAAATAGTCCTATGTCTAATTGTTGAAGAGATATCAGGACTATTTGGCTTGGTCTTATTCTAAGCTAAAAGCATACAAAGAGGATTTGTTTCAGCATGAAATTCCTTGCAACAAATGCAAAACCATTCAGACAAAAGTAGAGGCTGATTAATCCACTCCTCTCCATGAAGATGCAAGAATAATTGAAGAAGCTAAAAGATGGAGGTATTATTCAACCAACAAGGTATTCTTCGTGGGTTGCAAACTTAGTGCCAGTTAGAAGAAAGAATGGTGATATTAGGCTATGCATGGATTTTAGAAATCTGAACAGAGCATCAATGAAAGATAATTATCCTCTATCAAACATGGAAAATATGTTGCAGTTAGTGACTAGATCTAAGTTGCTTTCTACATTGGATGGTTTCTCTGGCTATAATCAAGTTTTTGTAAAGGAATCAGAAAGAATTAAGACTTCCTTTACCACTCCTTGGGGAACATATGTCTATGTTAGAATGCCTTTTGGTCTAATGAATGCTGGAGCAAAATTTCAAAGGGCAATGGATGTGGATTTTGCTGGGTACATTAATGATTTCATTGATGTTTATCAAGATGATGTAACTGTGTTTTCCAGAAGAGAAATGATCACTTGCAGCACTTGGAAAATATGTTGATTAGATGTAGAGAATTTGGTATCTCTTTGAATCCAAAGAAGTGCCATTTTGGAGTGCAAAAGGCCAAGTTGCTTGGTCACATTGTATCAAAGGATGGTGTCATGATTGATCCCGAAAGGGTAGAGGCTATCAGTAAGGTTCCAATTCCAAGAACCAAGAAGGGAATCCAATCCTTCTTTGGGAAAATCAATTTCATTAGAAGATTTGTGTCTAACTTTGTTGAGTTGACTCTCCCCATCACTTGCATGTTGAAGAAAGACCAAATTATCAAGTGGGAAGAAGCAGTTATTCAGGATTTTGATGGGATCAAAGAAGCACTAAAGCATGCCCCTATTTTGCAACCCCAAATTACAAGAATTTGTTTCAAGTGTTTTCTTTTGCTTCAGAAAACACCATTGCATCTTTTTTTACAAAAGTATGATGAAGGGGCTGAGAGACCAATTTCCTTTTTCAGTAAGGCATTGTAGGGAGCTGAGTTGAAATACACCATCATGGAGAAACAAGCATTTAACTTGGTGAAAGCAACAAAGGTTTTCGATTACACTTTGCATCTTGATTTCTAAAGTTGTTTCTTATGTTCCTCACACCATGGTGAAATACATCTTATCGTAGATAGAGTTCTCATGAAAAAGTTGCAGATGGGTGAAAAAGTTGCAGGAGTATGACATGGATATCCAAACCACAAAATTGGTAATAGGTTTGGGCCTAGCTAAGCTTATGGCTGAGAGCAACTTGTAAACTATTTAGGTAAATGAAGTAGAAGGAGAAAGGGTGGATGTCCTTGAAAAGTTGGTAAGTTCTGAATGGTACAAAGATATAATCTTTTATCTCAAACATCTATGCTGCCCTAAAAATCTAAGTAAAAATCATAAAAGAGCTCTTAAGTTAGCCTCTCAAAAGTATGTCATTACTAATTTTGGGTTAGCTTGGAAGAACCCCGAGGGAGTGCTCTTGAGATGCATTACTGAAAATGAGGCCCCAAAATAATTGTTGATCTCCATGGAGGGGTCTGTGGGGGACATTTTGCTGGAAGAGTTATAGCACATAAAATCTTGAGGGTTGGTTATTGGTGGCCAACTCTCTTCAAGGATACAACTCTATTGGTGAGGAAATGTGAAAGTTGTCAGCGTTTTTCTGGAAGAATGAAAGCTTCAAGCTCCCTTCCTTTGCATCCTATGTCAATTGAAGCCCCATTTAGAAAATGGGGAATGGATTTCATTGGGGAAATTTTTTATCCTTCCAGTGCTAGTCATAAATGGATTCTTATAGCCACTGATTATTTCACTAAGTCGGTAGAATCAATCCCTACCAAGAAAGCAACACACCAAGTTATCATGGACTTCATGTTGAATCAAATCATATGCAGATTTGGAGTGCCAGATAAAATTGTTGCTGATAATGCCATGATTTTTAGAGCCAAACCTTTGGTGGTAATGTGCAAAGAGTATGGGATCGGTTTGACATATGCTTCTAACTACAATCCCCAGGAAATAGACAAGTTTGAGTCCAGAATAAAAAGTTGTTGAAGATCATTAGAAGAACCACTGAGCTGAACAAAAGGAAGTGGGGTGAGCAAATCGAAGTTCATTGTTTGGGCCGATAGAATCACTTCAAAAGAGCTATTGGTAAAATCCCGTTTGAACCGGTATATGGAAATCAAGGTTTCTTTTGCCCCTCCATTTGCAATTGTCTTCATTTCAGTTTGTTCAACAGATTGAAGACCAATAAGTTAGTCCATATGATGCTCGAATCAATCAGATTATTGAGTTGGATGAAGAGAGAAGGGCATCCCATCAGTGACATGTGAAGTTCAGAGAAAAGTTGAAGAAGCTATTTGACAAAAAGGTGACACCCTAGAGCTTTCAACATTGGGGATCTTGTGCTTTTATGGGATAGTAGGCATGAAGATAAGGGCAAGCATGGTAAATTTGATGCATTTTGGATGGGCCCTTATTCAATTGATATTCGAATTGGTGAAAATACCTTCTTCCTAAAAGACTTAGATGGGGAACTACTTGAATTTCTTATTAATGGCAGGCATTTGAAGCATTTCCTTGATTGATTTCTTAGAATCAAGGTATACTCCATTTGTATAGTGTATAGTTCTTTGTTCTCATCTACTTTTGTGTTTTTGTTCATTTTGGTCCTTGGTGACCTAGTTTTGTTGGTTTCTCGGTTCATTTTTTTGGAGGATGGTTGTGGTTGTTCTACTCTGCAAGCTTATTCTTGACTCTATTTCCCAATGGTCTGCATTTGTGGCATTTGGTCTATTATTTATTCTTGCGACACTCACAGGGGAGTGTCGATCCCCGAGTTAGAGCCGATGTTGGTGGTCAAATTAGTCTTGCCCCATTTTTCATTGGAATTCCTCATTTTTCGGCCTCTATCATTTTTTCTATCTCCCCGAGTCAATGCTTGAAGACACCGTCCTTAATTTGGATGCCATGATCAATCCCTTCCTTGGTTGAAGATCACTTAAGGGTCCAGAATTTGTTTTTTGTCTCTCTATCCATATAAAGGAGTCTGTAAATTGGTCGTAAAACTTGGGTTGCTCCTTTATTTCTATTTTCTATAGTCATGTATGTTGTCCCTGTCATTTTTGTCCCAAATACTTGAGGAAACAAGATTGTATGTAGCTCGAGAGGATCATGTTTGAAACTTATAACATCTCCAAGTTCTCTGTCCTTGAAGAAAATTTCATCTCTAGGCTCAAATGGTGGTTTTCCTGCATTTTTATGGTTTAATGGGTGTGTTTTTCCCATCAAATTTACATCTCTACATCAGTGGAAACATGGCCCTTTTTGGTTGGATGTGGCTCAAATTGGATGCTCTCTAGAAACTCCATGGTCAGGCTTCAACCTAAAACTTGTCCACGTGGAGGAACGGCACTCATTTGAAAATTCACCTTTCAGTTTGGCCTTGGAGTTGCACCGAGGGGACACATGGAGGATTCCACTACTTTTCCTAAACTTAGACAAATTTTTCATGCATCCGGTATAGTTTTGGTGGACCATGGACACATGGTGAGCTGTGCTCATTTAGGGTCTCCACTCTTGGGCACCATCTTGAAGTTGCACCATAAAGACACATGGAGGCTTCCGCCGAGTCTTCCCATACTTAGACTTTTCAAAGCAATTTTCTGAAGCTTGGGACACGTGGAGGGACCGCGCATGTTTGGGGATTGGCCCCTGAGTTTTATTTTGAAGAAGCACCAGGAGGACACTTGGAGGCTTCCACTCACTCTACCTTTTTGCTTGGACTTTTCAACGGCCGAAGGAGACTGTCTCGGACCTTAGACACATGGATTCTTCCACTAAACTTTTAAATTTTTAACACACTATGCCGGACTGAGACACATATTGAGCCCGCGCTTGTTTGGGGTCTCTACTTTTGGGGACCATCTCAAAATTCACCATTGAGACGCATGGCGAGACAGGGAGATGGAGGAACAGAGCTTCGGGGTTATTTAAGGTTTTTACCTTTTGTAAAAGGGGATAAAATTGGAAGTTGAAGCGCGGCCCGATAAGAAAGTAATGTCGTGTTGAATATTCAAAAATGAAGGTGCGGTCCTGTGGGGAAAATGTGGAATTTTTTTCTTTTTTGGAAAATAAGTATAAAGTGAAAAAATGAAGCGCAAGTCTGTTGGAACCCACATCGGAAGCTAAAGGCAGAAGGGTGGAGCCGCTGGGAAAATTTGGAAAAATTTTCTTTTTTCAAAAACAAGATAAAATAGCAAAATCGAGTCACAGTTCCTCTGAGACCCACATTAGGACACGTGTCAATCTTGTTTTCTAAGGGTGGAGGGGCGGAGAAAATGTCAAAATTTTACTTTTTTAAAAAAGTTATAAAATGTCAAAAGGTGCTCCTGGACTGCGTTTCCAACCACATTTAGCCATGTGGAAGGGTCAAATTAAAATTTGAAAGGCAAGATCAGCAGTTGTTGTGCATTTCACCTATTTTCTACCATTTTTTGCTCCAAGACTCTTGGAGACGCAAATATGCATTGTTTTTCATTGTTCTTTGATGAAATTCTTTGTCATCTCTGTCGGTAAGGTGCCACTGACTGAATTTGAAGCTTAAATTATGAGTCCAAGGATCGTTGAGGTCAATATTTTGAAGATGGAATTACTTAGGCACTCGAAAAATGGGAATTACCAGAGGAGATGGACACGGGAAAAATTACAAAGAAAAAGGAGGGGAAAAGGATGAAATGATGAAAGTGCGTTAAAAGGTGAAAAAGGCATCGCCTCGAGAGTAAAAAAGGGATGACTGTCAAGTCTAGCTATTCGTAGGCTCGAGAAATGATTAAAAAGGGTATTTCTTGCATGATAAAATTAGAATGATTAAAGGGACTCCCAAAATTTTTGGCATGGCATCTTAGTCATTAGTCGAGGGCCCAAGAAACGTGATCGGTTCCACAATTGGTCCACTGGCGATTTCGGATCTGAATTTGTTAAGCATCGATATCTTAAACAAATTAGTAGCAAGCAAAGGTCCCTCGAATATTCTTCTTTTTGGGGACAAAATTTGGGGTGAATGAAATGTATAAATGCAATGAGAATACTCTTGCAAATGGTTAGAGTTTGAATTCCTAAGAGAAAATTTGAGAAATCCTTATTCTGAGAAGCCCATCTGAGATACCTGGTTAATTTCCTTTGTGTTAGATTTTCTATCATGTCAAGTTGGTTATAGATGTATAGCCATTGACAAGCACTGAGATTGTTCTTGAAGCTTTCCCCTTCTAATGAATTTAAGTAATTTAGAAATTAATTTGTGTCCAATCTCTAGCAATTTATGTCTTCTTTGTTTCAAAATGTCTGCAAATAGTTTCTTTCTTTCCTATTGCAATCTTACATTAAAATCTATTTTAAATCACACGGGATCTCATCCCTATGATAGTTTAATGGTATTTTCAATTTCATTTCAAGAAGAGCCTTCATCTTGGATGAGATAAACAAATTTAAAATCAATTCACTGTCATTTGTTGATAAAGATTGTCTGTAATTATTTGGTTGTACCTTAGGCATGATTGATCAAAGAATTTGGTGTTTAATTTATTCTTTCAATTCGAGCCTTCATGTTAGAGTCTCAAAGATTATGTGAAATCATGTTGATTTGCGCCTCCAAAGTGAAGCACACTTCTCGGTTAAAGGAACATCTTAACTGCTTACAAGTATTATGTTGTTGAGTTGTTCGTTGTTGTGAAGTCCCTTCAAAGATCTCGTATAATCAAATTTATCCCGCTTCATCTCCCACCAAAATCATTCAAAACCATGAATCCACCCTGAATTACCCCTATTTGCCCTGTGTGTCAACAAAGGAACAAAATCTACTTTCAAAAATATGCAGAACAATCAGGATTCCTTAATGTCTTTAGTAACCTTAGCCTTGTGTTGAAAATATCTCCATCTTCTAGCAGTGACAACTCGTGAGAGTCAAATTTGGTGTGTTGATCATATTTTCCCAAGGTATTCTTTATAAAATTTGTGGAAAGGAAAGGTATCTATGTATCCTTTAATAACGAGAGGTTACAAAATAGGCTCTCTTACCTTGGTTGAAAGGCACAACCTACAATAGTTAGGAGAAGATCAAATCCTTTCAAGGTGTTACCCACTTCTTCAAGGCCCGAGTTCTAAAAGGTTAGATAAATTGCTTTCCCCGCTACAAAATGACATAATTAATCATTTATCTCGCTTTTGAGTGTCCTGTCAAATCCATGATGCTACTCGGTTTATTAAGAAGAGTAAATCTGGGTACCAATAGGGTACATTCTAAAATTGATTTGGACATTGATTTACTTCATAAAAATGTGTACCTTATCCTTCTGATACTGATTTGGAGTCATTTCAGCCTCTTTGAGATGTTGTACTATGACTTTCACAACTAATTTTTTAGTAGTATTCTCAAACAGTTTTCCCTTATTCGGATCCATCATGTAGTCTGGAAAATCAAGATCATCTCCTTCTTCTTCATGGGTAGCAGGTTGTTTTGTTATGTGAAATTGTTGTTCTTTTTCATTTCTAAGGACATTCTGAAGTTTATTTGAGATCCCTTCTACCTCTTCAAATTGTTTTTTTCATCTACAAGATTTCATTCTATTTTTATTCCTTCATCATTTAGTATAATATCTATAAAGTTGAAAACATGTTACTCATGCACCAAATCTGCTGATTCATTCTCAAATTTGACTGAAAAATCTCTTCATTTGAAACTGATTTTACCTCTTCAAATGAGACTATAAGTTGTGATGAATCAGTGACTGGTGTGAGTATGGTGCCTTCATGCACACTACACTCAAAATATGAAGATTGTTGATCATCTTCCACTTATGTTTGATCTGTTGTAAAATCAAATTATACCTTTTACATGGGTTCTTTCTCTAATTCTAGAATAAAATCAAACTGGAACTTTGACACCCATTACTACAAATTCTACAAGAAATCTAGCCTCTTGTTTTCTTCGATTGGCTTCCCCTCCTTGATGATATTCTAATTTTATCCTTCATGAATTGGTACTATGGATGGAGGAGAGGGGTGGCCTTGATTTTAGATTAAACTGGCAATTTTTGAACAAGAGATTGGGATACAAGGTCTGTATTTAGAATAGTAGTAGAATGAAAGTTTGGAAACGAATATTTCCTTTCAGTATGTGATTGTGGAATAGGAGTAGAATTCGCAGCAGCCTAGAAACTTGGAAACAGATTGAATGGGTTGCATTGGCTGGCAAGGAAAGTATGTGGGCACTAGATTCTGATAGGGAATGTAAGTGGGAACATCTAGTTGATGGGGTTCCTCAACCTGATGCCTATCATTTTCTAATGTTTGCATCATTTGATTAATAGTTTCATGCATTACCTCAAGCCTTTGTTGTGGACTAATCCAACTAGGTATATGACCTCCCCATTGACAGGGCTGCCTAAGACTAGGTTGTTTAGCTTGTAACTCTTTTTGCACTTGCTCTTTTAGTACTTGCATGATCTGCTCTATTTCATGAATTTTGCCTTCAATTTCTTCCTCCTGTTTATAATCGATAACCTTCATTTATCCAAAATGTGCCCCTCCTCATTTTTGTGGCTAACTCCTTGTGTTCTTACCTCTCTTGTGCCTCAGTCTCCATTTTTGATTTTCAGGCACTCAGATCTTTCTTGGAAATGGCACCATTGGATAGAGCTCTCTCTCAGCTTTCCAGAAAGGTAAAGTTTTCCTCCTAACTCCTCATATTTTTCAAGTTATGGCTCGGCGGAGTTTTTGGGAAATTTTCCCTTAGGGGGCCCGCGCCCAATAAAATTTTGCCACGTGTCATCCAAATGACGGGGCGCGGGGAAATTTTGAAAAATTTTCCAAATGACCAAAAAGGTAAAAAATTCGAAAATTTTCCCACCGATCCGATTTCGGCCTGTTTTTGCCCTAAATTTTCAAATCGCCATATCTTTCGATCCAGAGCTCGGATTTTCACGTTCTTTATATCAATGGAAAGCTGGTGAAATTCTCTACATGATTCTGGGGTCAATTTTGAATTTTGGTTCAGTTTGGAGAGATAAAATAAATAAACATCTTTGGCACGTGGTAATGGCCAGAATTGACGTTTCAACAACCAATTTTAATGCGAAATGGGTCGCATTCTTCTTCAGCATGGCCAAAAATGTCAGGGCATGGGTCTGTAAGGATGCCCATGCTATTTTAATGCATCTTCATTCAATGGGGAATGGATCCCACATTTTTTCATGTTTTCTCTCTCCTGGGCTTGACCCATGCATTGTAAAAGCCAGATTTGGCTCATTTTTTGTGGTGGAACACTTTTTGCATAGCAGGCTTCTTCTTTCACCTTCAACAAGTGATTTTTTGCAAGTATCAGACCTTTGAAGGATTGTAACAGGTTTTTTTGCCTCTTTGGTGTTGTAATGCAAGGATTTTGATGTTGAAAATCACAATGCAGGCTCTGTGAATGTTTTCAGTCCTTTGCATGTGTTGTTTGCCTCATTTCAAACCTTTGATTACAGCTTATCAGCCTGTGCATGATGTTTTGTGTTGCAATTTCTGATTTGTGTCAATCTGCAAGAGAAAAAATGTTCACCACTCCTTTGGTGTATCACCCTTATTAGTTTAGTTTCAATTTTTGCATCTTCTATCTCTGTCTCCTTACAATTTAGAGTAGGATTAGGCTTTGAACCTCTGCAGTTGTGCAAATAATAGATCTAATCAGAGGATTTTGAGGAACCAGCCTCTAATCTGGAGATTCCTCTCTCATTTTTACAAGTCCCACACTTGGAGAGAGGTTTCAATGTTGTGCAATCACACTGGATGCCCTAAACATCAACTTAGAACCTTGATTTGCATCCAGGGGTGCTGCTGATTTGCAACAACACCTTCTTCATAATCTTGGTTTTGGACAAAGATAACCATGGTCACATTGATAATCATATTGATGAACAGGGTTCGTGTTATGGGGATATTCACTCTAATAGGGGTCATAATGTCTATATGAAGGGGAAAATGGATGAAAAGACTATGGATATAATGGGTACATCTCTCGGATAGAATAATTACACCGAGAAATTGATGCCATGATTGTATGACCTCATAAAAGTGTAACAATGTAAAAAAAGATATGTTGCTTATGAAAATAAGCTAATAACAATAAAATAACATATATGTATTTTCTTCAAAAATACCTAAAAAAGTTGTAGCTACTGAGAATTTGATGATGAAAAACACTACATTGGTCTAAAATATAATTCACGAGTCACTCGAATAATTTTCTTTTGATTATCAATGGATGTATGCATCTTTTTCCTTCCAAAAGTGTTGTTTCTTTGTTGTAAATCTATTTTAAATTCATTGCAAATCTGATTCATGGTCCCATCGGCATGCCAAAAATTGTTATCTATCGAAGTGCACCTGCCGAGGGATAACAATAGGTTTTCTAAGCTTTCTCTTCCCTCACTTCTATAGATACAATGGAAACACCTCAGGGTTGTGGGTATCCCTATGTTGAGGTGAATCTCCGAGATTACAAGGTCGGTTCCTTATTGATGTATCCTAAACTAATTTTTTTGTTTTAGGGGGTAAAAAAATGGTTGTAACTGAAATTTAAAATGGGGTGATACACCAAAATTATTGAGGGCTTTGACTGAGTACATGCACAATATACTGAGAACAAATTACAGGAGCACAAACCAATGGGTTTCAACTAAATCCTAAGGAAAATAATTTTTGTTGAGGGATAAATCACAACAACACAAAGAACTAACATGCACACTAAGACTATGCAAAAAACACCAAATTTACAGCAAGGTAAGATAATTAATTTAGGGAATTAACATTCACAAGAGCTAATAGAAATATACACACCACTGCAAATAATTGGAAAGGCAATAACTGGTTCTCATTCAAGGGAAAAACTGAAAAATTTTCTTCAACACTCACTACATCCAAAAATTCCTCCTTTATGATTTGTTAATGCACATAATAAATAGTAAAAATCATTCACTCAACCCTCCTAAAAATAAGTTGCAGTCTAAACTCGCCCATGCATGTTAATTTTAACCTTTATTGTGAATAAATAAAGGGATAAAATAAACATGTTGTTTACAATGAGGAAATAATAGCCTTTAATTCCAAAAATACACTTTAGTCAAAGTGCAGTTGACTGCTTTAATTCTGAAATAATGAATAAACTGGGGTGAATATTTTGGCTAATAATAGCCACTTTCTTGGTGTGCAAGTCTCCTCGAATGTACATGCAAATTTTCCTTCTTGCTCCTAATGTGACACCTATTATGTCTTCTTGTGATGGCATGCAAAAATACACTCTGCAAAAAAATAATGCTTTTGTTTCCAATACTTGGCAAAATAATTCACCCACTATGGGGACCACCTGTAGGCATGTGTACAATTATATTTCTCCTTTTACAAATATAAGAATTTTTTCAAAAGGTTAAGGTAATCATGATCTGATTTCATTCAACACTCTATTGGCCCCTCCTTTAATGGAATATGATATGGTCTTCTTTTGACTTGGACATGGGCATGCATTAGAGTTTGAATAATAATACAATTATTATTAGCCCCTTTTCATGATCATTGATCTCCTTTTATTGATCATAGCACAAATTATATGATATAATTTTGTGACTTCCTTTTATTTGACCATGCACCATACTTAGAAAACATTAAGGATCTCCACCTTAATCATTGGTTTTGATTAAACATGGCATATGCAATAATTTTTTAAAATTATTTGAATTTTTGACCTAATGGCATAGACCATAGTATACACTTTGTTCAAAATATAATCATTTAGCGGGAAAACTTGTCCCCTTTCTCACGATGCTTTGACCCTTTCTTTTTTTTGGTGGGAATGATTGACCATGATGAGTTAGGTTTTCCATGAAGTATTTCCACATTGGTAATTTATTTAACTTTGGTTGAGTTTTAAGTGCTAATCGCTTGAGTTTACATTAGAGTCGGTGATTTTGGTTCTCAATCGTTGATACCTGTCCTTTTTATCTAAAGCATTGATTTCTAACTCTATAGGAGTTAGGTTACCTATGGCAAAATTGTAGTCATTTTGTGCACCGTAGATCTTGATAATTTGTGATCTCCACCGTCCAATCTTAACCTTGAATGAGTTGGGTGGAAAAAAAGGCTCACCAAGCCTATCATTTCATCATTTTCACTTGGGATCCCTTGGCTTGGCGAAGCCCTGGAAAAATTACTCCAAGGCACCATGAATGTGTTCTTTGAGCTTTGTAACTCTATAAACTTGGCTCTATGAATCCTCGTGTATGAATATTTGGTTATTCTTCAAGATTCTAGTGTTACCATTCATTGTGACGCTCGAGTTCAAACTCTAAAATTTTCTTTTATTTTGAGTTGTACTAAAAGGAGGTTTTTGTAGATCATTTAAGGCCACCATTGATAGATAAAGTAAGTATATAGTTTGTGAGCACTATCAAATGTTCTAATTTGAATTTTTTTGATATTTTAACTAATCTTTTGAGTCTTTTCGACTTTTTAATGCTCAAACCCTTCATGTTGCTTATGATTTTTTATAATTTGATACATCTTTTGGAGCTCAAAACGGTTCTGGGTCTTCATTCCTATATCCCGACCTCAAGAGTTTCTTCAATCAACTTCCAAAATGGTGAGTTATTGTTCCTTTTGATTAATTTTTGGAAAAATTCTTAGAAACCTTGTTGGCTATCGAAATAAATAAATATTCCTTAGTTTGTGACTTGTATCTTGCCCGAATACCCAAAACCGAGTTTTCTCATTTGATGATTCTTGCTCACGGGCTGGAAGTATCTATGAATATTGTGCATTTTATTACTTGTAGGCTCAAATTTGGGCTCTGAATCTAGCATTAAAGTCGTGCATGCTCAAGCTTAAAATGTTGACCAAAATAAGCTCACACTTATTTTTGGGTCAACTAACACCATTTTCCCCCTTTTTGTGCTTCAATCTGATTTTTCATACATTCCAAGTACTTAAGGATTCTTGAAAGCATCTTCATCAGATAGGAAATTTCTTCCCCTTTCCAAAAATATAAAGAAGTCCTTCTAACTCCTCATATTTTGCAAATGGCGGGCCGTGGGCTGGGAAGGATATTTTGCCAAATGCGGGTCGGCGGGCCTGGGGAAGACTTTTCACCAAATGGGAAGATTGCAGACCAACGGGGTGGTAGGAGATATTTTGACATTTTTCACTTTTTGCAAGAGGTACAAGTTATAATTGTGGGCCCAAGAAGGATTTCTTTTGCTAATTGGAAAATGTGGGCGGCAGCCCAAGATGACAAATGGAAAATGAGAAGTTGTGGAGCCACGGGAGTTTTTTGCATTTTTTCAACTTTCATAAAAACATAGTTTGTAAGTGTGGGCCCACAAACCCGAGGAGGTTTGTTCACCAAGTGGAAAATGAGAAGGTTGCAGGTTTGCGAGCCTAAGGGAGACTTTTGTACTTTTACAATTTTTGTGCAAAAAGCGTAATTTCAATTTTGGACAAAGTGAATTTTGGACCTACGGGGCTGCGGGAGGTTTTTATAATTTTGAGTTTTTTCAAAAAAGGCGCAAAGTGAATTTTGGGCCCACGGATCTGTTTTGTAAAACTTGTTTTTTCACCATTTTTGTACGGATTCGATTCAAATATTCAAATGAGCGTAGCTTTTGATCCAATGACTTGAAATTCAACAAATTTGGTATCTTTGGAAAGGTCTCAACCTCCTCTACACCATGGAAAAATAGGATGGTAGCAGCTAGGGCACAATGATTTGTGTGATGAAAAATGGTGGTGAGGTGGTATTAGCTCTGGACAAGCACATTTAAAACTCAGAAATCCCAAAGGAAACGATGGAAGCTCACAAGGAGTGTGAATGACAAAATATTGAGCCCGAGTGAATGGCTCAAGTATGGTTGAGTCGAGCTAGGTGGAAAAGGATGGTTCAAACTCAGGATTTATCTCATTTTGGATTCATCAAGGCTCATAGGGAAATGCTAAACCAAGCTCACCAAGTTCACTTAGCCAGTGCAAGTTTTAGCTCAGATCGAGTGCTCAAGGTGGGAGACAAAGCTTAGACTGTGAGCACTGAAGGTCACGGAGTCATCACAGGACTAGGAGCTCGACATTGAGATTGGTGTGAGGTAATGAGCTCACGAACAAGGTTCAAGTTGATTGACAACTCAACATGAAGGGCTCATCTATAGAAGCTCGGGAATGAGTCAGGATGAGTTGAGTCACGTTTTCAAAGTATTGCTTCGGAGTTTTCCGTTTCAGAATTTTGGATATTTTTGGGATAAAAATGTCAAGGGAGTTGAAAATTTCTGCCCAAAACCCCAAAACTCCGAGATTCAGAGTTTCAGGTTTTCGAGAGTCGAAGGTTGCATGGAGATAGTTGGAGCTTAGAATTAGAAGCGGCGACATGTTGGGATGCTTTCCATTTAACCCGACAAGTCGTTAGGGATGAGGAACCAGTTGGTGAAAACTTGGAGGAAGAAATTAATGGTATGCTCAGGTCAGCCGCCGTGATGATAGTGCAACAGGTGGTTCAACTCAGTGACAAAAATCAGAGAGAGGTCGAAGTTGGCAGAAGTGTGAGGAAGCAGCTCACGAGCTCGAATAGAGCTATACAAGAAGACAAGGGCAAGTTTGACATCAAAATCTATCCACGGTGAAGACTTTGGAGTGACTCAAACGGAGGATCAACTCGAAGAAAGTCGTAGAAATGCCAAGCTACTCGATTGTAGGAGCTCGATGTCGACGCAGATAGCTCACCGAGTTGGAGTGAATGGTAGCTTGGTAAGAATAGACAAGGTTCGGTGGAGAGTTATTTAGAAAAGGTGAATACACGTGAGTTGGTCTTTTCTGGCCTTCTCCTCATAATTTTCCCCTTTAGCACAAATCGGTTAACAAAAGGGCCTACCATATTTTTTAATTAAATTAATATTTTTATTTAAATATTTTAAATAATAATATTTATTATTATTATTTAAATATTATTTTAATTAATTGAGAATACTATGTCAACAAGCATTAATGATGCATGATGGAACCTTTTCAAGTGGTTCAACCAAATGTAATAAATAATACATCATGTGCCTTCCATTTAGGAAGGAAATTTATGACTCCTTCTCTCCTCTCTCTCAAATTCTTCTATAAATGTAAGTTGGAAGATCATTTTCAGGGGTTCCAATAAGTAAGTTCCGATAGGTCATACAAATTGGACAAGTTAGACACTTTCTAAGCTTCTCCTCTCTTCACAAGCTGAGAAGCTGTGAATTTGGAGGCTCTCAAGCCTTTCTTCTCGAATTGTAATGGAAGCCTATGCCTTTTCACTGATGTAATGATGCACTGTGAAAGTGTTTGAAGTAATGAGAATTATGCTTTGTGATCAGTTATATGTCCTTTCATATTTTTTCTTCTATTTTGCCTCTCTCATGTTTTCGATGAACTGTGCAAACTGTGATTTCTTTTACAAATTTTGGAGGTCAAGTGTGCTTATCAAGGAGTGAAGTACTCGTATGTAAAAGTGAGTTTGTAATGCTTGTTCATTCTTCCCCACGATCGTATCTCTTTATTGGCAAGCCGTAATTTTTCTAGCAACACCCTTTCTTGGTGCATCACCACTTCTAGTATAGGTTTTATTTCCTTGCAAATCTCTCTCCCTAATCCTTGAAATATTAGCATAGGTCTAGTTAGCAATTTGCCCGCATTAGGAGTACTATAGTGCTTAGTTTAGGAAGAGGAATTTGTCATTCTCTGGAGGTTCACCTTGAGCCCAAGTCCCACAGCTTGAGAGGTGATCCCATGTGTCCCAATCACACCGAATGTTGTAATTCACATTCAAGCCATTCGGGGTGCAGTGATTTGGTGACAACACTAAAAAAATTGTCTTTTATAGATGTCATTTGATGATCTCTCGAGTCCTAATTTTCATGAGAAATGTATTCATCTACCAGATTTGTTATTTTTTGTTACTTGGGCTCATTTTCTCAAAATGGCCTACTCTTTTTGAAAATTTGTTCTATCTCGAACCTCTGTTTACAGTATCTATAAGAAAGTGAAGTTCGACTTTCTTTGTTGGTTGGTTAACTATAGAGGTAACTTTTGAAAGTCATTGATGTTTCTTCTAAGCTTTGTTTTGAGCTTGACTATAATATCTTGTGATATTTTGTTCAAAACCTAACTCGGGTTCATCATGTTTTACTCATTCTCAGAAGTATCTTGAAATAAAGAGGCTCAAACTAATAATAAGCTTGAATTATCTCAAATTCTTTTGGAAAAAACTCGTAAAAATTTCATGGCCGTGTGAAATAAAGATTCTCCTTTCTCTATTATTTGAATTTTTTTTTACCTCATACCCAAGAATGGGAGTTGTATTATTATGTTCTTATGAAGCAAAACGTACCTTATAGAGCTCGTGCATTCGCTCCTTGAATTTTATGCAAACTTTGAAAATTTTACAGTCATTAAATGAAGTTCTTTCTTTGATATGTATCATTTCTTTGGGAATATTTTAAAACACACAAGACATACATAATCTAAACATGAACTAGTCTCTTCCAAATCCTGTTGACATTGCTTGCACCACTTTAGTTCTATTGCAATTAGATATGTATCTCAATTTCTTTAAGTTTTGTACTTTACTTTTTGCATTAAAAAGTTGTACTTTTTGAGTGTAAGTGATTCATGGAGATGAGCCTACAGCAGGCATACCCGACTTTTCATAAATCCTTATTGTGTTAGGTAGCCTTCGCATTGATAAATGCATTTTTGTTTTTAGCTTTTCTCCATTTCGCTTAGATGCATCTTCCATCTCAACTCAAACTCTTTCTAGCCATATCATAGACTCTAAATTTACTTGATTGGTTCATTACTATTCAACTTTAGTCTTGATTTTGACTGTTCAAAATGTGTCATCCAATGATTGAAAGTTGTTGTTGTTCCTAAAAATACAATAGTTAGTATTCTCTTTTCATCTGCTACATGTACCTGCACATTTTAAGAAAAAAATTAGAAAAATAATAGGCTTGCAGCCTCTCTTGTATTCCATAGTGATTGTTCTTCTTTTATCTTTCTCTTTTGTATGTCATGATTTTGAGAATCACATGTGCTTCTGCAAGATATTACTTTCTCACTTGTGTGTTTTCTTTGATGTAACTTATGCATGTTGAATTCAAATGGTTCATTTTCCGAAGGTAGATAAAGACAAGAATACAAATTAAACCCTGAGCTCAGTAATTGATAAACTTTATCCCTTCTCTTTTCGTGTACAATGATGGAACTAGATGATGTAGATGAATATGAAGAAGTTGCAACTGAAGCAATAAAGGCCAAGAGAAACCCAAAGGCAATGATGGGTTTCTTCTATATTCCTTTTCTTTTAGCTTTGTGTACATGTATCTTTTGCTTCAATAATCATAAGTTACATCCCACGATTGTGTGGGAAACATTAAATTTCTTCATGAATAAATGACATTAATTTCTGTAAATTGAGTTGTATACTTCTTTCTACATTTAGCTTTTATGATATGTATTGATTGTATAACAAAATAAAAACTCAATCATATGATTAATAGTATTTAAACATAAAGAAATAATGAAATTTGATGTACCTGTAACTTAATAATGAATCCTTCTACATGTAATTAGCATTTTCATTTGTTGTTTTGGAGTCCAACTCCTTAGGTCTACAGATTGTTCCCACCTTTATCAAGGTTGTACTTTAGTTCTTTGAGACTTTTGTGTAACTTTGATGAAGATAAACATGGAATGGCAACATACGTGAGGTGTTGCATTTTGTAACAACACACATAGCTGCATTTTTCTTTGTTGATTCACTTACTGCAACTTAAAACCTTTAAGAAATTGTATGTCTTCCCCTTAGTTAGGTCCATCACATCAATGCCTTCCATCAAAAAAAGTTTCAAGTTGCCCATTTTTGCACAAGCATAAAAATTATCAACAATGGTATTACAACCAAACTAAATCTCACTTTCAAAACCAAACACTAATGGTGGTGCCACAATTGGCTCTCCACCTATGTGCCAATGTGTGATTGGCTAGCAAGTAATCTTAGGAAGTGTGGCCTCCTTGCACTATAGTTTGATATGCGGCCAAAAGAGATACCTGATCTAGGATAACAAGCTCACTAAGGAGTCCTCGATATACCTTGTCGTGCGTGGGGCCCATGTCTATGTTGCGAGGATGTTGTTTGAGGCTTGGTTTTGGATGTAGAACCCCCTCACTTCACACTACTTTTAAAACAATCAAGCACTTAGCCAATAACGACAGTTTTCCTTGAATTTATATACCTGTCGAACACAAAGTGTGTCTACATGCATGGAGGTGAATCCCATGGTCACAAGACCCTAGGACTATGGTAATTGCATGGATGTCACTTTCACTTCACGTTACCCCCTAAAAATGAAAAAGGGAAGGAATAATAGCCACTTTTTATCCTCAAGATCATCCTAGGATGCGAGAGGAGAGAATACACAGTGTTGTCTTTGGGTCAAAAACAATCAAAGCAACACATAACACAATACACACAAGAGAATAAAAATTAATAAAGAAGTTTCATAATGGATCCTTCAACAAGGGGAGCTATAAAATAAAAGGATTAGTAGTTTATTTTTATACCCCAATATTTTGGACCATTCAAGCTACAAAATGAAGGGTTAGTAGTTTTCAATTAATCTATGTCATGCGAACCACAAGCATTAGGAAAATACTAATCGAATATTAAAATTGATAGATTTTCCCTTATTCTTATGATATTCCTGCAAAAATAGAATTTAATAACCTAAAAACACCACTAAAATACCAAAAAGTGTGATTAGATTAGTTAGTACTAATGTAAAATTGTTATCAAGATAAAATTGCTATTACAAGTCAAAAGTGCTATTACAGACAAATGCACTATAGTTTTAACAAACACGCAAAACTTGCATATCATAAATTTAGAGAAAAAAGTGCTAAAGTAGTGAAAAATATATTAAATTATAGACAAAAACACTAAAGTGTGAAAAAGGTGTTAAATGCGCACAGATAGATTCATTAACACATATGTGCTAATATACTAATAAAAGTACTAAAGGATAAACAAAAGCACTACTATGAAAATAAACGCGCTAAACCTACATAGATTGAGGTTAGCAGACACAAAAGCATTAAATTTGTCACAAAAGTGTTGAACTTGAAGAAAAACAAAGTTAGAAGACAAAAGCGCTAAAGTGTAAACAAAAGTGTCGTGGGTTTTACAAACGCGCCAAAACATATCAAGTGTGATCACAGTGTTAGTAGTTTGTCCAAAATCATTTTTTTAGGTCAAAAGTGTTTTTTTTTATGCATGAGCATTGAATGACACGTCAAAAGCACCAAAATGGATGATCATGTTGTGAAAATTTGAAATTTCAATGTGTAAATCTCAACGAAAATTTTTCGAATTTGGACAGCTTTGTTTATAATGTGAAATGCTACCAAAAGTAATCAAAAATTTAGGGGTAATCCCCACGTTGGTCGCCAAAATGTAGAAAAAAAAGAGGTGTTAGTATGCAAATGAAAACCAAGAAATTAACCAAACTAATCCCTAAACTAACACTTCTAATTGCTACCTCAGATAGAGAAAGATGGAAAGGAAGGAGAATATAATACTTGCACTTACCTACAAGATCGTAACTCTCCTCCTTTGATTATGCTTGGATTTTCTCTTGGATGGAATGCTTGAATGCTTCAGATTTTTGGGATAAGTTTGGAAACACTTCCCCTTGATAGATGATGATTTTTGCTTGAGGTAAGGCTATGAAGATTGAGCTTTTTCTTGGATATTTTTACAGCATATACTTGCATCTGTTCTAAGGTGGTGAAAATGGAGGGTGAAACCTCTATTTATAGTTATAGGAAGGATAAATCAAGGGTTGGAATTTTTCCATGTCAGAGGAATACCAATTATTTAAAATGGATGAGAATGAGGAAGGATCTAGAATTATAAAATTATAGAGATTGAAAGAATCCTCCATTGAATTAAAAATTCAATGGAGGAGGAGAAATATTTGAATTTTTGAATATAGAAGAGGGAAAATAGAAGAGGCTTCTAGAAATAGAAGCCTCTAGATTTGGGGGATCATTTAGCTTGTGGTTAGGTGAAATTAATTATATTTAGTGGGGTGATTAGATGGAGAGGCTAGGTGTAGAGTAGGCATAGAGTAGGTGGTAGTTGGGTGGCAATTTTAAATTCCTAGAAAATGGTTAATAGGAATTAGTTTGTGGGATTTTGAAATACTAATGGTGTATTAATATGACTAAGGGTGTGATGGGATTTTGGAATGAATAAATAATCAATTAAATAATTAATTATTGTATGGTTAGTGATAGGAAAGGGATTAATTATGTAAAATGAATATATTATTTGTTAAATGATCATGTTGACATTTTTCATGTCTACACAACCAAAACATCTCATAATCCACCCAATCCTATACCTTTACTTCTTGATCTCCCAAAACCATCTAACCCAAACCACTTCACTCCTTTAGGAGAATCCTTGACCACCATCTTCCATCATCTAAAAACCTTCAACATGATCATACATCCCCCAATCAAATCACATGATCAAAACCTTCCCAAACCATCTTGGTATCAGGGACCACTATTATTATTACTTCCATCACACCCATGGACATTCGACCAATCATTGCATGAAATTTAGGTCTTATTTCCAAAACTTAATTAATCAAGGGATTCTTATCCATGTACCTCTTTATCCACCACCTTTCCATCTCAATCCTCTCCCTAACCATCGCCTACCATCCAAATCCCACTCGACATCCAAACATCATCAGCCATCCAAATCTCATCATACATCCAAACATCCCTCACTAACCAAAAATAAAAACAAATCTCACCTCCTATCCTTTGTTAAATTCAGCCTCTTAGAGGATGACAAAACTACAACCCCCCAGTCTTATGATGACCACATGGCATTTTCTTCCCCATCCGCTTCATATCCTATAGCCAAAAGTTTTTTTCTCATATGAAACATTAAGGCAAATTCTTGGGAATCCGTGAACAAGGAATTCACAACCCATCTCCCTTCATCAAAATCTAGGATGTTTAGGCTTAGGGTATAAACCTAACACTAACAATGTCCCTCCCACTACTATGTCATAACCCATTTCTGCCACTCCTCTTTTTGATCCTACTATCCCAACCACTCAACCCAATCATAAATCATTTAATCTGCCTACAAATACCAAACACCTAAAAATGGATTGAGCACATAATGTGTCACCTCCACACGATGTTCTTTTCCTTCCCATCCATCCTCTTTCCATCCTACATCTACATCACTTTTCCTCTAATCCATTCTTATCATCACATTCATTTGTATCCTCTCCAAATCCATTTATTCAAACACTTGATCATCTTGCTCACATGTTGTAAGAGAGTAGTGCCTACTACAACTATGTGACCTTGGTCTATCGTTACCTCCAACATTCAAGCATAATTTTCCTCCTAGAGATCCACACACTTAATCAACTTGTGTTGAATACCCTTTGGAGTGTCTTTTGAGACTCTATTCAATGTCATATCCACACTCATTTTCATCCCCCATCAAGCCACTAGTGATTCTTAACCCCTTTATATTTCTCAAGAGAGTGGAACCTCTTTATGCAAAAAAAATCTAAATACAAAAAGAAAATGATCGCATCAAAATTTTATAATATCAAATAAAATCCACCTCAAGACTCTCTCTAGGGATGTTTCCAACATCTCTACTAGGGATATGGATGCATGTCTATCAAGAGAGAATTTTTTTGAAAAGAATCATATGCATCTCCATCAAGGCTATGGAAATCTAGTTAGCAGTGGATAAATGCACGGCTTAGCCTTCTTGCCGCCCTCCATCCACCTATTTGACTTAATCACTCCCTATACATTGACTAATTTTTATTCACATACTACCCATTAAGTCTTCACTTCAAGTGGTAATTAACCCTCACAATCACACAAACTTTAGTCTCACAGAGATATAGTGCTTGCATGTTTCCAAGCATTGTTTAGACCTTGGTCACACTTCTATTTTAGTCAAACTCTTGCCTTATAACATGTGTCATTAGGCTCATATATTTTTCATCTCTGATGTAATTTTTCTTCCATCCATCACATCCACATCCTTTTTCCTTGGATTGAACATCCATGGGAAAACGATGATCCTTTCCTTTTCATCCAATCCTCCTCATGTCCTTTTTTAACCGGGGAATCTTTAATACCATTCGATAGGGGCATTATCCATTTTAGATACCCCTCACTTCTCATCCTACGCTACACCTAGGGAAATTCAAACCCATCCCTCCATCCACACAGGTCACCCTATGTTACACTTAGGGTAACACCATATTTATGCCTCGATTCATCTCCCCTATACTTGGGGGCATATCTTATCATCGTCCATATCCTCCATCTTATTCTATACCGCATTCCTCATCCTATCTATTTATCTCCCATATCACATCCCATCTAATCCTAACCTATCAACCAATCCCTATCATATCCAACCTATCCAATTTCCCTCAATCCTTCCCTTTCATCCTACCCAAACATGATTTGGGACTTATAGGAGAAATTTGCATCCCACCTTACATCTCTTCCCATCCCCCTATGAGCTATCACATCTTGAATCCTTTCATCTTACCTATCCTCAACCATTCCCTCCCATCCCAAATCCAAAATCTCAACATCCAACATCAAATAATCTAAAATCCAAAATCTAAAAATCAAAACATTCAAAAAATCCATAAAAATCACAAAATTACACCAACAAAAAATACAAAAATGCAATGTGTGTGTTTTCTTGCTTGTCTGCATTTACATTTTGGCCGATGATATGAGGCCCCTTTTGTTTCTTTTTCTTTTGCATGGTCCAATGATATGAGGACCATATTTTTCATTAATTTTTCCAATGATATGAGGACAAGGGAATTTGGCAATTTAATCATCATGGTCTTTATACCTTGATGCATTTTTCTCTATGCCACATCCATAACATTGCTAATGATGATAACAGTGGGCACTTTATGGTAACACACCCCCTTATATCATCATCATTTAACCTTATCATCATCCACACCTAATCTTCATCATCATCTAACTAACTATCTAACCTCCTCATCCTCTTATCCAATCAATCCTTTATCAATCAATCAATATCCACATCCAAATATTATCATCTCACATCCAACATCCAAAATCCTCACCCCTTGGCTAGGGCATATTATAACATCCTCTTATCAATCAAACTTGAACATTATTTCTCATCACTTCATCAATCATCATCCCAATCCTCTCCTCATCAATGTCATATCATCCAAATCGATCCAAAAACCAATCCTTATTCTCTCATCCAAACATCCTCAATCTTCTAATCCTCCAAATCAAATCAATCCTCAAATGTAACATCCTCAACTCCAAAATCCTCAAATCTAACATCCTCAAATATAAATCCCAAATATTCAATCCTAACCCCTTGATTGGGGCATCCTATAATCCAAAATCCTCAAAACCTAACCCCTTGACTAGGGCATCTTCTAATCCACCAATTTGCACCTTCACCCTTTTCATACATCATTAACTCGGTGCATTCAAATCCAATATCTCCTAATCTTCTAATATCCTATTCCTCTAATCCCCTCTCATATCTCCTAATCTTATAATATCCTACTTCTATAATCCTATCTCTCCTAATCTTCTAATCTCCTACTCCTCTAATCCTCTCTCCTATATTTTAATCCTCTAATCATACATCCTCATCAACATCATACATCCTCATCAACAATCCTTTTGTTCTCTAATTCTCAAATCCAAATCTCAACCCCTTGACTAGGGCATCTTATAATCCCACCCCTTCAATCCATATTTTAATCCTCTAAATCCTCAATATTCTCATCCTCTAATCCTGTCTCATCTACTAACTTGGGCCTCTCCTCTTTTTGAGCGGTTACCCACCTCATTCCTCCCCACATAACCCCTCGAGGGGGCATCATATCACCATCCTAACATATTCTCTTCTTTTTATTTGAACAATCATTGTTACGCAATAACCCTTCAAAGAGGGGGTAAATGTAGACATCTAAAATGTCGACATGATTAATTACAAATAATATGTCCCACAAATATCCCAACATCATCCATATAATAATTAATTGTAAGATTAATTATTACTATTAATCCCTTTTATCACATTTCCCCTTTTATCATTCATCTAATATCTCATTCTTTTATTTAATCCCTTTAATTCCTTATTATATCCTATTATCATATTTTAATCCTTAATTAACATTTTCTAAGAATTTAATACTCCTACACCCACCTACCCACCTACCCGCCTACTCTCTACATCTACCTCAGCACCTAACCTTTCCATGTAATCACACCACTAATCATATCTTATTAACATACTCTAATCCTAAAACTAATCACATGCTCCACCTCTAAATCTAGAGGCTTCTAATTATAGAAGCCTCTCTAAACTTCTTCTTCTATTGAATTTTTGATTCGATGGAAGCTTCTTCCTCCATGAACTTTGTATTTCAAAAAAAATGAATCTGTACCATGTGTAAATATGAGTTGTTTATAGCCATGTATATGGTGTTTATGCATCATAAAATTATTTAAGATAGTTTAATAAAAATAATTGTATTGGTTTTACTTGGTTTTTGTGTTTAAATTTATGGAATGACAAGCTTTGGTCATGTTTTTTTGTCGTCACACAAAATGCAAGAAAAATTTTCCAAATAAGAACTACATAGAAAGGCATAAGCACATTCTCATTTCATATCGTATTGTGTGACTAATTGTGATGCTAGACCTACATTGTATGATAGGAATGTTGTCCAAACTTGAATTGGCCATGTGGCAAGAAATCTTAGAGTTTCACTAATGATGGGTTACAAAGTGTTATCCAAAATGTAGTATTCTTATGCATTTCTTATGAATGTTTTTTACACATGAACTAACCATAATTTATAAACTTAGAAAAAATACCACTTAGATCAAAAATATATATAAGTGATGATCATATTATTGTAAAAAAAACACGTATGAAGGAAAGAAACTATATCGTGTCCACAAATGACCAAATACATCAATGGGACTATAAGAGTAAAACTAGCTTAGAATGGAACAAAGGAGTTGATAATGTCTCTTTGAGCATTAACTTAAGCTTTATTGACCTCAAATCACTCAAGGTTTGAAATATTTACATTTCATCCTTCCCAAATCTTTCAACTATCTCGATGTTCATTGGTGAAATGAGTTCACCTATGGTAGATTTGTCTTTAATCTAATAAGTAAGCATTCATTATTTAAAAGCTAAAGGACTTCATCTAAAATAGATCAACCATTATTAGATCTATCTCTAATCTCAAAACAGGGCATCAAAAATTATTGGAGATTAATTCAAAAATGATATTTGCATATAATCGGTTGTCATTAAGTTCCAAGATCAACTCAAAATATAGATACGAGATATCCTACATATCTTCTTTGATAAGCTATCTTTGTATACAAACTTGATATGATATATATGGAAAGAAGAGGGAACAAATAGCCATCAAAGAGATTTATTGAGCCTATATAAGATGAAAAAGAGTGGTGGTCATTCAAATTGCAAGAAATAAGAATTTAATGTTTTCCCATCTTTCTCTTTTTTTTTTGGTTCTATAAAGGGTTGTAGCTCTAAATGTAAAAACATTGGATTTTTAATTTTCTCACTTGTAGAGTCTAGGATTTTGGTCTTTCTGTAAATGTTGTATTTGTTTTAGGTATTAATTTTTGTGTTGATATTATATCTATTTAGTTTATCTAATATCTATCTAAGTATATGTAATACATCCCCATGATCCTCTTAGTTGTAAATGTGAGATTGAGTTACTTAATAGTACAATTTAATAGGATAATATGTAGTTTTTGTACAACCCTCATTCAGTAGTTTAGGTGTTAGCTTAGGTGTATTTTCATGCATTAAATTAAAAACTAGAATTGATTGCATTTGGATTTTCTATGAAAATTGCCGAGTTCCACACTATATAGAGATCTCATGTTCATAATGCATGCAATATACATGGTACAAATCTGAAGATTAATAGTTTTGACATGCTAGGTGGGACCTTATTAAACACTAAATTATTCTTCAAACCTAGTACATTCTCAATTAAGATCCAGGTGAGGATTCCAAATTTATCTATTTTGAAACATTTCATATCAACTGGTGACTCCACTAAATAAAGGAACCATTGTCAAGTCTTATAGACCCAGCCTTTTAATGTGACATTTGCATAGCATTAAAGACTCATTCGAGAAGGAATCATACATGAGTATGTGTTTAATCTAGAAGTTGAAAAGGGTATCTCTCTACTTGAGGAGTTAATCAAAGCAAAATAGTTAGTTATCTTTATCATAAATGCTAAGCAAGGAGAATCCATTGGTCTTTCTCATCTCGAGAATGATGAAGAGCATAAAAAAAACTCAACCCAATCTGTCATGGAACAAAATTTATGCAAGAGATTATAATAATGAAGAAGTGGCCCAAAACAAGAAAAAACAATCTCCTTCTATGGCAACAAAACATCATGAAGGGCATTTATTTTTCTTTTTAAGACAATAACTTTGTTTAGATTAAGATTTTGAAAAATTGTACATTTGTTATAGTAGGATTTTTCCATTCTGTATAATAAGATGAATTTTGCATCTTGACATATGTATGAAATTTCTTTTACTATATATAAGCTTTGAACATGGTTTAAGAAAGAACATAAATGCAAAAAGGAAATGTCTCGGTCTAGAGTTATAAAAACTCGTTCAATGAGTTTCTTCTCTCTAATATCCAACTCTTATGCAAAGGTTTCCTTCCATACAAGTATTTGATTATTGTAGATAGTAGTATGTTTAGTGAGGAAGACTCAAATAGTGATGCAAGAGCATCCAAGGAGAATAATAATCTTACATCCACAAAAAATAATAGGTGTGTGTTCATGTGGACTAATTAGTAATTGTTTTTTTTTGACATGGTGAAGTTGATATGTGGGAAGCGTCAAAATTCCAACATTCTAAGAGTATTAATTACATTAGAGAACATCGAGTGAGCTAATTAATTTTTTTGAAATTTTTTGAGTGGGATCTTGATCGGTTATGTCGATCCTTCTAGTCTAGAACTTGCACGTCCCATTGATGGTTCAGGTGATGCTTCGTCACAAAAGTCTCCTAGCATGTGGAAAAATGATGTCACTAGGTCCCCTCAAGTGTCACAAATGTTGAAGTTATAGGATACTTTGTAGGATGGAACATTGTCCCTGTCAATCCCTATTAAATCATGGATGCATCTCTAGCATTGAGGGATTTGTATCTGATTGGTAAACTCATGGGCCTAAGACCCCCTTTGGAGGATATTTAAAAATTGTCTCATTTCAAGTGGTCTCCTTGTCGACGTCTTGAGGTTAGTGCTTTTCCGAATGGATTTATTCTCTTCAATTTTGGTCATAAAGAATACTTCTCCGGATCCCTTCTTGGGGGCCTAGATTTTTGGTCGGCATGGTTTATATCTCTAGAAATGGACTCCTGGATTCAATCTCCACAATAAAGCAATGATGCATTCTTCGATCCGGTTCCATCTACTGGTATTTTGCTCGAGTTTTGGGATGTAGCTTTGATTGAATGTATTGTTCTTTAGTTAGGCTCCTTATTGCAGTGGATCAAGCTACTAAAGCATGATCAAGACTCATCCATGTTCATTTTTGCATCAATGATGATGTTAGTAATCCTCTGCCTAATTCTATTGATCTCCTCTTGATCTTTGGTATATGAACTCAACCCATCGAATAGGAATATGTGTCATAAGCTTGCTCCATTTGTAAAATCATTAGTCACAAATCCCCTACTTGTCCCTCTAAACCTGCTGCCGAAATAGAAATCTTGTCTACTTTCAATTAAGTCAAAGGGAAGTTTATTCCCAACTTTACTCCTAAGGTGGCCACTTTTAATCCCTTCATTGTACTAGCAAAAGAGGGTGATATTTTGTCATCGGGGACTCCTGACCAACTTGAAAATGTGGTGTCGATGGACCTCCCTTCCCCATCTCCCTCTTCCCCCGCTCTTCGGGATCTCCTTGTCCCTTCCTAGTTGTCATCCCCCTTCCCTCGGATACCTCTCTCCTGTGACCCTTTTCATTTCCCCTTGAGAATGGTGTCTCTGTTGAACCCTCTTCCCTAATTGCTACATCCCATTTAGGAGTGAATACTTCCTTAAAATCTCCTTTTACACTTGTGATTAAACATGCAGCCCGCCCATAGTAACTCAAAGCAACTCTAAAAAGAATTGGGATCTGGGAGTCAACAAAAAGAATGGAAGACTCTCCAAAATGGCTAAGATGTAGATAGAAACAACCCAAAATATTGCTCAGGGAACTCAAGGTACACTCACCATTAAGGGTGGGGGAAAGTCCAAACCTAAGAAATGAAGATCCTTTCTTGGAATATTAGGGGTGTAAATGCCCCTCAAAAAATAAGAGTTCTAAAGGAAATCAGATTAAACACTCTCTTGATATCATCATGTTACAAGAGACAAAACTTAAAGAGGATAATATCCTCCCTACGATTTGGCCCAAATCCTCCTTTATCTCCCACACCTCACCTGGCAATTCTAGACGTCTTTATAATTTTTGGGATCCTTCTACTCTTTATGGTGAATGCATCATTAACATACCTCATTTCTTGGGTTTTTTTTTCAAGAAAATGACTCAAATTTGGGTTGGATCACATTCGATGTTTAAGCCCCATCTAGAATCACAAAGGGATTCCATATGGGAAGCTATTCTAGATTTCAGAACATTTGTGGTAATCTACATTGGCTCATTTTTGGGGAATTTAACACCCCTCTCTTTCCTTCAGAAAAGCAAGGCGGCTCTCCACCATTTGCAAAGCAGTATGGAAGCTCTCTCCAATTTCATCAGCTAGGTGAATTTATTGATTTGGATCTTCATGGTGCCTCTTTTACCTAGTCAAATAGAATATTAGGGATCAACCATATCCAAATTTGGTTGGATAGGGTCCTTGGATCCCAAGACTGGTTGTCACATTTCAGTGACTTCCATCCGGTGGCCCTCCCAAAATCTTATTCCGATCACATCCCCATGCTTTTAGATGCAATGAAGTTTCGATCACTAAGAATCCCCCTGTCAAATTTGAGTTGGCTTGGCTAAAGAACCAAAACCTAGACAACCTCATCGAGGATTGGTGGATGGTAGAGGTACAAGGGTTGGCAATATTTCAATTCATGAAGAAGCTTACCTAAATTAAGAAACAACTCAAACTTTGGAAGACTAAAACTTTCAGTAGCATTAGAGAAAGAAAGCAACAACTCTCCTTGAAGATGGTTGAGATATTTATACATATAGAATAAAATGGCAGAACTCCTTCCCTTCATCAACAAGAGCTAAATTTTTTGAGTGAGTTTCATAATACTCTTGTTGAAGAGGAAATTTATTGGAGGCAAAGATCTAGGGATCTTTGGTTTCAAGATGGGACTGAAACACTAGATTTTTCCATGTTATAGTTATTCAACATAGGAGTAGAGACAAGATTAAGGAGCTCTTATCAATGGAGGGGAACCTCTTAACTTCTAAGACTGACATCTCGGCTGAGCTAGTAAATTTCTACACTAATCTTCTCAAGGAGGAAGGCCCCATAAATGATGTTGATGCTGCGGAAATGTTGTAACACATCCTGAAGCTGATTACTAATGAAATCAATGAGAATATTACTAAGTCTTTCTCCCTTGACGAAGTTCACAAAGTGGTGTTTTCCATGAAAGGGGAAAATCCAAAGGTCCAAATAGTTTCTCGAGGCTTTCTACAAGTCTTTCTCGAACATTATCAAAAAAAAAAATTTGAGGTTGTCACAATGAGTTCTAAAGAAATGACTCTCTTCTGAAAGAATGGAATAATATTTTTTTAGCCTTGGCCCCTAAATCTCTTAGGTCTAAGTCTATGTCTAATTTTTGGCCTATCAACCTTTGTAATACCTCCTACAAAATCATTACTAAGATGTTGGCTACTAGGTTGAAGCCTTATATGGATCGTCTTATTTCTGATCAGCAAAATGGTTTATTGGGGATGCCTCATTCAAGGTGGAGTGATCATTTTTCATGAATCCATCCATTCAGCACAACACTCGAACATAGCGGGGATGATACTTAATATGGGTATGCAAAAATATTTTAATATAGTTAGTTGGTCCTTCCTTTGTAGGGTCCTTGAAAATTTTTGCTTCAGTGAGAAAATGGTGCAACTGGATTCGAAGGTGTATCTCCTCTCCTCATTTCTCCATTTTGGTGAACAAGTGTTATGGTTGGTTACTTCACAAATAACATAGGTATTAGGAAATTTGATTCTCTCTCACCTTTCCTTTTCATTTTGATGACTGATTCTCTAAGTAGATCCCTGGTGGCACCCAAAAATGTAGCGGCCATTTCAGGTCTAAAAATTACCTCCATGGTGTCGGTGGAGATGCATAGAAAATTTACGGATGATACCCTCTTACTAGGGTGTTCTCTATTGTTGATGTCATAACAACTAAGATAATTCTCAACTGCTACCAATCGACCTTGCAGAAACTCATTAATTTTTCTAAAAGTAGTATTTCCTTCATAACACATCACCCATTCGACAAAGGAAGATTGTTGTTATCTTTGGTTGTAGCATCTCGACCTCCCGACATCCTATATGGGTCTCCCTCTTTTCAAGTATAGACATATGAATAATCTCTAGAGTCGGGTTATGGAGATATTTTAGAATAATCTGGCATGATGAAGGGCTCTCTCTTGAGCTAAGAAGGTAAGCTACAAATTTTCAAAGCAACCCTCCAAAGTCCGCCACTACTCAAGATGTCCTCACCGGTTACTTCTCGTATTGAACATATTCCAAAAATCCTCTAGTCTAGTTCTAAAGAGTGCAAAAGAATCCATCTTGTGTCTTTGAATGTTTCTATAAAATTCTTGTGGTTGATAGGCTTGGTCTTAGGAAAGTCTCAAAGATGAATGAGGTCATGTTGTAAAATTTGGTCCAGGTGCTAGCCATGAAGGAAAGAACCTCTTGGGAGCAATTGTTTGTGTCTAAATATCTCTCCCCTTATGGATATTTTTTTGGCCTATGATACCCCTCAAGCTTCGATCATCCTGAATTCCATTGCAAAGAAGTCAACAACTCCTGGTGAATGGAACTAAATGGCAGCTAGGGAATGGTTCGACCATTGATTTCTAGAATGATTGGTGGATTGGTGATAAGCCTCGTTCTAAAGACTCATTCTCATACCCGATTCATCTTCAAATCTCAAATAATTGTGGTAGGAAGTTTAGTGGCTACATTGATGAAGTGGTGGCCAACCGTATTGGTTCATTCCCTCCTAGAAAGGATGTAGCTTGCTCCGGTTGCAATGGATTGATAGCATTAAATCTTTGTTGTCCTCTCAGTATATTCGGTTCTCTCCTACTATGGATGTGTGTATCTATCCTAACAGTCCCTCTAGTTGTTTCTCTATCAAGGTTGTATATCTCTCTCACCCCCATACCCCTTGTAATCCTCTTCATCAAATTTGGATCCCTCGGGTCCTCCCCAAAATTGTTTTCTTCTCCTGGCTTGCCTCTAGGGATGTTATTCTTTCGGGGTAAAACCTCAAGTGAAGGGGCTTCTACCTCCCTAGTCATTTCCCTCTTTATCTTAATGCCTTAAAACCACTATTCACCTTTTCCTCTCTGCATGTTCACTCATTCGCTATGGTTCCTTTTCTTGAAATATTTTTGTTAGGAATTAGGAAAAATATGTAAAACAACTCCTCAAATCACAATAGTAGGAAACTATTTAGTAGAATTATACTTGCAGAAATATAACAACATATATAAACAATGCACAAAAGAAGACAAGACAATATTTAATGTGGTTCACCCAATGTGGAATACATCCACCAAGAACTTACTCAAATTTTATCATCAACAAGATTAAAACAACTCTCACAAATCTATCTTAGTTAAAATTACATAGCAACCACTCATGAACTCACATCGAATTCCCAAAGATGTTAAACCACATCTAAGACACAATTGACACCCAATTGCTCAACCTTTATCACTCTTGATCAGCCCGTGATGTTATAAGACTCAAGATATTTTTATCACTCAAAATACATTAGGATTCCCCTAACACCTCTATTTATAAGATTACAATCCTTCTAGGGAGTTCTATAACTGACCCTAGAAAAATTCATTTGAAAAAGTATTGACTTGAAAAAAATTGACCTTTTAACTTCTCACAGATGAAAATCCGCCACTATGACAACAACCAATTAACCGTCAGAGTTAATAGAGCATACGCAGCATGAAAATAGCACATGATGTAGAATAATTCTGAAGTCTCCAAACTTAACCGTTTAAACTTCAACACTTCAATGTTGATTCCAAAAGGCCAAAAAATAGGCTCAAAACCCCAACAATATTCCACTTAGAGACTGTTTCCAATGAGAAAATTTTGCAACCCTTCATTATCATGCATGAAGGCCAACCAAATTTAAACACAACTTAAAATTCTCCCTTGTGAATACCTTAGTCATCATATCCGTAGGATTCTGACTGGTATGAATCTTTTCCATCTTCAACTTATCTTCTTCCAAAGCTGCCATGATGAAATGATATCTCAATTGAATGTGCTTCGCTTCTAAAGTGAAAAGCAAAGTTCTTCACCAAATGAATAGTGCTCTAACTATCACTGTAGTCTCCCAACTTCTTGATTATGCCCCAACTCATCAAGAAGTCATTTGTAGCCAAATCATCTCCTTGTTTACCTTTATGGTAGCAACATATTCAGCCTTTGTGGTTGACAAAGCCATAACCTTTTGTAACCGTGAAATCTAGCTCACCATTGTATCACCAACCATAAATACATAACCCGTCATACTCCTATTTTCTAAATCTCCTACCATGCCTAAATCTACATAGCCACGCAATGTAGTGTACGATCCATCAAACACAATGTTTCTCCCATGGTCCTTCTCAAATACCAAAGGATCCACTTTACTAGTTGCCACCGCATCACCTGGATCACTCATAAACTTGCTCGGTGCTCCCACCGCATGGGAAATATCAAGACTAGTGCATACCATAACATACATCAATATTCCAACCGTTGATGAGTATAGTAGACTGGACATCTGGATTCTTTCTTCCTCGGTCTTGGGACTCTACTCCTTAGATAATTTAAAGTGACCTACTAAAGGAGTACCAATCGGTTTAGCATCCCACATACTAAACCTCTCCAAGACATTCTTTATTTACTCTTCTTGAGATAATATCAGCTTCCTCTCCTTCCTATTTCAATTTATTCTCATACCAAGGATTTGCTTTCTACCCCTAAATCCTTCATAGCAAAGGAGTCACCAAGTTGATTCTTAAGTACCTTTTATTTCATGCATGGTTTTCCCTGTAACAAGCATATCATCCACATACATGCATAGAATAATATAACTACCATCAATAAACTTCTTGATGTACACGCAATGATAGTCTCAGGTGACACCTAGAGTAACCCTATTCCTACATAAAATCACAAACTTCTTGTATCAACTGTTGTGGAGCTTGTTTCCATCCATACAAGATATTTTTCAATTTACACACTAACCTCTCCTTCCCTTTGACCTCATAACCATGTGGCTTTTACATATACAATTCCTCCAACAAATCACCATGAAGGAATGCATTATTTACATCCAAATTATCTAAGTGCAAGTCTTCTACTATTACTAAACCAAGAACAATCCTAATAGAAGTCATTTTAACAATAGGAGAAAATATTTCATCAAAGTCTATACCTTTCTTCTGTGCAAATCCCTTGACCACCAATGGGCCTTGTACCTTTTTTTCCTCCATCTTCCTCTTTGATTCTATACACCCATTTGTTATGTAATTCTCTCTTGCCCTCGAGTAGCTCCACCAAATCCCAAATCTGGTTCTCCATAAGAGATCTATGTTCTTCATCCATGGCCTACTCCCACTTCTTCCTGGCATCCACTTGCACTACTCCCTCAAAGCACTCTATCTCTCCATTATTGAAGTGAACAAGAAATAATTCAAAGAGGAGTAAAATGTTCAGGTTCCCTTCTTACCCTAGAATACCTTCTCACCTCAAGAGTTTTGGATTCCTTATGAGTAGGTTCTTGAACTGGCTATGTCTGAACATTCTACACCTGAACCAGACCCTTTAAAACCTTGCCACCCACAATGTCCTCTAACACTGTGTATTATTTCTTTGATTCATCTTTATGTTCCTACAACTAATATTTATATTTGACTTTTTCATTAAAGACAATATCTCTAGACCAAAATATTTTATTTTCCTTAAGACTCCAAACATGGAAACCAAAGTCATCCTCACAATATCCATCAAAGGTGCATTTCTCATACTTAGCCTCTAACTTCATCCTATCATCTTTATCAATGTGAACAAATACCTCACATCCAAATACTCTAAGAAATGAGTAATAAATTTTCTTACTGACCAATCCTCCTCGGGTATACCTCCACCCAAGGCTATAAAGGGCCCTCTATTAATCAAATAAATAGTTTTTCTCATTAGTTCTGCCCAAAACATGAGTGGCAGCCCCACATGTAACCTTATGCACATAGCACGCTCCATGATTTTCATGTTCATTCTCTCGACACTCAATTTTCCCATGGAGTCTTCAGAACCATCCTTTACTGCGAATCCCATTTACCAAAAAGTAATCAAGAAAATCATTATTGTAATACTCCCCTCCATTATCTAACTTGAGACATTTAGATTGAGACCTGTTTCATTATCAACCAAGGATTTTCAGATTTTGAAAGTTTCAAACACATCATATTTATTTATAATACCATATACCCAAACTTTTCTAATTACATCATCAATGAAAGTAACATAATAACATGAACCACCAATACATTTTACCTTAAATGTCCCATACAATCGTATGCACCAACTCCAACTTACCCTCCTTCCTAGTAGGTCTAACCTTGAGGAATCTCACCCGCTTTTGTTTCCCATAAACATAGTCCTCACAAATTCCAAATATAACTCCTTTAATCTGGGAAACATTTACTTTAGAATCTAGATGCCCTTTTGACTCATATGACAGAGCATCTGTGCCACAAAGTTGCATCCCCATCTCGCAAAGAACAAAATTACAATAATCAAAACCACTTTGGTTAAATAAAAGGACCATTTTTCCCTTCACCATCACATTACACCCTCATATTTATTAAATATTAACATCATCACCATATTTTTTCATAATTCCACATCCATCATTAATTAAATTGAACCCTCCATTTATTAATTAAACAACACTCCATGACCTAGGTCACCCACTTCTACCCTTTAATTAATTAATTTAATAATTATGTCACCACATCCCTATCCCTAAAATTAATTAATTAATCAAATAAAATGAATAACTACCCTCACACCTCACACTTCACCATGCTAACTGGGACACCTCGCTAACCACCTAACCTCCTCTAAAACTACCTTCTAAAAATCTCTAACTTCTTCCTAACCTCCTCTAAAACAACCTTCTAAAAATCATGATGACTCATCCTAACCAACTAACTAATTTACTAACCTTCCAAAAATATTAAAATCCTAACCAAATTATCCCCATAACCACCTCTAAACCTCCCTCCCACTCAACCTCTCTAACTAATTTAGATATGATTCCCCTAAATATTCAACCAACTAAGATCAAAAAAACAATTTTAACCTCCATATCTTAACCAAACTCAAACCACCTGCAATCGCCGATGATTGCCCAAATCATCGAGCGATTCTCTCCTATTTTACACTATAAATATGGGCTTTAGGCCTCCATTTGAGATTGAATGATAGGTGGATGTGACTCTAGAATTCATTCTTCTTGCATCGTAGACCTCTCACAGAGCCAAAGATCATCCAACAACATCCAAAGCTTCTTCAACGTCATTCATATGTCCAGAATCACATCAGCAGTCTTCTTGCATCAACAATCTTTCTCTCTCGGGTAACATCATCTTTTTTCTTCTTTTCTCAAATTATGCAAGGTAAGTGGTTTCCCTTGCTTTATTACATCATTTTTCATCATTTATAATCTTAATCCACCTTTCTAACATTTCTTTCAAGTCTCATTTTTCATCTATTTTTTACATAGCATGTACATTTTTACAACAATCATTAGCGATTTTCCAAAATTGCCAAATATTGGTTCAATAGCCATTCACATAAAATCACTAAATTATCTACACTACTAAAAATATCTTGAAATAATTTTTCTGACGCATCTTTCATTTTACAAAATGGAGCTATGATTCTCAAGTTATGGTCAAAACATCAGAGGGTGGTTTTATCAGATCCAGAGCTTCACCATCAACAAAATCATCATCCTTCAACCTTAATCTCTTTGTTAATCTCATCCTTTTTTAACGTCATTGATTATCTACATACAATTAGGTAGCCATCTTTATTTTGAATATCATTATTTGTCTCTTTATTTAATTAATCATTTATGTCAAGCTAAATCACATCTTTTATAATTTGTACACATCTACAACAATCACCACCATTTCCTTTAATCTCCAAAGAAATTTCCTAATCACCTAGCGATTCTTGTCTCTTAGACCTTTTCAATTACCTGATTTCCTTTCTAACATCCAAATCTCAGTCCTGACTATTATTCTTCCTTTTCAAGTCTCCATTAAACCTCCATCAACATCTCTTTTGAGCCATCTACAACATTTAATCATTTATCCAAATCAAACATCATTATCACGCTTGCTTTTTTGTGAGCACATATCCATCCACACCTTTGCTCCTTTGAGCCATATCATGATTCCTCGACTCCCTTTGGATCAGAACCACCATTAACCATATCAATTGACTATCTGGTTTTTTCATTACATCATTTATCAATCATTTTATATCAATTCATTTTATCATTTATCAACAATTAATTTCTTAAATGTAGATTATTTTTCCATTGATTTCCATTGATTTCTGGGACTGCCTTTGCCAAGAAAATCTACCATATATTTTACTAACTCCATATTTTTAAGTGTTTTTTATTTTTAGGCTTGCTTGCTAGGAAAGAAGCCTTGTTCACTTTATTCACAGAGCACAATATCACATAATCCACATCGCAGGTATCCCAAAAACCCCGCCATATCGAGGTTTGGAAGGTCATATCAGCTTGCTTACAAACACAGGTTGAAGACTAGTAAGATTTATCCCGAACATTTTGGCATGCCCATGGGGGACACCCCATCCCTTTTTCTTTGCTTCATTTCATTAATAAAATATATTTTATTTTTCTAATTCCATGTGTGGTAATCATCTAATATTAGGCTAATTTCTATGATTAGCCCAATCACTAGCGATTTTCTTATATTATTTTTTTTTTGATTCACAATCACCTGCGTGTTTCTTTTTTTTTTTCTCTAATATGTTTTTTTGGGAATTTTTTTGAAAATTCACTTCTAGAGGTGATTCTATTTTGTCTATTTTCACTTTTTGAAAATATTTTAAAAAGCAAAAAAAAAAAAGGAGCATCTTTGGAGTAAGTCCTAAAACCTTTTTTTTCTTTTTTTGTTCTTGTTTGTCTACTCTTCATCGAAACTCAACATTTCATTTTGGGATTCTAAAATAAACAATTTGCATTCTTCTTGATCACATAGTCTAATTAGGAAGGTAAATTTGTTGCATTCACTTATTCTTCCCTCACACACAACAAAATCACTTCAAAATCAAAATCTGCATTCAAACAATTCCCTACCTAGGTGGATACCTACTTGGATTTGATCACCAAAGGAGAAGCCGACTCGGTGTTCTGGATGAGTATAATCTCTTGTATGTCATGGTATATTTTGGCTCAACACCCAACTCCCTTATCGCAGGGGACCATGAAGTGAGGGGTAGGCCCAATACACTCCCGTACTTAGCAAATAGTAGACAAAGTTGTGCCTCACGTGTACCTTTGGGTATATCGAGGACTCCATCCAAAACATTCTTGAAACCAGCCATAGACGGCCATTTCCTAGGACCTTCATTATCCATCTTGCACATTTCACCTTTTCTTAATTAATTTAAGATAATTAAAACATTCTTCTTGTTTGGCTTGTCTATTAAATTTATAGATCTCTTAGGGCTTTTCTTGTTTTATTCTCATATCATTACCATGGATCAAAATCACTCGCTATCATATCCTTATAGTCTTAATACATCATATTTATAATCGGCCTCACATCCTTCAACATCCTTTTATCCTAATAATTTTCAAAATATTCCTCACCCAAGATCTAATTCTTATCAAACTTATCAACCTATCACACCCTTGCTCAACCTCATTTAGCTCTAGCATATCCCCAACTATCTACAACATCTTCTACCCCTTATGAACCATCTACATGTCAACCAATTCAAAAACATATAACAACACCATTCAACAACCCTATGGATATCCTTCACATCCTTCTTTCCTCCAAACTATTACTTCTCAGCCCATGTCAAGTGCACTACATCAGGAAATCTCTTCCACATCCTTTCCTTCATCACAATCTTATCAAAATTTTAATATTTCCTATCCCTCATCTAATCAACCCATCTCTAACTTCAATACCTCATTTCAATATCTCAGACATCCCAAATCCATACACATATCCCTACTCAGGCCCAATCAACTCCTCTCATCCAACAACAACAACATACTCAACATTTTTCCACATCTCCCAACATCCCTTTATCACAACCCACTTCACAAACAATATCCTCTCAAGCTACCCCTCATCAATATCCATATCAACCCATCTATTACAAAAAACTATACTACTTCACATTTTCATCATTCAAATCAATCACGTCCTCTCATCAATTCCTTCACATTTAATCTTACAAATGATTCCATACAAGATCTATCAAATATATTATACAATTTAGAAACTACTACTAAAGGATCCAAACAAGTCCTCACTTATGATCATGTTTGTAATGAACCCATCCATCCATCAAGTACCATATAAGCCCTATCCTCCGCATTGGAAATTTCATAAATTTACTTTATTCCATGGTCCAGGAGGATCCTCAGTAGCACATACTTATCCTTTAGACATTCATGTTATCTCATCATTCATGATCAAGATCTCATTCTTAGAACCTTTCCTATGTCACTAGCGGGACTTGCCTTGGATTGGTATAATTCCCTCCCTCAACACTCTTTATCTCTTTCACTCAGCTAGCCATGTTATTCCTCATCACTTCACTATAAATATCACTCACAAAATCACCATTTTGACCTTTCTACCATCAAACAATCCAAAAATGAATCTCTTGAGACTTTTTCACTAGATGGCAGAGCACTATCAATCAATTGTCTTTTCCACTTCCATAGTCAGAATTAATCGAGTTGTTTACTCGATCATGTTCCCATCACATATCATCCACCCTTCAAATCCATACATTTCACACCTTCGATGAAGCTTTTGCCATGGCTAGGAAGTTAGAAATCCAAGCCCTCAAAGAAGGCCATCTCGATCCTCAATCTCACACATGATCCATCTGATTCCCTAGGTCTTCCTATGATTTAGATGAGACTACACATGTTTTATCTGATTCCCCTATGTCTTCCTATGATTCGATGAGACTACACATGTTTTATCTAATTCCCCAGGTCTTTCCTATAATTCGATGAGACTGAAATCTACCCTACATCACATGATGACATTACCTGTCTTCTTGACCCAACACCTTTGATAGATTCAGTCCCTATAAATGTTGTGCATCCTTCGTGTCATGTCATCAACAATATTACATGTGATCTTCCCTATAAGAATACCCATTCATCATCAATGCTTTCCTCAAAAAAATTAGAATCACTAGATCCTCTTTTTGATGATTCTCACACATCGATATCACCCATGTCCATTGTCCAATCATCCATTACCTCCGCACAACCCTTAGATTCCACTTTGGAATTCATTACTAAAGAATCCTTTGTAATTGAAGATCTTGATATTCAATCACTTATTGAATTAATCAACAAACTAGAAAACTCACGTAATCCACCTCAATCATGTCTAGAAATAACACCTCCCTCATCCGAATCAGACCCAATCATATCCCTAGATACTCACTTACCTTCCATCCTAGAACATTGCCCTGAATCAAACACTACACAATCAAATACCATCACACTCACGGCCTCACCCTTTTCATTTGACATGAGTCCTCTTCTCTCTAACACAAAACATTACAAATCAAAACATGTCACATCCACCATCTCATCCTCATCATCTTCATCATAAAACACCCTCCTTTACCTAAAATAAATACTACAAAATCTAAGCACACGCCATCATCTAAGGCCTCAACTTTACCATCCATTTTGGGACCTCATCCTTTATCACAATCTAAGTCTATCAAATCTATGGGTCCACCCTTACCATCAATTTTGGACCCCATCCTTTAGCTCAATATCATGACACACAATCAAACCCTATCTCATCCATCAACCATCCCTCCTCCTCTATTTTGGGACCTCATCCATCATCCAATCTTATCAATCACACATGTTATCCCTTTCTTGGTCATATTCTTCCTCTTATCAACCTCACAATGTCCCTATGATGTTCCAACACCATACAACATCCATGAATCCACCCCCATCTAAAAATAAGACATGTCCTCCTAAGCACTCTCAAAATCAAAATCAAAATCAAAATCCATTAATCCAAATCCCCAAAAGGGACTTATGTTGATATCCTCGATAGACTCATGCAAGCCTCTCTTATCACATTACCACCAATCAAAACATCCCATCTCCATACTTAGAAACCTACCTAGTATGATCAAGACAAAACTTGTGCCTACCATAGATGCTCAAGGCATAACACAAAAGTTGTAAAACACTTAAAGCCATAATCCAATGACTCTTCCTTATCGATGATCTTCCCCCAAAAGAGGACCATCCTAATCCATCATCAATATCATCACCCTCATCAATGTCCTCACCGACATCTATAGGACAAGGAAGACATCCTTATTCTATCGTCAACAAGCTTTGTTAGATATATCAAGCTTCCTTTAAGGTTCAATCAAGACAAGGGCCATTATCCTCATTAGCAACTTCCTTTGAAGGTCCATCAATCTCATCAGGTTCAAGGGCCATTATCTTCGTTAACACCTTCCTTTGAAGGTCCATCAATCTCTCCAGCACCTTCCTTTAAGGACCATTATCCTCATTAGCACCTTCCTTTGAAGGTCCATCAATCTCATTAGCACCTTCCTTTGAAGGACCATTATCCTCATTAGCACCTTCCCTTAAAGGTCCTCAATCTCATTAACACCTTCCAATGAAGGTCCCTTAATCTCATCAACACCTTCTATTAAGGTCTCTCAACCTCATCAATGTCCACACCTTCCCTTGAAGGTCTGTCAACCTCATCAACATCTATGCCCAAGCCACTGACAATGTCTTCACCAAAATTTGCAGAACCAAGGGGTCATCCTCAACCAAATCTCGACAAACCTTCCTCATGTGTTTTCCCATCACCTTCTAGAGAAGGTCCTTATCTCAAACCAGTATAATTCACCCACCTATACAAACCCAAAATCAACATACACAAGAAAAGGAAAACCAAAGCTTCGTCATCTACCCCTCTTTATCAATTGTCCTCTCATACCCCATCCAAATTTCCCACAACTCCTTTGTCAAGGGCTCCTTTATTTACCATACACTCGATTAATCAAGACCAAAACTTTTATCATCCTCAAGACATCATTCCTTTTAACACATGTCATTTCTATCCACATTATTATGTTGGGAAGGCTCCTATCTACTGAGACTTCAAAATTCTTACTTTACATACCTTCCCTTTACACGTCATCACCAAACTTATCCTATCAATCTAATCAAAATTTCATTACTTTGTAGAAAACGTGGAAGATCTCCCTTAACTGGATCAGTCCATATAGCATGGGGCAACTTTTGAATGTCTTTTGGCCTTTTATGTTAACACCAACCATCATGACAATAGTCACATCAAAGATCTTATTCCATCATTAGCCAACCATCTTATTATTATCGTAATGATTTGAAAGCATGTGGTTTTTCATTATCCTAAATACACCTTAAAGATGAGCACCACGACTTTGTTCATCGCATCTTTCACATGGAAAAGTTCCTCTTTAGCAGAACCCCACAATCATTACATCCATCCACCTTGTCTACCAACCAAAGACATGTCTTAAGGGCACACATGTGTAGTGTGTGTACACATTTATTCTCCCCTCCTTGAAATGACATATTAGGGTCTTTCCTCGCTCAAAATAAAGTCAAAAATATCTATGGATGCTTCCTATCAAAGTCAAAATAAATAGTTTGATCCTCAAAGGATAACTACTTCAAATGTCAATTATCAAAAATGTAGACCAATCCCTCAAGGATATGGCTACTATCAAAATTATAATTCGAAAAAATTTATAAAAAAAATATAGACCATACCCTCGAAGGATGGCTACCCATGTAAAAGGCTTCTCACATCAATCAACCTTCAAAATCCAAAAGCCAAAGCATCCTAGGAAAGCTTCCCATGCATCAATCAACTTTCCCATTACATTAATCATCTTTCCCATTATAACAAGCTTCCCACATCGATCAGTTTGCATCAAATCAAAAATGTAAAGTTGGGGCATTTCCCTATGAAATTGTTGAAAGAAGAACCCTCTTTTCCCACACAACCTACATATGTCAACCCTTCTCATGTCCTAAGAAGGTACATCTTTTCACTTCATCTCTATATCCAAGATCCTAAGTGTGACTACCCATTGTTAGTCATTTGTTAACATTCATTGTAAAGGCCAAAAGTGCAAGTGCCTTCACTTTTTTGTTTCCATCATATATGTATCAAATCCAATACAAAGAAATCAATCCACATTTCATTCTTGACCATGGTTTTGACAAAACATTAAATCACTTTAACATCAATATCAAATACACATCATACCTAAAACATAACTTTAACAATTTTCAACACTTCCACATCAACATTTATAAAATATCTATTAATAATCATCAACATCATACATCAACACAATCTTGAGCACATCTCAACATTACATCATTGTTGTTTAAAACATCACATTTACTCATTAAAGTTAAACTTTCAATCGAATGTCTCCTCTAGATTATGCCCCGATTACTATCAGACCCTCATCTAGTCCTCAAAATTCTACCCTTTGTGCAACATCGATTTTTGGTCCTTTGACCTCATCAAGTCATCATATCATCTTTTGTACCATTAAGTCATATGTCTATAGGACACGAACCCTTTGGTTCCCCTATCACTTGACTTCTTGGCCTTGTAAGCCCACCTTTGTGGCAACATCAATTCTTGGTCCTTTGACCTCGTTAAAACATCCTATCCATCATTAAAATCATATGTTTATAGGACACGAACCCTTTGTTTCCCTATCACTTGATTTTATGATGACACCCATCTTGTTTTTACCTCATCCTGGGCATCACTTTATCATCTTCTTATCCTTGCATCTTTCCATCTATCTCTTTCAAGCTCATGATCGATTCCCTTTTCCATCAATCCCTAGTTTGAGGGGGAACACCTCATCATGTAATCCTTCAACATTTATCTATCACATCTCATTTTTGTCTTGTGTCTTGTCTTAAAACCACTCAACAAAAGGGAAAAATGTAGACACCTAAAATTAACACCGCTAATTCTAGTGTCGGCATTAGTCCAAACACCCTTCATCCATCACATTACACCCTCATATTTATTAAATATTAACATCATCACCATACTTTCATAAGTCCACATCCATCATTAATTAAACCGAACCCTCCATTTATTAATTAAACAACACTTCATGACCTAGATCACCCACTTCTACCTTTAATTAATTAATTTAATAATTATGTCACCACATCCCTATCCCTAAAATTAATTAATTAATCAAATAAAATGAATAAACCTCACCCTCCCTCACCTCACCATGCTAATCCTCGGGACACCTTGCTAACCACCTAAACTCCTAAAATTACCTTCTAAAACAACCTTCCTAACTCGCTTATAAAATATCTAACTTCTAACCTTCTAACCTCCTCTAAAACAACCTTCTAAAAATCCCATGATGACTCATCCTAACCAACTAACTAATTTACTAACCTTCCAAAATATTAAAATCCTAACCAAATTTTCCTCATAACCACCTCTAACCACCTCTAAACCTCACACTCAACCTCTCTAACTAATTTAGATATGATTCCCCTAAATCTTCAACCAACTAAGATCAAAAAAACAACTATAACCTCCATATCTTAACCAAACTTGAACCACTTGGAATCGTCGGTGATTCTCTCCTATTTTACACTATAAATATGGGGTTTAGGACTCCATTTGAGATTGAATGACAAGTGGATGTGACTTTTGGACTTCATTATTCTTACATCATATACCTCTCATAATCTTAGAGATCATCCAACAACATCCAAATCTTCTTCAAACGTCATTCATATGTCCAAAATCACATCAACAAGTCTTCTTGCATCAACAATATTTCTCTCTCAGGTAACATCATCTTTTGTTCTTATTTTCTCAAATTATGCAAGGTAAGTGGTTTCCCTTGCTTCCTTACATCATTTTTCATCATTTATAAGCTTAATCCACCTTTCTAACATTTATTTCAAGTCTCATTTCATTTATTTTTCGGCATGTACATTTTTACAACAATCGCTGGTGATTTTCCAAAATCACCAAATATTGGTTCAATCACCCATCTATTCACATAAAATCATTGGTGATTCTCTACACCACTGAAAATTTCTTGAAATCATATTTCGACACATCTTTCAGTTTGCAAAACAAAGCTACGGTTCTCAAGTTATGGTCAAAACATCAGAGGGTGGTTTTTATCGATCCAGAGCTTCACCATCAACAAAATCATCATCCTTCAACCTTCACCTCTCCGGTAATCTCATACTTTTAACAAAATTGATTATCTACATACAATCAGGTACCCATATTTATTTTGAATATCATTATTTGTCTCTTTATTTAATTAATCATTTATGTTAAGCTAAATCACCTGTTTATTAGCATCTGTACACATCTTACAAAAATCGCCAGCAATTCCTTTAATCTCCAGTGATTTTCCCAATCACTGAGTGATTCCTATCTCTTAGACCTGATTTCAATTATGATTTCCTTTCTGATATCTAAAGCTCAGTCCTGACTATTATTCTACCTTTTCAAGTCTCCATTAAACCTCATTAATCTCTTTTGATCCATCTCGCAACATTTAATCATCCATTCAAATTTAATACATCAACATCGCTTACCTTTTTGAGTGCATATTTTTCCACACCTTTGCTTCTTTGAGCCATATCATGATTCCTTGACTCCCTTTGCCTTTACATCGTCGATTGTATAGTCTTTTATCATTTCATCATTTACTATCAGTTCAATTTATCAAATTAATTTTTTTTCTTGAACATGGATTGACACCCTTACAAGGAAGTCCATTGATTTTCGGGATTGGCATTTGCCAAGTAATTCACCCTATATTTTACTAACTCCATCTTGTGTAAGTGTTTTTTGGTTTTCGGTATTTCTTGTAGGAAAGAAGCCTTGTTCAATTTATTCATGGATCACAATATCACATAATCCACATCGTGGGTGTCCCGAAACCCCGCCATATCAAGGTTTAGAAGGTTGTATCAGCTTGCTTGCAAACACTAGTTGAAGACTGGTAAGATTTATCTTGAACAGATTACATGGTTCATCATCACCATATACATGTCCAAAATCACCTTGAACAAACTCACTAAAGTAATGTCTATATGGGGTGGCATGGAAAGAATCCTCTCAATCTAACACCCAAGACTCAACAATATTATCTACTGATTGCAATTAAGGCATCCTAACAAAAATCACCTCCTGCCACATTTACCTCCTTATTTTTCTTCTTATCCCGAAGAGCCCAGCAATCTTTCTTAGCATGACCAACCTTCCCACAATGCTAACATTCCAACTTCCTATTGGACTTTAACCTTCTGTGATCATTCAACTTCCCATAGTTATCTTTCCCTTTTTTCTTTTTTCTCCCTCTGCTCTCCACCATCAAAGCGTTTCCATAAGTAGAAGAATCCTGGAGCTCTTCCTTCACATTTCCTCACTCGGATCACATCTTCAAATTTCAACTTTGAATTTGAATTACTTACATTCATAACCAAGTTGTCCCATCTATCTAGCAAGGAGCACAAAATCAACAAAGCCTTAACTTCATCATCAAATAAAATTTTCATTGAGTTTAACACACTCACAACTATATTAAATTCATTCAAATGATCAAAGAATGGACAGAACCATTCTCAAACACCTTCATATTACATAATTTTTTCATCAAAAAAAAAAATTAGAGGTAGAGGGATTTTCATATAACTTCCCCAACGCATTCATGAGACCTTATGTGGTATTCTCCTGTGATATGTTGAAAGCAACCAAAGATTCAAGACATAACCAAATTTCCCTAAGCGCCTTTATATCCAAAGCAACTCTCAATCCTCATCGACATGGTTGTAGATTTCTTTAATTTTATAGCCGAGAGAACATGGAGGTCCTTTTGATACAAGTAATCCTCCATATGTATCTTCCACAAACCAAAGTTATACCCATTGAACTTCTCAACTCTCGATCTACCCTCATTTTCCATAGCTTCCACTCAAGCTAAACTTTTCCCGTGATTCACCACTTTGAAACAATTCCTCAAATCACAACAGTAGGAAATTATTTAGTAGAATTGTACTTGCAGAAATATAACAACATATATAAACAATGCACAAAGAAGACAAGATGATAGTTAACGTGGTTCACCCAATGTGGGCTACGTCCACCAAGAACTTGCTCGATTTTACTATCAACAAGAGTAAAACAACTCTCACATTTTTCTCTCGATTCTGATTACACATCAATCACTCATGAACTCACAACAAATTCCCAAAGATGTTAAACCACATCTAAGACACAATTGACACCCACTTGTTCAACCTTGATCATTCTTGATCACCTCTTGATGTTCTAAGACTCAACATATTATTGGTCACTCAAGATACATTAGAATGCCCCTAACACCTCTATTTATAAGCTTATAATCCTTCTAGGAAGTTCTATAAATGACCCTAGAAAAATTCATTTGAAAAATTATGTGACCTTTCAACTTCTCACAGATGAAAATCCGTCACTATGACAATAACCGATTAACTACCGCTTAAGAGTAATTACACAAAGACAAAAATAAGCACATGACTACAAATTGTTCCTAAAGTCTCCAAACTTAACTGTTCGGACTCCAACACTTCAATGTTGATTCCAGAAGACCAAAAAATAGGCTCCACACCCCAACAATTTGAGGTTGTCTAGGTCCTCCCTTTCTCCCCATCTGAGGTATTTACTCAATGGAAGTCCCTCTTTTCTCATCAAGTTTCTTATCTATCCTAGAACTTTCAATCCCCCATGTTCTATGGGGCATATGAAAATAAAGAAATAGGTGAATCTTCAAAGAACAATCTCAAGGAATGTGGGAGGTCTTCAATTTGGTGTTATCTGTTTTGCAAGAAAATTTAAATTGTTGCACATAGGAGAAGCATAAGCAGAAAATGGTTTTAATTCCTTTGGTAATTTGTCCTAAGTAGCTCCTTTTCCCTCTTGACCCTCCCTCCTCGGTGATGACTCATGCGAATACTTCTTGCTCCCCTTCCCCCTTGGGTTGGTTGAAGTTTAATGTTGATGGAGTGGCCAAGGGAAACTCGGGTGCCTCTGGAGGGTGTGTCATTCTTAGGGATGACTCTAAAAATCCCTTGGTTTTCTTAGTTGTTAGATTTGGGTTTGGAAATAATCATCGATATGAAGCTCTCGCCATCCTTAAAGGAAAAGAAATGGTGTTCTGTATTGGTTATGGTCAGTTGATTGTTGAAATTGATTCCCTAAACATCATCAGGATTCTCTCCTCGGATAATCAACCTTAGTGGACCCTTTACAGCATCATTGAAGATATAACATCTCTCCATGTTCACTTTCAATTGGTTAAGTTCCAACACATATATCGTGAGGGCAACAAGGTGGTTGATTTCTTGGCTAACATTGGTGTCTACTTGGATACCCAAAAAAATTGGTGGGGATTTCCATGGATCTACTGACTCTTGTTTCTAATGATCGCCCTTTAGAATCATAGTTCTTCTATTTTGAGGTTGATTTTCTTATTCAACCTCTTACCTACGCTTCCCTTAGCTGCAAGATTCCTAAGATGTGCTCCATTTTTCTCGGTGTCGGCATTTACAATGATACAAAGATGTGTGATTCTTTTTGCATTTATTTCAGGGATAGATTATATTCATGCAATGGGCAAGTAGGATTGATGATTTTTCACATGTGTGAGTGTACCTTTGATAAAGGTATAACTCATAAAAATTTCCCAAAAACATGTGTGTGTGTTTTGATTGATGGAAGTTTTTGTCCCGGAATTTTTATTTAATCACCTCTCACTTCGGTTGTTTTACATCCATTTTTGACAGAATTTTGAATTTCAAAATGGGAGCTTCTATCAAGAGGATTGAACCCCCTAATTGTGACAATGTTAAGTCTGATCTGGAAGTCTATAAATTCTTGACATGGGGTGGAGTTTCTCATTTCATGGAGAGAATGGCCACCACTCTATCCTAGTGACTAGCAGGTGTGCTTGTTTCTATAGGAAAGGCAAAGTGAAGGTGGGAAGGATTAGATTTTTCATCTTATCGAGTCCATTGCTGCAAAGAATCGGTCTCCCGGTGGAAGGAGATATCTACTTCAAATGTTTGCTACAGATCGAACTAGATGACGTTTTGTGCCATGGTGAGAAATTGCATAAATATCAATCTAGTTTCGAGAGGGAATCACTCCCGTCACCTTGGGATAGAGTGGTAGAACAACTAATGTGTTAATATACACTGGAAGGTTGATACAAGCTGATTTTTGGGCCCCATTTGTTCCTACTGGCTCACCTCAAGCATGATAAAAAGGTGAACTTTTCTGCTTTTTTATTTTAGTCTCTTGAGAAATCACTTAGGTTGCCTCGGGAGAAAGAATCACCTTTTCTCGCATCAAGGTATCTTGTATTTTTTTCAAAATTGTGACCTCTCGAATGATATTTTTAGGTTTTTGGCTAAGCTTAGGAAGCTACATTGCTCCACCCTCGCATCTTCTCACCCTACGCCCTCCACTCCCTCTCGCTTCATTGTCACCCCATGTAGGTGACTTCATCATCTTCGCCTTACCCGTGACTCTCACTCGATGATATGATCACTAGTCCACGTCCTTCCCAAGTTTGGATACCCCTTGTTTCTTCCCAAGCTTCCCTTCATTCCTTGAATGCTAACTTGAACATTGTTGATCCTTCGGATTGTTCCCCTTTTACCTTTTCTTCATTTTCTATTTTGGCTTCTCCTCGTTCACCGCCCCTTCTGTCATCCCTTTGGATTTGTTGTTTTCCCCCTCCTTGGAAATTGCTATGACTGATGTGTAACATGTGCCTCTCTATGGTTGTTCCTTCAACTCCTCCTCCTTTCGTTCCCATGGTTGTTTGCATGGATATTGATATGTCCATTTTTTTACTTGGCCTCTCTACATTATATCTAGAATCCCCCATTGGCAAATTCAGCTCTCCCACCATCCCTACTTCAAGTATGGACATCCCTAACTTTGTTTCTTCCGATCATCAAGATTCATTGGGAAATATGAAGAGTGGCACCCCAACCCAGTGGGGTCTACATATGAGGACATCATTCTCAACATTCTTGGTAAATTAAACAAATCCTTCACTGTGATCAAGGACTCGAAAACTCACACATATTGTGTCTATAATTACACTAAATAAGGAAATATAATCCTAATCTGATTTTTATTGCTGCAGTAAATGAATAAATAATTAAATACAAAAATTAACCCAAGCAAGCTACGCAATAAAATGTGAAACCCTAGTTGTAAAAGAGGGTAAGAAGATCCTTAGTTGATTCATAGCTATCCCTGGATTGTGCCGAAGTGATGACCGGATGAATAGAGAGGGAGAAGCTTTGCACAAATCCTCAGAAAAGTGTGTGATCTAACAATCTGCTTGGGTGAGGCACTGTGGGCACCCTAGACTGTCTCTGGGTGCCCGGATCTACAGAAATTCTTAGAAAACCTCCTCTAAGTAGTACAAGGTATTTTTGTTGTTCTCATTTGGTCACACTTGATAGCGAGCAAGTAAGCTAGATGTAAAGAAATGTAATAGATGTGTGCATGAAATAGAATGAATTTCCCTCCTATGAAGTGTGTATGAAAAATAACTAGCCCTTTTATCCATTAGATGTTACTAGATGGATGTAATAGAGCTCTTAGATGCTTGATGGATGTAACATTAGGTGGTGATAGCTAATGTTTAGTGCTTGGTCCCTTATTATGATCACATAACTTTATATTTATATGATTTCCTTGCTTGAATTTCATAATTAACCCCGAAAAGGCCGACTACTAAAAATATAAGATTCTCAAATGACTAGAAAGGACCCAAAATACGTGAATAGAGTACAAAGAGGTCTGGGGCACCCAAAGGGATGAGAGCACTGCGCCGGCATCCCGGGTGGGTGCTAGTGTCAAGGATGATGAATTTTGGGGTATAAAAAGGAAGGCTAAGAAATTAAGGGTGCGCAAAAAAAAAGTGGGAAAAAAATCAAAGAGAGGTGGCCAAAGACATGGGTTAATCAATACTTTTCTTACTTAGGAATCATATGAATAATGGTATGCAATTAGGACTAAACAGATACCCAAAGTGTGGGACTTTGTCTTTACATTTGCCCCTACTTTGTGTTGTCGAACGAATGCTCGATAACATAAAGTAGATAAGAGATGAATACCTGATAACCATGTAGATCGATGAAGAAAGTGTTCTGAGGGACAAGACAAAGCATGGAATGATAAAAATGTGAAGCATAAATGATAAGGAGGAGAAAGTACAAAAAGTGATGATGAAAATGACCCTAGGGCGGAAATGCATTTGTATATGTTATGATGTGCTTGTTGTCGATGTCGATTATTGTCGTTGATGTTGTGATGATGTTGATGTGATGTGACTACCGCTTCCCATAAGGATAGACCTATAAAAGAGAAGAATGAACAAGTAGTCAAATACGCATGTATATGATCAAAATGTGTAAAAAGTATGTAAAATATAAAAATGTGAAAAAGGAACATGTGTACCTAATCCATGATGAGAAAAAGGGTGTAGAAAGGATCCTGAAGATGTTATAGAAGAACAATTTTTTGAGCAATCTCACGCTTTGTTGCCCAGGTCATGATTTTTTAGGTCGATCTCACACCAAGTCATGGAAGAAGTGTATGGAGAAAAGTTCAGGTGTTATCCTCCAACCTTTAATTGCTTCCCGCAATGTAAAACACCACTACATATGGTGTATAAAATTCAAACAATTCGATCTAACGCAGAAAGTAAAAAGTGTTGTGTAGTGCATGCATGCCGAGTGCTAAGGACTGTGTGCCTTATAAAAGTCGTTGTGTGGAGTTCTATAGACTATGTTGAACTTCCAAATGTTGTGTAACTTCCCCTGGTCACAGGCATCTATGAAGGGTCGGGGTGCTTAGGTGCTACTATATTGGTTTGGGCACTAGTGTCTATGTTGTGTTAAGGACCCAAGTATGATTTTGAGCCCATCTCGATACTAGAAATTGTGTTGTACTGGTATTGTGTTGTGATGTGTGATGATTGTATAACATTGTATGGAGTGACTGATTCACCCAAACGATGCCACCCCTCGTTTGAGGTGTGTGTGACGTCACCAAAGGAGTATGTAGCCCAAAGGAGGACCAACCGTTGTACTAAAATTGTGCCCTACAGGGGGAAGGGAATGTGAATGGTAGAAACCAAGGAACACACAAATAAAGTGGATAAGAAACAATTGTTAGTACAAGAAAATACAAACACGCATGTAGAATACAATATGTAAGTTAAGAAGACAAAGTGTGTAATCTAAGACGTAAGAATATAATGTAGACGCACAAAAATGAGTTACAAACATGGGACACCACTCACATTGTCACAAGACAATCAAGGTCGAAGAAGCCACAAGCAAACAAGTTTACATACAATATAAAGGGCAAAGCCAAAACCAATGGCATACAAAGAGAAAACAATGACAAGCAATGTAACAAACAAGCAATGTAATAGACAACCATGGAAGCAGAGATAGCCTTACATAACAAATGTTGCACATGAAGCACCCATTAGCATGTTAGAAAGATAAAAAAGTATGTCAAGGCATGTATAATCCGATAAAGTAATGTGCTATGAAAAAAATGAAATAATAACACCTATAATGTATGAAAGTGGATTCCCAAAGAGCTATTGTGGGACTAGTAATAGGTATTGTGCCAAGCATCCATATTGTGTGTGTAGATCTATAGAATTTACAATCACAACTAAAAATCAAGTGAACGCACATGTGTGTATGATAAAGATAATGACATACAAGATATCTATCTAACATGTGTAAAAGAGTGTACATGTAACAAGTAAATATAAGCAAGACAAAATACGGCACAAAGATATGTAGTATGTTGTGAATGAGACCGTATGGAATGCATTGTAAATGATAGGAGTAGTGTGCCCCGAGGGATGTGTATGCATGCAATGAGGTTCATTTGTATATTCCCCCTTAGCAGTCAAGAATGAACCATAAATGAGAGTACGTCATCGGGAAATGGTTTGAATTGTGTGTATTAGAAAGATGTGATCATCAAAGCGTAAAGCATAGAGTGTGAACACGAAAGTGAAAGAGTGAGTGATTGAATGTGTAAGTGTGATGAGGTCCATTTGAAATGTATACCCTCTATAGTCAAGTATGAACCATGGGACTAGAGTGCATCATCGAGCGGTGTGCATTATAGAGGTTCGGTCGTGAAACGTAGAATGTAGAGGAGAATAACATGATGCATGGATAGACTGTGCTAGAAATATGTAGATTGAAATTTTTAGTGGATTTTTGGAGTATGCGACACTTTAGGAAGATTATTAAGATAAATATGGAAATGTATGCCTAATCGATTGTTATCAACATGATAAATAAATTAATAAATAAATACATAAATTAACCAAAGCAAGCTAAGAAATAAAATTTGAAACCCTAGTTGTAAAAGAGGGTAAGAAGATCCTTATTTGATTTGTAGTTATCCCTATATTGTGTCAAAGTGTTGACTGGATGATTAGAGAGGGAGAAGCATCGCATAGAGAGCCTCAAAAAATTGTTTGATCTAACGATCTTCCTAGAATAGGGCACCTAGAAAGGGAAAAGGGTGCCTAGGTCTACGGAAATGCTCAAAAAACCTCCTATGAGTGGTCATGAGGTATTCATTGTTGTTCTCCTTTTGTTGTTGTGAAGTCGCACAATGATCACCAAAGTCATTGGAAACCTACAATGAAGTAATGACCTGTAAAACCCTCAAACAGACATCAAATCCTAAAAGAAAGATGTAGAATGAGGGATCGACTATCCTCAACTATCATAATGGTGATCATTAATAACATTACACTGGTTGAAATGTAGTTGGTGTGTGTGTGCATAATTTTGTATGCATGTCACACTTGATAATGAGCAAGTAAGCTAGATGTAAAGAAATGTAATAGATGTGTACATGGAATAGAATGAACTTCCTCCCTATGAAGTGTGTATGCGATAACTAGCACTTATGTCCCTTGGATGGTGCTCGATTGATGCAATGCAGCTCTTAGATGTTGATGGATGCAACCTTAGGTGGCGATAGTTAATGCTTAGTGCTTGGTACCTTATTATGATCCATAACTTTATATTTATCTCGATTCCTATAATTTCATAATTAACCCAAAAAGGCCAACTACCAAAAATATAAGATGCTCAAATGGATAGAAAGGACCCAAAAGATGTGAACAAAGTATAAAGAGGTCAAGGGCGCCCGTAGGGGACGAGGTGCTCGCGCCGGTATCCTGGCTAGGCGTTAGTGTCCTGATGAATGTCAAGGTATAAAAAGGCGACTTTTGGAAAATGAAAAGTGGCAACAGAAAGACATGGGTTAATTAGTGGCTTCTTACTTATTTATATGAATAATAGTATGCAATCAGACTAAATAGATACCCAAAGTGTGTGATTTTGTGTCTACAAATTTTTCAATGAAGATTGTTCGGATGTTATTAATATGGTTGAAGTGTTGGTTAGTATAAGCTCTACTACTGCAACTACGGAAGTTGCAGCTATTCTTAAAAATATCCGCAATATGTAATTTTCTTTTCTCGACTTGTGGCTTTTTATTTTTTTGATGCCTTCGGCTTTCTTTTGTGTGCTTGTGTTATATTTTTCCTAATGGGATTTTTCGTAAAATGTTGTGGGTCCTTTCAAAACACCCTTTTCATCCTTTGTCCAAAAATTACATTAGAGAACATCGCTTTGACATCTAATTGGTTTCTAATATAATCATATGAGTTTCTACATCCAAAAGAACCTAGCAAGTCATTACATCCATTGAAGGTCCAAAATGGATTGTGGGGAAAATGGAAAAATTGCATCAATAAATTTCCTAAATCTAAAAATAATTGCATATGTGGATTTCTCTTTAAAATTTATGTAATTTAAAAACACCTCGTTTAGTCGATGTAAAATTTATAACCTCTAGAAGTTGGCGGACTATACACAATGTCAAAAGCATCAAACAACACATAGTGATGGTTGGGTGAGCTCAAAGGGTGGTTGTGCAACCTCCCCGATGGTTTTGTAAGATTGAGTGGCATTTCACAACCACCATGGCAGTTTCACAATTGCTAGACTATCTCGAAATAATAGTTTTTCCCACGTGAATTACAAAAGTCAATAACCCAAAATAATTTGTTTTCTCTTTTTGGGTGTTTCTATGTAATGAAATTACTTGTATAATTCAAATCATGAGCAGAAATATAACACCAAATAACACAATATTCTAGAATAATGATCTCAATATGCAATTAGAATAGCTTCTCCACTTCGAGGGGGTAACCTCCAAACCATATAATAAGACTCAAATGCTCCAAATGATGATGAACTACTACATGAAATCCCCTATATATATTATTCATATGTTATGGCCATCACCAAGGTCGACCTACTAAGCATGAGAAAGTATAAATGATATAATAAAATGATATGGTAAGCCACAAGTTGGCTACTCATATCCTAATACAAGCAATAGGTTAAGGGTGTAGCATGCCCTTCCCCTTCAAAGCAACATTGTCCCCAATGTTGAGAAGCTCTGGGTGCTATTGCAAGAATGTCATATCTTCCCATGTTGCATCTTCATTGTCCATATTCTTCCACTTGATCAGGTACTCAGTAATAACCCGTGTCCTCAATATTTTAGTGCATGTTTGAAGGATGCATTCAGGTTCCAAGATGACTCTCCCCTCCTCATCGAGCTCAGGTAACACTGTTTGGTTGATACTCTCTGTCCAATTACTTTCTTCAAGAAAGAAACATGAAAGACTGGATGTATTTTGGTTGATTGTGGAAGTTCTAATTTGTATGCTACAGTACCAATCTTCTGCAATACTTGATAGGGGCCATAATACTTCGGTGAAATTTTGTTATCCTTTTGTTTTTGTTTCAAAGACATTTGCTTATATGGTTGTAACCGCACAAAAACCCAATCACCGACTTCAAAATAACTTTCAGTGCAATGTTGATCAACATGTTGCTTCATGTGGTTTTGTGTCATGACCAAGTTCTCCTTGAGACTAGAGAGGACCTCTTGTTGATATTGAATGTGTTCTTCTACTACTCTAACCCGCGGTTGTCCTCTCAATGATGATGTGATGGATGGTGGATGGTACCCATAGAGTGCCAAAAAAGGAGACATTTTAGATGAAGTATGGAAGGAAGTGTTATACCACCATTCTACAAGTGGCAACCATTGGACCCATCTTGCTTGTTTATCTGACGTAAAGCAATGGAGATATCCCTCCAAACACTTATTTACAACTTCTGTTTTCCCATTAGACTGGGGATGATAAGAAGAGCTACGAGCTAACTAAGTACCCAAACATGAGAATAAATCAATCCAAAAATTACTAGTAAATATAGGGTCTCAATCACTTACTATAATCTTTGGTGTCCCATGAAGCTTCTGAACTATGTCCATGAAGGTTGTTGCTACCATGCTTGCAGAAAATGGGTGTGCCAAGGCACAAAAATGAGCATATTTGGTGATTCTATCCACCACAACCATGATGACATTTTTTTCCTTCGATTTAGGCAATCCTGTGATAAAGTCCATGGAAACCTCTTCCCACCGCTGGCTAGGAATAGATAGAGGTTGTAGAAGACCTAGGGATCGAACTGTTTCACCCTTATTTTGCTGACAAACCATGCATTCTGCCAAAAAAATTTGGACATCCCCTTTGAGACATTCCCAAAATAAATATTGTTTGACTCGATGATAAGTCTTCAAGAATCTAGAGTGCCCCCTACTGGAGAAGAGTGAACCTCAGATAGAATCATGTTTTTAAGAGTGGAGTTCTTACATAGGTATAATCTATCTTTATACCATAAAGCATCCCCTCTCACTACAAATTTTTCAGACATGCTTGGATCATTCTGGAGATGATGAATGAGGTTTTGTGTGGTTGGGTCATTTCTCCATTCGGACCTTGCCTCATCTATCCAATCTTCCTGTAATATGGATATGGCACATAACAAGGCTGCAGTTGATTCATCTTTCCGCGACAGAGCATCCGCAACTACATTCTCCTTCCCTTTCTTATAGATAATCTCAAAATCATATCCCAACATCTTGGAGACCCATTTTTGTTGTTCTTCAGATGATAAACACTGCTCCAAGAAGTATTTCAGACTATCATGATCTGTCTTCACTTTAAAGTGTCTTCCTATGAGATATGGTCTCCATTACTTTACTGCATGAAGTATGGCTAGCATTTCCTTCTCATAAGTCAGCTTGGAAAGATTCTTACCTTTGAATTGACAGCTCAAAAGGCAATAGGATGGCCTTCTTGCATGAGAAATGCCCCCATACCCACCCCTGATGCATCACATTCAACAATGAATGTTTTGGAAAAATCTAGAGTAGCCAAGACTAGAGTGGTGCACATGGCCTCCTTTAGTTGCTCAAATGCTTTGGTTGCATCCTCACTCCAATGGAAGGAGTCCTTCTTTAATAAAGTTGTGAGAGGTGCAGATATGCTTCCATAATGCCTTACGAATCTTCGGTAATAACCTGTAAGCCCCAAAAATCCTCGTAGATTCTTTAGGGTTTTTGGAACCTTCCACTCCATCATGGCTTTGATCTTATTAGGATCCACTTTAACCCCTTCATGAGAGACAATGTGACCCAAATATTCAACCTCCTTGAGTCCAAAAGAACACTTAGAGGGCTTTTCATAAAGTTGATGTTGCTCAAGGGTTTCTAAAACCTTATTTACATGATGCAAATGTTCCTCCCATGTTTTGCTATAAATTAATATATCATCAAAAAACACTAAGACAAATTTCCGCAGGAATGACTTAAAAATAGAATTCATCAAACTTTGAAATGTAGAAGGTGCATTTGTGAGTCCAAAAGGCATTACCAGGAATTCATAATGGCCTTCATGTGTCCGAAAGGAAATTTTATGAACATCCTCATCCTTGATTCTGATTTGGTGGTATCCCGAACGAAGATCAAGCTTTGTAAAATAAACAACACCATGTAACTCATCAAGCAAATCATCAATTATAGGAATAGGAAACTTATCTTTGATTGTGTACTTATTAAGTTCCCTATAATTAGGACACATGCACCACATGTCATCTTTCTTCCGTACCATCACTACTGGAGAAGAATAAGCACTCTGACTATGATGGATAATTCCTGCTTCCAACATCTCTTGTACAATCTTTTCAATTTCACTCTTTTGCACATATGGGTACCTATAAGGTCTAATGTTAGGCGGTTGACTTCCTGGTAATAACTGAATAGCATGATCATGATCTCTCTTTAGAGGTAAGCCCTTTGGTATATTTTAAAATACAACAGAGTGTGCATCCAACACTACTTGCATATCTGATGGTATAATGTCCTTAGAATGATGAGCCTCCAATGAAAATAGTTGTGCCACAAATCCCTCTGCACCCTTTTTTAGAATTTTGTGCATCTGATGAGAACTTACTATTTGTGGAGACTTTTCTCTTAAGCCTCCTAGCTCAAAATTCCTTCCTTCAAAGTGAAATCGCATGAACAAGTCTTGGAAGTTCATCTCAATGGTTCCCAAAGTGGTAAACCATTGAACCCCTAACACAATGTTTACTCCTCCCATAGAAATGGCATACATGGGACTATTTAGTATGTAATCTCCCATGGCAAGCTTAATACTCGGCATTTTCCGGTTTAAGTAGCAGTACCTCCATCAGCAATCATTACTTGACATTCAGGAGCTAGATAAATGAAGCAGTTTAGGCGACTTTGCTAACTTATGATTGATAAAGTTGTGAGTACTTCCTGAATCAATCAACACTATGACCCTCTATTTTTTAGGAATCCAACCACCTTTAGGGTTTGGGGGGGCTAATACCTAAAATTGCATGGCATGAGATTGTTGGCTGAGGATCTCCTGACTCCTCCTCTGGCTCAACCAAGACCTCTGACTCTGAATCTTCATCCTTCTCTTCATCTTCACTAGGCCCATCAATGTAGAACAACTTCTTTTCAGCACATTTATGTCCTGGTCCAAATTTACTGTCACAGTTAAAACATAAACCTTTTTCTCTTTTTTCTTCAATTTGTTGAGGTGTCAATCTAACTAGTCGAGGGAGTGTTGGGGCCAAGGTGTTGCGATCTCTGGTATAAGTGAAATGTTGTCTCCTACTTGAAACAAATTTCTCCTCTACCCTTCTTGCCATAATCATCGAATCAGAAACCTTATGAGGATTAAACATACGCACCTCATGCTCAATGTGATCCTTAAGACCCCAAGAAATAGGTCATTCAGATTCTCTTCAATAATATTTTCCACCCGTAGAGAAAGGTTTTGGAAGTGATGAATGTAATCCTTAATAGATCCTGTCTATCTCAATTTTTCTAATTGGCTAAAGTAATTATCTGACACACTAGAACTATAGTGTAATTGCAACTCTTCAGTGAACACTATCCATGTAACATTGAGACCACTCTTTTGCCTTTGAGCACATAACCATCGATACCAGACGAATTGGTCAGGTTCGAGATACAAAGTTGTCATGGTCACCTTTTGTCCTGGTGGAATCTAATGTAGTTCAAAGAAATTCTCCATTTGGTTGATCCAATTGAGTGGATCCTTTCCATCAAACTTACGCATCTCCACTTTTGGAAACATAGTACGGGCCTGCAGAGTGCTCGTATTTGGATTATGCACACTCGAAGATCCACTCTGGCTCATGTGTCTATTATGTTGACTTGAGGATCCACCTTGATTGACATAAGTATGATTACCCATCATATACGTACTGAAGTTTTGCATGAAATCCTCCAATCTTTTTCCAATCCTATCCACATCTTCTTTGTTGGCCACCCGAGATTCAAGGTCTCTCAGGTTAAACTCAAGTTGGCTTACTTTATGGTCTGTCGAAGTAAACCCTAACCCTGAGGAATCTGTAGTTATATCTTCTGTCTCCAACTCCTCAACTACTATCTCATCCTTTTCTGGTGTTTTACCCGGAGTGATGGGATTCTTTTTTCCTCTTGTGGAAGGCCCCGCCATGATGCCCCAAAATAGTAGGATGTAGGGATCACAGTCAAATTTTAGGGTTTCGTATTTCGATATGAATTCGGCCAAATATAAAAAAACTTAAAGAACAAACCCCAAATAATTTTTTTTTGCTTTCCAAAAATGTAACAAATTTGAAAAATTCCACAATTTGCACCCTAGGGAGCAATTTTATGAAAAACCCTAAATTTGTAATAACTTTTGTAAAATAAATCAAAAAAGTATGAAATTTTCAAGGAACCTTACTTGAAATGTTTTGCAACTCTGGTAAAAATATCTCCCACCAATTCGCTTTGGTTCGCAATATATGGTGGAAACAAAAAAATTTAGGGTTTTTGCCTAATTTTGGCCCAGATCGTAGCTCTGATACCACTTGTAATGAAATTACTTGTATAATTCAGATCATGAGTAGAAATATAACACCAAATAACATAATATTCTAGAATAATGATCTCAATATGCAATTAGAATAGCTTCGCCACTTCGAGGGGGCAACCTCCAAACCATATAATAAGACTTAAATGCTCTAAATGATGATGAACTACTACCTAAAATCCCCTATAAATATTATTCATATGTTATGGCCATCACCAAGGCTGACCTACTAAGCATGAGAAAGTATAAATGATATAATAAAATGATATGGTAAGCCACAAGTCGGCTACTCATATCCTAATACAAGCAATAGGTTAAGGGCGTAGCATTCTAAGTCTCTTGGGAAATGAAAATAGATTACATAAGGTCATGAAACATCAATTAGATTTGAATTCTTGGAAGGAGAGTCGTATATTTGAAAGTAAAAAGTTGAGGATGAGTCAAGCGGTAGAATAGAGAATTCATTTAAAAAAATCTAGGGATGGAATTTGATTCCAATCCAAAGGGACTAAGAGAAGGATTTTATTCTTCATCTAACATTGTAACAAGTATATTAAAGCCAATGAGTGTGAGAGTGATTTTGTGTATGAATCTTCATAACTTGTTATTGAAATCAACAAAAAGTAGTGTGTTTTAGTTTATGGTTGTTCTCTTGAGCTTGTGTGTCTCCGTTTAAGAGTTAATATGAGTCTCATATGTGGGATTAAGTTTTCCCTTAACTTGGGCCCCCATATTTTACCTATGTCAATTGGTATTAGATAAAGGAGTGCTTTGTTGGGTTGAGTGTGAGGCTCTTATTGAGTTTGTTTGCATGTTGTGAAAGAAAAGCGTGGTCTTTAATTATAGGTTGTGAAAAAGAAGCATGTTTTGTTAATGAGATATGGCACACAAATGAACACTAGTTGGTAGAGGAAGAGCACATGGATTTGAATATTTGACATAGATACTAAATGAAATCCAATTCAGATTTAATGCAATGGAGACTGGACAATGTGGAGAATTTTACTGCAACTACGACTAAAAATAAAGAAGAAATGGAGAATGTGTTGAGATCCCTTCAAGCAAAGTTGAATGTCTTAGAGAGAAGACCAACAAGTGAAAGAAAGAGACCAGAAAATGTCTTAGTGAAAGTAAAGGTAAGCCCACTAGCAATAGGTTTTTGTTTTGTGATAAAGAGACTCTGAAAAGTTTATGAAATAATATTATATTAACATTTTTGTTTTGAATAGAAGAGTATTGAAGATCCCGTAAGGGTCAAAGTTGTGAATCATAGATTGTGTGGAGTTGCAATTGTGTACTAGAGAGTTCTTGGAGAGAGAAGAAAAGAGAAAGGAAAGAAGAAGATAAAGAGTTCGAACATATGGTTTCCAAGATGATGGGTAATGTTGTGCACCCTAGAATGTGAGCAGAGTGGTTAAAGAAGCTTCAAGTCTTGAGGCTTGAGCATGAGGAGAAGAAGAAGATTGCCTTGAGAGGCAATGAGACAATGAAGTAGACACGCAAGCAACTCAAACCTACTTCAAAAATAGTAAGAAAGAGTAAGTGAAAGGGATTCTTCTAGATGGTGTTGTGAAGAGTGAAGAGAAAGGTAACAAGAGTGAGGTTTTCATGTTGGAAACCCAAGTCCATTTTGAAAAGTGAGGAAAGTAAAGAGATGAGAGGTTATGAGCACCCAGTAGAAGAAGAAATCCTCATGGAGGAGGATGTGGAAGTGATGGTTTGTGAACTCAAGAAGGAAACCATTTGTTGGATGATGGGGAAGAGTTTTTGTATTCCCTAAGTGGGAAGAGGTTATTAATGTCATTGAAAAGAATGAGAGCAAGTCTTTGTTTTCATATTTGTAAGGAAGAATGAGTGAGGAAAACCAAGAAGAATTGCAAGTTTCCATGACGATAACCATGAAAATAATTTGTTTTACTATTGGTAAATGGTTTTGAAGGGACCATACCCTGTAGTACAAAAAGGCTCAAAAGCCAGAAAAGACAATATCAGCATAGTGGTTTTTTTATACGTGGGGACCACACCCTAACGAAAGCCTAGGAGCTAGATATTCAGATAAAAACTAAGGTTGGGGCCAGCCAATGCGTCACAAGGAACCCTACAAATGACACAAAGTAGCAAAATTGAAGCACCAAAACAAAGCAGAATAGCAAAACATAGCTAAATTAGAGACTTGTTATAGAATTTCAGAGCAATCTTCAAGGCTTTATATAGGTTGACAGCAGTTTGCATGTCTAGATCCTGGTTGCTCTCGGTGATTGTCTTCTTCTTGATTTTTTCATTCTTCCAAGTAGACCCTGGGATACATGAAGCATCACAAACCAGGTTGAACATTTATCCGAATATAGTCAAGTACTCTTTGCGATATGAATAGCAAGCTAGTTAGATTGCATGTCTTTCACCTACATAACTCTTTCTTCTAGGTCTATGAGTTGAGTGGAAAGACTAAATTTGTTTCCTTAACCACTTTTATTAAACCAGAGATATGAATTAGAGTGGTGGAGTGCTTTCTCTAAGTGGTACATGGGGGTGGGCTTGGGTCCTTAATGTCTGCCGAGTGATCCGCATTCGGAGCACCCAGCTATGTTCCACTTAGTCCATATGGAGAAGTTCAACCCCTACCTCAAGGTGTCCCCATGGCCACTTATCGAAAGCATCCAATGAACTCAATGGAGTGGAACTTGGGTTGATGATTACAAACTACTTGTAACTCACCAATAGCCCAAGACCTTGAGTTCAAAACCATGAAAATGATTGAAGATGACAACAAAGGAGAGTTTTATGTTTCCATGTAGGAGATAATGAAGATGTAGGAAGCGCTAGTCAATGCACTTGAAGAGAATGCAAGTGGTGACCCTCTAGCCGAGGTATAGGCTGAAAATGAAGTGGAGAATAGTGTTATGGAAGCACTAGAGGTGGTTGAGAATGGACCTTTGATAGTGCATCATGTCACTACAAGGTTAGAGAATGCCGTAAAGAATGGTGGAGTTGGACAACATGTTTATGAGGCATGGTGAAGAGATTTGAGGAGTGTTTGGTGAGCCTTTTGATTTCCATAATATGTTTTGAGTTATGTGTCAGGTTCAAAGAATGAAGAAGATGTCAAAGGAAGAGGAAAAAGAGATGACTCTACCAACATTAGAGATGTATGGAGGAGAGTTGAGAGGACGAAGAATGTTAGAGGCAATGAAGTAGATAAAGATGGTGGATACATTTCCATCAAGAAGAAAGAAGGAAGAACATAGTGATGCATATGTGAAAGCAACCCATATAGGATTTGAAGAAGAGGCTCAGTTATTTCAAGAGTTGCAAAAGGAATGATAACCAGATCGTGTCAAGCCAAGAACACAAATGTTAATCAAACATCACGATCAATAAGATGAAACGAATTCACCAGAATAACGTTACATAAACCTTTGCAAATAAATGAGCAGCAATATCATATATTATTATGGAACTCAATGAAATACAATGAGAATGGGCTTTGCTTATATAGGCAAGGAATAACAATCTGAGAACTAGTCAAGGTTGTAGATCAAGCCATAAATCATAGAAAGAACTAATCATCAAAGAACTAGTCAAGTCCATAGATTTATAAGAGAACTAGACATCAAAGATCTAGTAAATACCATAGATCTAGGAAAGAACTAGTCAATACCATAGATCAAGAAAAGAACTATACCTAACAACTAGATAATATCTCCTAATATCTAAATAAATAAAAAGAAATATCCACACACATAAGTGGGTGAGGATAAATACAATAATGTACCTAGGTGAACATGAGCTAAGGTAAATACCTACTCTAACACCCCCCCTCAAGTGAAGCTAGGGGCTAAAATATAAGTGGCATGTCCATAGTATGAGTCCCGGCAACTAGGCTTGATGAGGTACTCATGTATAATATATTCATGAAGAAATCTTGAACCAAAAGAAGGAAAGAATCCTACTAAAAGAAAGGAGGAAGAAGAAGAAGGAAGATGTTCTCACGAATACCCCCAAGAACAACTTCTGAAACCCCAAGCATTCCACGCAACTCAAGGTAGTGAGGTGATGCAAAAGGCTTCGTAAAGATGTTTGCAACCTTGTTCTTTGAGTCGGAATGTACTCCAAGCAAATAAATCCATCCTGAATGTGCTGACGAATGAAGTGGATGTGTATCTCAATATGCTTGGTCCACTGGTGCTCAACTGGGTTGCGAAATGTGAATTGCACTTTGGTTGTCACACCAAAGTACAATCGGTGAATCCTGTGGGAATCCAAACTCACAATAATCGCAAAGCCAAAGAATCTACTCGACTCGTTGTAATGCTGCCCTCGCACTCTGCCTCTGAAGATGAAAGTGCAATAGCCTATTGCTTTTTACACGCCCAAGAAACTGGAGAAGAACCAAGACAGAAAAGATAGCCAAAAGTGGAACGTATATCATCAATAGAACCTACCCAATCTGAATCTGTATACCCAACCAACAGAGTAGAGCCCCTAGTATAGTGTAGGCCAAAGTGAGAAGTGCCATGCAAATAGCGCAAAATCCTTTTAGTAGCCTGTTAGTGACTACTATGAGGAGAATGTGCAAACCGAGATATAAGCCCTACTGCAAATAAAATATCAGGGCAAGTATAGGTCAAGTACATGAGACTCCCAACCAACTACCTATACAATGTAAGATCACAAAGTGGTGTGGTACATGTGGATGTAAGAGTAATTCAGACTCGAAAAGAAGATGGACTTCGCTTGCAATCAGCCAAATCAAAGCACCTAAGAAGATCATGGGTGTACTTTTGGTAACTCAAATGAATCCCTGAATCTGTCTAAGAAATTTGCAAACCAAGGAAATAATGTAATAGCCCAAGATCTGTCATGTCAAACTATGTAGAAAGAGCCCTCTGAATACTCTGAATGTGGGAAGAAGAGTTGTCAATAAGTAATAGATCATCAACATACAAGACAAGTATCACAATATCCTCACCGACATGCTAGAGATACACTATATGATCGGAGTAGCAACGAACAAAACCAGTAGATAGAAGAAAAGAGTCCATCTTCTCATACCAAGCCCGAGGGGCTTGTTTGAGACCGTAGAGAGACCTTCGAGTCAAAAACAAGAGAAAATTCCTGAATAAATCCAACCGGCGCTCCATATATATTTCCTCTTGTAGATCTCCATGTAAGAAGGCACTCTTCATGTCCATCTGGTATATGGGCCACCCTTGTGATGCAGCAATAGCAAGTACAAGGTGTACAGAATCCATCTTGGCAACGGGTGTAAAAGTCTCAGAGTAATCAATACCTTCGACTTGTGAAAAACCCTTTGCAACAAGATGAGTCTTATACTTGTCAGTGGACCCATCAGCTGCGTATTTGGTTCGATATACCCACTTACACCTAACCATCTTTCTTCCTTTAGGAAGAGATACCAAATCCCAAGTATGATTCTTCATCAAAGAAGAATACTCACCGCCATCGCATCATCTCACTCCGGATCCCATGAGCCTTTGAAAAATATTGTGGATCATCAGAAACTGCCTGATACAAAAGTCCAGAACCTATAGAATGTGCATGATAATGCCTAGTGGGTGGAAGATCCTCTATGAAATGTGTCACCTCAGAAACTGTAGTACGAGCCCACTTAGGCATAGTGACAACATCAGTGGGAATAGGATCCTTAATGGCATCTATAATCTCCTCATCAATCTCCTCAAATAAAGGATCCTCAAGATGAGATGAAGAAAAAGAATGAATGGAAGAAGATGAAGAATCATGAGTGAAACGATTGTCAAACTGAACATGTGTTCGAAAAATAACATCATGTGTATCAGGATCTAAAAGACGATAAGCTCTCATGTCCTCACAATACCCTACAAAGATCAAGGGTTTACTCTTCTCATCCAAAGCTTCATTTTTCTTCTTTGGCACAAAGGCCCAAGCATGGCTCCCAAAGACTCAAAAAAATGAGACATCTGGCTTAGTGTTGGACCAAGCTTCCTCTGGAGTCAAATGCTCAAGTGCTCTGTGTGGTGTGCGATTCTAAATATAGTTAGCACAATTAACTACTTTTGCCCAATAGATAGGAGGTATATCTCTAGAATACATCATACAGTTAGTCATTTCCTTCAAAGTTCTATTCTTCCTTTCTGCTAATCTATTCTATTGTGGAGTATGAGGAATAGAATGCTGGTGAATAATGCCTTGAGTTGCTAAAAATTCAGAAAACTCATTGTTGAAGTACTCCCCCCATTATCAGTGCAAAGGTTCTTTATGCTACTAGAAGATTGTTTCTCGACCAAAGCCTTGAAAACTTTGAAGTGTGAAAAAACATCACTTTTGTACTTGAGAAAATAAACCCATGTACACCTCGAGAAATTATCAATAAATGTAAATGCATACTTAGCTCCATTGAAGATGGAGTAGGAAAAACTATCAAGTCACTATGCACAAGCTCAAGTGGTGAAGAAGCTCTCTTAGACAAATTCTTAGGAAAATGATCTTAGTGTTGTTTCCCTAATGCACAACCATGACAAACTCCCTCAAGACAAGAAACTCTATGAAGACCATCTACCATACCATGAGTGTTCAACTCCTTCAAATATCCGTAATTGAGATGTCCAAATCTTTCATGCCAAAGTTTACTTTCTCAATCAATGAGAAACTAATCATATTCTATAGAAGTTTCATCAAAACCCTCAAAGTGATATAGTCTAGAACTATGATCAACAATACCACTGAGCAACAAATGAATAAGGCTCCAACAAAGTTCGTATTCGCCATATGTGGTGTAAAAGTCGTTATTTTCCTTTGACTAGAATGACAAATTTGATATACGTAAAGAAAATTTGTAGTGATGTTAGAAACATATAATGCATCTTGGATATTGCCACCATCAAGTTGTATATCACCTTTTCCCTCGACGAAAGAAAGGAAGAATCTCCAACCTCAATTTTGGAAGTAGAACTCAAACCTAGAGAAACAAAAGACCTCTTGAAAGAAGTCATGCGATGAGAAGCACCGAAATTTATAACCCAATTGTCTACAAGTGGTGACTGAGATCTTCCAACAACATTAAGTGTTTTTCCATGCTTTGATTAGAAGGAGGTGGAGTGGAGATATAAATTTTGTGTTTCTTGATCGCATCCTCTAAAGCTTACATTCGCTTATAACACCTATTTTTTACATGATTACCACTCCCACAAAAAGAGCATGAATGGCTAGACTTATTCTTGGATTTAGAAGACTCCTTGGGTTTTGAGTTGTTTTCTTTAGGTTTAGGAGTATTTTGAGATGGAGAAGGTGTGGATTTAGTTTTATCGTTTGGTTTTCCCTTGCCCTTAGGATTAGATGCAACTAATGCCTTTTGAGAGGTGGAAGACTCAAGGTGAGATAATTTAGATTCTTCCTAGTAAGTTTTTCACAAAATATTTCTAAGTTAGGCATTTTGAAGGTGTCACCTAAGGCATCCATGCTAGAGAAAAAGGTAGAAGTAAAAATTTGGAATGGTCCTCTCAACTTGGATAGAATCAAGTAAACACACTCTTCATCTTTCTTATCTCTTCCCTTCAACCGTGTCGACAAATGCTTGAACTTGGTAAGATAGTCTATAATTGTTAGAAAATCTTCAGGATTAAGAGAGGTGATCTCAATTTCAAGTTGCATGGCTTTCATATGATCCACCTACCAAATAAATCTTCCAATTTCTCCCATATTTTGAAAAGAGAGTCACACTTTTTCAAATGAAATAAAAGACTGTCACTTACATAAGTTCCTATCAAATCCATACACTCATCAAATTTGCGCTAGTACTTGAAATTTCTCATATTCTCTAGTGAACACCGGTTGTTACAAGTAGTTAAAGCCCATAATCATTTCCGCTTAATTATTGTTTCCATTCTTGGTTTTCATGTGGTAATTATGTGTTGTTAATGGCTCAACATGATCTAATGCGAAGTAGATAAAGATGTCATCCTCAAAAAATCACCAAAAGAAATGTAATAACCAAGCAATGCAACAAGAGCGCCCCCATATTTTGGCACTTTATAATGAGTGTGTGTTACAATATAACACTTTATAATTATAATGTGATTCTGAAAATAAATATTTTCAATGGAAAGAACATAAAAAAACACGTACTTTTGCAAAAAACGGCACTCAAAACGGAGTTACCGATCAAAAGATACAAGTTTTTCAATAATATGCTCTACTATTTATTTTAGTTTCCACTAAAATAGAATAAAATGCTCTTGCCTTCACCACACAAATAAAATGAAAGGGGGCTGGAGTTAAGCACCTACTAGTAGGAATCACAAGCTTTAAGCCCTCATATGACCATACCATATGACCAGGGGCTAAGGATTTCAATATTTTTTTCATACGGCGCGAATCCCGAGGTGAATCCAAAGTATGTTTATCCGCACAACAAAAACCCCAAAAAAATAATTACCCCCTAAATGGTCAAATTTATTTGCATAAAAATGCACGCAACAACAAAATACTAGTAAATTCCGGATATATGAATATATAAAGAATTTATTTACAAAATAAAACTTACAGATTTAATGTCAATAGTAATCTCTTGCTCTGATACCATAAAATGAACGATAACCAGATCGCGTGCCAAGCCAAGAACACAGATGCTAATCAAACATCACGATCAATAAGATGAAAGTAATTCACCAGAATAACTTTACATAAACCTTTGCAAACAAATGAGAAGCAATATCATATATTATTATGGAACTCAATGAAATACAATGAGAATGGGCCTTGCTTATATAGGCAAGGAATAACAATCTAAGAACCAGTCAAGGTTGTAGATCAAGCCATAAATCATGGAAAGAACTAGTCATCAAAGAACTAGTCAAGTCCATAGATTTATGAGAGAACTAGACATCAAGGATCTAGTCAATACCATAGATCTAGGAAAGAACTAGTCAATACCATAGATCAAGGAAAGAACTATACCTAACAACTAGATAATATCTCCCGATATCTAAATAAATAAAAAGAAATATCTACACACATAACTGGGTGAGGATAAATACAATAATGTACCTAGGTGAACATGAGCTAAGGTAAATACCTACTCTAACAACATTATGTTAATATCGACAAGGAAAATGCAAGTTTTTTGCAGATGGCATGCTTGTGATGCCTAAGAAGATAAATAAAAAAGAAAGAGAAGCAAAAGAGAATAAGATGGAGGATTTAATTTTTCATCAACCAAAGCAAGTGTGGAAGAGGGTGACATTTAAATGAAATGTGTCTTTTGGAAGACATGAAGACGGATAAGGATGTGCAATTGAAGGCATGTGATGCTTTGCAAGAAGCAATAAATAAAGAAAATGGCAGTCCCGTTGCAACATATATATCATTTGAGAATATGCATATGAGAACGCCAAATTCTCATTATACCATTTATGTTGAGTTTATTTTAGTGTTTGAGTGGTGGAGAAATATTCGAACATGAAAAGACAAGTTGCAACTAAAGATGAGTTGGTAAAAATTAATGCTACATCAATGGTGGTGTTGAATGGGCTAGTGCCTATGAGAATGGTTGATTCTATGAATTCTTAGTTAGCTAACTTTGTTGCAGGTATGAGTGAATGCATAGAAGAAGAAAAGTTAGAAAAGAAGAGCCCATTCAAGTGGGCATTTGGAGTCCAAGTATACAATATGGTTGTAAGAATGATGAACATTGTATATGATGGATTCTTTGAAAAAAACTCCATGAGAGAAAAAGTGGATAGGAAAAGGTTTGAGATAGAGCATGAGTTGCATGCTTCTATTGGAGAAAGAGGTGGTTGGTTTAAAATTCATGATGGCATGAGGAACAATGGTATTGAGTACATCTGGTGGTGATGGTCAGATAGTAGTGGCTCAAACACCATAAGAAGATTGAAGATTAGATAGAGAGTACCTTGGAAGAGGTGGATGGAATGTGCTAAAGTAATGAGTAAGGTAGACATGAAAAGATGAGTATAGATATGTTGAAGAAGAAGGTTTATGGAGTCCCCGGAAGAGGAGGAAGAAAAAAAAAGAACAAATTTCAATGGTACCGAACAAAGTGGAAAGGGACACCATGGTCATGTAAATTGATCAAAATGGTAGTTCAATCACTCACCCTACCTTTGTGATCGGAGATCACAATTTTTACAACTTAAGTGTGATGCAGATGCATCCAAAGAGTAAAGCAATCTTTGCATCAACCAAAAACAATCGATGTGAGTGTGTTTGTGTGGACAGTTTGTTCTTTTGTTGTTTTGACATGGTGAAAATGATTTGTGGGAAGCGTCAACACTTCAAGAGTAATAATTACATCAGAAAACATTAGTTTTAGACATCTAATTGGTTTCTAAGAGAATTCGTTGACTTTCTCAACATCCAAAAGAACCTAGCAAGTCATTGCATCCATTAAAGGTCCAAAATGGATAGGTTGTGGAGCAGGGGCAAAAAGTGCATTGAGGATTTCCTTATACCTAAAACTAATTGCATATTTGGATACCTCTTTAAAAGTTATGTATTTTAAAAATAAAAACACCTCATTTCAAGTTCATCTACAAAAGTCATTGCTTGCCTCCAAAAGTTGGCATACTATACACAAGTGTCAAAACCATTAATCTGCACATAGTGGCAATTGTAAGGTAGAGAGAAAGATGAGTATAGATATGTTGAAGAAGAAGGTTTATGGACCAAGGTGTTCCTAGAAGATGAGGAAGAAAGAAACGAACAATATTCAGTGGTACCGAACAAAGTGGAAAGGGACACCATGGTCATGTAAATTGATCAAAATGGTAGTTCAATCACTCACGCAGTACCTTTGTGATGAGGGGATCACAATTTTTACACCTAAGTGTGATGCGATGCATCCAAAGAGTAAAGCAATCTTTGCATCAACCAAAAACTGTCAATTTGTGTGTGTTTGTGTGGACAGTTGGTTCTTTTGTTGTTTTGACATGGTGAAAATGATTTGTAGGAAGCATCAACATTTCAACACTTCAAAAGTAATAATTACATCGAGAACATTAGTTTTAGACATCTAATTGGTTTCTAAGAGAATTCATCGACTTTCTCAACATCCAAAAGAACCTAGCAAGTCCTTGAGTCCATTGAAGGTCCAAAATGGATAGGTTGTGGGTAGGGGCAAAAGTGCATTGAGGACTTCCTATACCTAAAACTAATTGCATTTTTGGATACCTCTTTAAAAGTTATTTATTTTAAAAATAAAAACACCTCATTTCCAGTTCATCTGCAAAGTCATTGCTTGCCTCCAAAAGTTGGCATACTATACACAAGTGTCAAAACCATCTTTCTCGCACACACAAAGGGCAATTGTGCAAGCTCAAGTGGCGGTTATGCAACCGCCTTGACAATTTTGCAAGCGTAAGTGACGATTATGCATCCACCGCCACAACTATACAATCACCATACTATGTAAAGTGACAATTTCGTCCCCATAAATTACAAAAGTCAACAGCCCAAAACATTTCATTTTCTCCTTTTGAGTGTTTCTAAGGGTCTTAATGAGATGGAAAGAGATTTTAGAAGGTCATGAAACATCAATCATAATCAAATTCTTGGAAAGAGAGTTATATTCTTGCAAACAAAATATCTAAGGATGAGTGAAGGGGTAAAATACAGCATTCGTTTAGAAAGAGCTAGAGTTGAGATTTGATTTCATTCCCAAGGGACTTAGAAAGGGATATTCTTCATGTTACATTGTAATAAACTTATTAATGCCAATGAGTTTGAGTGATTTTATGTATTAATCTTTGTAACTTGTTAGTTGAAATCAATAAAGAGAAGTGTGTTTTAATCTATGGTACTCTTGAGTTTGTGCCCATTTAAGAGATAATTTGAGTCTCATCTATGGGATTAAGTTCGTCATTAACTTAGGACACCATATTCTATCTGCATCAAACAAAACGTGTTCCCCTCATTGACTCCATTTTAATCAGAAGGCCCTATTGAATACATGTTTGGATGGGTATGTTCTTTAATGAAAAAGGGAATTGACCGAGAGGCATAGCTCGTTGGAGATTTTTTTTTTTTTGACTCATCACCCAATGGATACAAGGAAGATAGATTCCACATTCAGCAGGTTAAGCACATCTGTAAGTTGCCAAAAATGCTATTCTCTCTTTTAGCACTAGCTTATGCTTAAACATCGACTCACTCAAGGCTTCATAGCTCCCCTCTATAGCTTTCCCAAAGCTTTCTAGATGAAGTAACTCCCTTTCTAACAATGAAATTATAAATCTAAAAAACTTACTTTAAACTTCTGATCATTGCTATTATGTTTAGGTATAAAGTTAGATATTTTATTTCTATTTTTTTATTATGATTTTTAAAAGACTTCTGATTTTGGGATAACAATGGCTGATTTCTAGGTGGTTATAAATGATGCTCATTACAGCTCAATGATTCATAACAGAATTGCCTTTTCTTGGTTTCATACAGATCATAGTTATTATTTTCCCAACATATTGGGGCACAGAAATATTTAAATCCATTCTCATACCTTAGGAACCAACTAACTTCAGTGGTTCATCTAGTACCTACCTGTTCGCTTGGATGGGAGTCTGCACCATTATGTGGCTTATCTAATCCCTACCGTCCCATCATATGCAATTGAAAACCATAGACATGTATGGACTTACCATTTGTGGCTGTAATTTAATGCTTGTAAAGAATCATCTTAAGCTAACACTCTCATCAAGAATGTTTGAACGTTTTGAGATATCGTGAAAGAATAATAATTGCCTCTACTGCAAAATAACGGTTTCATCTCTCTCGAGTTACATAATTTTTGCAAATAAACTCATGTTTTTCACAATAAATGTCCACCACTTATGCTAACTTAGGTCCAATATATGCACCTTATTATAATGAAAAGTTTCCCGCTGCAAAGAGACATGCGCAAGTTGTGCTGCGCTCAAAGAGAAAAATGCAAACAAGTGGGGAATTAATTGCCATGGGATTTTTTTAATAGCAAGCGCTTCTACATTTAAGTGGTATCAAGGACCAGAGTTGATTATTACAATGCACAGTATTAGACTGTATAATATTTGGGTAATAAAAGTATACAAAACATGTTGTGGTCTGCTATTCCTAGCCATTTGGGTAGCTATTTTGAGGTAAGAGCTTATGTATCCCAAAATTTACAGGATATGTAGTCTCATACTGGATAATCCTCGACTTAATCATCAGACAATAATAGCATTAAGAATTGCAAATTCGTGAAAAGGCATAGAGATATTGCCAAAACCTAATCAGATTACTAAACCTTCCTCGGTAATAAATAAATAAAGATAAATCCGTGGGTTGCCAGATCATGAAAGAACTGTACTTAAATCCTCTTTAAACCAATAAAAAGAAACGATGAGATGCGCTCGTTTCAATCGAAACAAAATATAGACAAGAATGCTACCTTTAAGCGAGATCCACCTTCAAACAAAAATAACTGCCTGTAGTATTTGCCCGACATCACAAGACTTGAGCTCCTTTTAGGAACCAGATACATTACAAAAAAATGAATTGGGGATACAAAACGTATTCACAAGATTTGAGATTCAATCTGTGATAGAAAATAAAAGACATAAATTGATGATGTTTCAGTCTTTTCCGAGAAGGGAATTATGTACTATCTACAGTCGAATTACTCAATCCAGTAACTGCAATTTCAACTCCCAGTAGAAGGTGCGTAAACATTGAATAAATCATACAAAGAAATGAACAGATGCTTCGTTTCACACAGCACCTGTATATAGAAGCCATCCAATAAAAGCATATACCCACACCACTCTAACGTCAAATGGAATATTCCGGATGGAAAAGCAATGATACATGTTTTCCTTCTCTCAGGCTTGCATTCAACTTTAATAAAGTTTTATTCTGGTACTGATTTCACTTCGCAAATGGGGCATGCATCCAAGTTTTGTCCACAGTCACAGCATGTCTGTGATCAAAAACAAGTTAGCTACAGTGGGTTATAATAAAACAGGCTAAAATCATATTCTTTTCTAATTTAATCTGTAAAGATGTGTTTAATTTACCTGATGACCGCATCCAAATGCAAGATCCCTAGGATTCGTTAGGCAGATTGGACACACCTGTAGAATTCCAAGCAATTTTAGAGAATCAAGAAAAAATGCAACATCACATAATCGTCGTATGGAATTATAAGTCACATCAAAAAAACTACCAAACAAAATTAATCTATCCAAACTGCATCTGACACAAAGATTCCCTTACTTGAGCATCCCAAGTGTCCTTTGCAACTGGTGGTGCAGATCCGCCATATGAATCATAACCATAATTTTGTGGACTACTAGTTTGGAAACTGTCTGAACGTGCATATTGCTGTGTGCTAGTACTCTTACCACTTCCAGTAGATGCACGTGCATATCGCTGTGTGGTAGCACCACCATCACTACGGAGAGGGGGTGGAAGCGGTAACCTGTCAGGCATCATCCCTCTGCGACGACTGCAATACATCAACATAATAATTATTATAAAATATGAATACACATAGTTTACATGAATTCTCCTCTATAAAAAAATCTCCCGGATAATTTGCACAAAACTTGAACATAATTAAAAATTACACAAATTTACAAAAAAATTGAAAATTATTTGGAGTCAGTTCACTTATTAGAAATTGGTTGCCGTTTTCCATTTACAGCAAGTTATGAAAATTGCCAACTAGGAAAATATCCAATACAAGATTCCTCAGTAAGAAGAAACAAACATGTATGAAGATTAGGGTAAAAACAACACCACGTTTCTTTTAGTTTGATAAAAACATCCCCTTTGGCAACATTTTGCAGTAAAATATTTTTTAATGACAGAGTTGCTGGCAATCTGAATGCATCTTTAATAAAAAACAATGATGTTTGAAGGATTTTCAGAGTCTGTGCAACCGTAAACATTTGCAGACAAAGTACTACATTGTGGATGCAACAACTGTGAAGGAATCGCTGGAAATTCCTGGAAGCTGTCCCATTATTTTCTGGAATTGTTGGCCCATATGCTGTGGAATATACTCCACATGTTTTTCATAAGAGTTTCATGAAAGTCTTACCGATGTTCTTGTGTAAGGCTGTAAGCGTATAAACTTTGTTTTTGTTTGGTCATGTTCATATTTCAACCTACAGGCCTTATAAATGTCAAACCGTTTTCAATTTGAAGCCTAAATCATATATAATAGTCGAGTTTTATTTTTGGTTGGTGAGTGAATGGATATGGCCATCCCTAGGTGCCAGATTTATTGGGGATTCATATATATGACTCAAACCTGTGACCCAGCATTAGTAAGCCTTTTTGCCTACCTGAGCCCCAGCCTTCAGGCATATAAGTAGTATTCATGTCTGCATTCTTCTTTTGATCTTATGAGTTTCAAAAACACAGGATCCTTATTTCGCTTGCACTTTCACTGGGTATTGTTGTTCATACAAACAGTGGAATATATCTCTCCTCACTTTGTGAGTTAATAAGCCTTTTGCCCACCACTGAGCAACAGCCTTTAGGCATATGAGTTAAGTATTGATCTGTGTGTTCTTCTTTTGATCTTCAGAGTTTCAAGAAAACACAGAATCCTTAATTTGCTTGCAATTTTGTGTATTGTAAGTTAATATACAAACACTGGAATATATTTTTCCTCACTTTGTATGATTCACACATCAAATGGTCGGGATTGAAATGATTTAATGAAGAGGATGTACAGTTGGGAAAATCTGAAACATGTGCATCGAGGGATAGCACAGGCAGATAAAACTAGAAAAGAAAGATGGCAGGGATTCTGAGAAATCATCAAATACAATGGATATATTTCGTGCTCAGGTCGTGTGAATTCATTCAGTATCAAACCTAAGGAATATTTGAATTTCCTTAAATGAAAAAAAAAAAGAAATCTAGAAAGTACATCACATCTTAACAAGTAATAATATCCAATGTAGATTGATTGATTGAGAACTTTGATTTATAAACGTAAATGTATCAGAGCCTTCTTTTTGTCACTATTTTTGGACTTCAAAAATTTAGCCTAAACAGAATTTTTTATACAATGTGTTTTGTTGAAAAACTTCCAATTAAATCTCGAACCTACAAAATAAATATTATTTTAGATGATCACTTTTCATCAATAAATTGAAGATTTTCAATGTGATTTCCATTCAGCCCTCATGTTCGGTTGAGTCAGAATACTATGCCAAATAAGTATATTCAGGTCTGACTGAAGCTATCAAGGATAATGTGTTCAGTCTCTCCGGAACCACAAAACTACACTGCCATGCAGTAGATACAGAGACTAGTCAGGCAATAAGGTGCAAAGACTTAAGATGATTCTTATGACCCCGAATATTGTGTATTAAAGAAAAGCTTAAAGTCTACGACTGAAGCAACTGGTTGAGATAATGTCTTCTAAAACTTGCACAAAATCTTGGTATATTAATTGTTGATTTACATCACCTCTATGATGTTCCAAGTGTAGACACAAAATCATGTACTTGGGTACATTTCTAGGTCCTAAAAGCATATTTGCATTCATATGATTCCTAAGCGAGAAAACTAGTAATTGACAGCTATCTTTGGCCTCTTTGCTTTGTTTCTGGTCTTTTACACCCTACAGCCTAGTCAGTACTTCACTTGTTTATCTTTTATGACTTCGACACCAACGCCCAGACAAGATGCCAATGCCTAGTCGCCCTCGTCCTTCTGGGCGCCCCGACCCTTTTCTATCTTACTCGCTTCTTTTGGGTGTCTTTTATCTTTTGGGCATCTTATTTTATTATGGGTCAGTCTTCCAATTGTCAATTATGAAATTAAACCAAGGGAATCATATAAATACAAAGTTATGTGACCAAAATAAAGGACCAAGCTCTAAGCATCTATTATCATCACCTAAGGTTGCATCCAAAGGCATCAAAGGCATCCATCTAGCATCCATTCAAGGGACAAGGGATTGCATTTTCTGCATACACTGCATAGGAAGGGGAAGTTCATTTTTCCATCCACACATCTATTTACATTGGTACATCTAGCTATCGCCTCGCTATTAAGTGCATTTGCACAAGGGCTTCCTAGGGCACAATTCTTTCACACACTCACAAGAACTACATGGAGTTTGAGATGTAGTGCAGCGCTTGATCGTAAGTTCACTCAGTCGGGTGACCGTCGGGTCACCCAACTCCCCATATCTTTTTGGGATTTGATGTAGTTTGAGGGTTTTGCAAGTTACTGGTGACTTTCCACGATCAAGGTGCGACATGCACGCGACCAACAACGACTATCAACGACAATCTTGCGACACAAAAAAATTAGGTTCTAAGCCCTTTCGCAGTCACAGGCGCCCAATAGAGGTCTCTGGCACCTAGGCGCCTTGTCTCGATCCTGCGCCCTCGCCCCAAACTTATCCGACCATTCCAAAATCTACTGTGCTCAGTTGTGACAGTCTGCCCTTCCTATTCATCAGTTTTCCAATCCAAATCAGTTCCAAGGATAGTGCGAATCAACTAAGTCATTCTTTCCCTCTCTTGCACTTAGGGTTTTATATTTATCTAGCTTATGCTTGTGTCAAATCTATATTTTAGCATTTATTTATCATACATGACTCTGCAATATTAGGGTTTTACAAATTTTATTTTTGTTAAATCACCAAGAGTATGGTTTGTGAAATGGCTACAATTATTGATTTTGTCCTCCGTGAGAAAATAGTCCATTAGTCAAGTGGACAGACATATAACCATGACCTGGGGTACCAGTAAAATCACATAACATCAATTTTATGACGTTCCAAAAAGTATAGTATGTGAGATGGCTACACTTATTGACTAGTCAAGTGGACAGACATTAGTCAAGTTCACAGTGAGAAAATAGTTCATTAGTCAAGCGGACAGACATTGAACCAGGACATTAGGTGACAGCAAAATCATAAAACATCAATTTTATGATGTTCCAAAACTGTAGTCTGTGAAATGACTACACTTATTGATGGTCTACCGTGACAAAATACTTCATTAGTCAAGTGGACAGAAACTGAACCAGGACTCTAGGTAACAGCAAAATCATCTTATTTGGCATGTCGAAATGGTTTCAGGTCCATTCCAGCTCCAAATCTTGTAGCCAAGAATATGATGGAGGTAGATGAGGATGATGATTGATGCTATGCAAACCATTTGTAACTACAATAATGCATGGGATCTTATTAGACCTTTTGATATGCTTCTTTCAACAAACTAATTGGTCGGCTCATTTTTGTCTAGTGGCGAACTTCTAGGCTTAAGGTGAAATATGTAAAGATTTGTGATAAAGAATGTTACAATCAACTGATGATTGCCACACATATAAAGTTATAATGTGATGCTGGTTTGGCTCTGTATTTTCCTAGTGTCTAAGAGATATTGTCCCCAGGCAAAAGAAGACAAAGCTCTTTTTTGATAAAGTCAAAGTTCCTAAAAAAATAGAACAAAATAAAAACTCTTTCCAGAGCATCATGACATCAGACAAGCATTCTCTCAACACTTTGCATAGAAACATTCAGATTACTTAAATGCAAAAATGAAGCACAGAAATTGTTTAACACTTGCGCCTACAGACTTGTGATAGTCTTGCTCCAGTGTAGAAGCACCAAGAATCAATGAACATGGAACTCATGAATTTGTACTTGTGGATATGGGTCCTTCACCAATAAGACTAAACCGTGGTCTTCAAAGGTACCTTTCCTCAATATTTAATAACACGCACATCCATTACTTGATAGGCTTGCAGTCGTTTAAAGGAACCAAGAATTGGTGAAGATGGAACTCATAACTTTGTATTTGTGGATGGAGAGAATCAGCTAAGTTTCCAGTCTTGGACAAAGTAGTTTGCTCTGACTCAAGGTAGATTTCTATAGGTATGAAAACCCCTCCCATTGTTTATGATGCTACAGAAAAATAAAATATATCAAGAATAACCTATCTTTTGAGAGCAAAGTAGAGAACCAACCAACTCAAATCAGTCCTTAAATTCCTGTAAATAGTTCAATTTCTTCAGCCTTAGTTGAAAACTTGAAGGTAACTACAGCTTGTGGAAACCCACTCTATTGTTTATGTTGACTCAAAAATTAATACAAAGGACACTGTCAGTAATGATTCAATAATTTCTAAAACAGAAAAAATGTGAAAAAAACCATTATTCTAGTAGCAGTCAATAAAACAAATATTCACAGCACATTTCCTCTGAAGGTGGTCCAAGGATTAGGAAATTATAAAATATAAATGCAAAAGAAGATATATTCTACCCCAGAATTTGAAGATCTAGTGTGGCCTTGTACTGAGATGGGATTTCCATCAGTGCCGAAAGAGCAAATTCAGTCTCCTTCTTAGAAAGGGGTACATTCTTTGACATAATCTCCGTAAAGTTCACAAACTGTAGAAATAAAAGCAAAAACTTTATAAATAAGAATAAACTTTCAAAAATCTAAGCTTGCAGTGTAAACTCTCTATTTATTTCAAAACCAATAAAAATGATAGAACACCTGGAAATTGTCAAAAGATCGAGCTGGAATGTTATCATCAAACTTCCGCATCATGTCCCAAGGTCCATCACCAACTCCAACTAAGACAATTGATAGTGGATATTCACTGCATTAAATGTGACATTTCCAGTGTTAGAACTTTACAGGTTTCATATCTAAATAACTGCAAAATCATTATGATGGGATTACCTTGCTTGCACTATTGCATCGATTGTATTCTGTTCTTGTGGACTCAAGCGTCCATCTTCAGTGTCAACACTTCTTGTAACCTAGAAATATTTAGCAGTCATGTTATGATCAGTTCATTTGCAAAAGGCATACACGCCTAAGATGAGTAAATGATTGTTATTTTTCCCATACTTGAAACAAGTAAGGCTTTTAAACATAAAACAATCACAAGTCAGGAAATCAAAGTTCATGTACAAATAATCAAACACGGGTGCGAGCATAAACAATAAGGACAACCACACACAATATAAAAATATATAATAATTCAAGAATTGCTTAGGTAAATGTGTATTATTATCAACCAAGATAGAGGACAAATTTTCCGATCAGAAAAGACAATAGTCAATTTTAAGAAAAGTGCAAATAAATGATTTGCAACCTGTCCATCTGCAATTATCAAAAGAACATGGTATTGTCCCCACTTTGCTCCACAATCCGGATTGCTGCTTCAATGATCGGGGCAAATGATGTTGGCCCTGATAAGAAAAGCATGCGAGGAAATGCGTTAGAAAAATCAAAAATTACGATATATACAATACCTACATAAATCTGCAGCCATGTCATGAACTACAACATAGAAACATTTTTTCCAGGCCCAATACTTCAATAAACACACCAAACTATCTTTACATTTTAAAAGTGCCCATCAAAATACAAATGCTTACTAACCAGCCAGTCTCAGTTGGGGAACAATCTCCCTATAGCGTTTTAGTGCTTCTTCAAATCCGTTACACAGCAGATCATCTGGATAGAAAGTGAATACCTGCTGATCATGCGTTGAAGCTGTGCAATGAAACAAGAATGCATTGTAAGTGACAGCCATGTCACTGTGTCTAATACTGAACTCTGAAAAGCAAGATAAGAAATAGAAATTGACAACAAAAATAAGAAAACAATATTGAAACTTGCCATCCCCAAAACCAAAACACGGGATTAAGTTGTCCTCATCAAAAGCAGACAAGGTCCGGCCAATTATTGAAATTGCTTGTTCATAAGGGTTTGGACTATCTCCGAGGTGATGTAAACTTCGCCGATTAAAAGATTTTGCACCTAACATCCATAGCAATAGTTCAGTTTTAATTTTATTAAAACAAAGAGAAGAAAACCTGCAAAGCAGTCAACTGAAACCAAGGAACAGAAGAAAAGCTATGCAATTGCTCATGAAAGTTTTCTAAAACCAACAAATAGAACTTAATCTCATTAACAGAGCAGAGAATGACCTGTCCACTCATTGCTTTTTGTGAAGTCAATGCCCACAATCAAGTTGGAAGATTCAAGGCCAGCTTGTGCAAGAGCGTCAGTCACCTACAAGACAAATAGAAACCTTTAAGAGTCGTAGATCTGCAACAGTGATTTTTCAACAGCATTAACAATATTTCTCAAGTATATAGTCCTCTGAATTCTTTGCCACTTTCAAAAACTTACAGAATGCTGCAGCTTGCAAATAAAACCTCATATTGGACTTTTCTAAGCATATAGTCCTTTCCCAGTTTCAAAAAATTAAAGACAGTCTACATTCTACAATGCTGCAGCTTTGCAAATAGAACCCCAAGTTGCATGGGCATAGATAGGATATCCAATATGAGTACAATATAAAGCAGGAATATCATATATTTGAAAAACAAAATATTCATTTTTTTTTTTTTTTAATAATATTGTTAATGTTTGATTTAGTATATATTACAAAGACTGAAAGCTTCCAATACAGAGATCTGCTACTTTTAGATAAGTGGCTGTAAGATGATCGGCTGAGATACATTGATTTGAACACCATATGATCTCAAATACCAAGCCTAGATTTCCATTAGTAGTAAAGTATTAGAAGCAGTTGAAATTATGAAACAACATTCTCCTTGTCCTCTAAACCAAATGATATATAGGTCTCAGATCTCAGCACTCACTACTAATAAAAATACTTCTAAATTTGAGTACACAAACTTGCTCAAGTAGCAACGAGGGCATTCTACTCTATCAACTCAATACAAACGTGAAGGACCACTTCAGACTGTTTTTATTTGTTCTGTTGAACTAATTGTTGACTGCTGACAGTTATCCCAAAAAAAGGCTTTAAATGTGTGATGCACTTCCTAAGATTTAGTACAGGTATGTGCTATTGCATTATAACCCTTCCTATTGTACCATGTTTACCAAACTCCCTTCTTTGTAGGCCACGTAATTCTGTAAGAATCCCTATACACATTTATTGACCTAATGTGCATGCCTATATCTCGGTACTTGAAACTGTAGGATTTGAGGCCAACTGGATGAGATAACATCTTCTAAATTGCACAAAAGCTTAGTACATCTGTTGGTGATTTAGCCTTAGGGACCATCATGAACAAAACATCAACTGTATGGTAAGTCAAAAGTAGTCTGTGAAATAGATATACTAATTGATTGTCTACCATGAGAAAATAGGTCATTGCATTTGGACATGAAAAGACTACAAGAAAAATTTATCAAAATAACTTTGAACATTGATTAGGCTTTTGCCAATGCATTTGAAATCAGAAAGACCTATGATCTGAAACCGCTATTGGACTATCGAATCATGTCTTGACAAAGCTCAAGGGTAGAGGAGAGTGGAATTACCTGCTTGTGCACTGCAGTGAATTTCTTCAATAATATTAGGGTGCATAAAAGAACCAGAGATAATATATTTAAAGTTTTTTTAAATCAAAGAAATTTTTATAGCAATGATAATGCAGGTTCAAATTACAAAACCGCGTTTGGCAAATTTGATGTAAAAAAATTTGAAAATTCGCCGAACACCTAATATGACTAAAAAAATTGTTAAAATTAATTAAAAATTCATTGGAATTCTGTTTTTTAAATATTCAATCTAAAATACAAGCATAATACTTCTTTTAGTCAAATTTAATCACAAATTTCATGGCTGATATTTTACGGAAGTTTATCCTTCAAAAATTCGAATGTGGCAACTTAGTGTACTAGTACAAGTACAAGAATGGGTTTGCCTACACCAATTTGTTTTGCCTCGAATAAGGCCATACAAACATATATAGCCAAGTAAACAAAATTAATCACCAAATATGCATACCTGCACTAATAGGGGTATGGTTTCAGTACGCTGAAACGGTAAATTTTCAAAATCTCAGGTACAGTACGCTTTTGGGTACGTTTTATATATATATATATATATAATGTGCTTATAAGATTATAAATTTAAAGAAACATTTGCATACTTATTGACATTTAATACTCATACAACTTAAAATCATTCATAGAACATGAAAACAAATTTCCAATACTTTGAGAATTGAGACTTGAGTTTGTATTGATTCATAATGTTCAAAACATAATAGTTAATAACATAGACTGTATTATAGATTTGATAATTCATTATTAATGCCTTAAGCTTGAGTTAGATGTATCATTGGACATTAAAAAAACATTTAAAGTCATGAAATATTTTAATTCCTTTCTCAAACCAAAGGAGGGCAGAACAGCCTCTTGTCAAGGCAAGGATCTTGTCATTATATTTCTGATTCAACGAAATCGATTTGTAGGCTTGGCACCTAATGTCAAATGAAGAGAAGATAGGCTGCCCAACCACCAAGTGCTTCACTTGTTCCCATGCCTTCCAAATTGACTGAAGAATAAAGGACCCATGAGGAGCAACAAGAAAGCCCCCAAATAGTAAGTCAACCAAATGAAGTCCTTTTCATCTCTCTCGACCCTTCAGAGCCTATTGGCAATATTGAATCTCACACGAACTTTCCAAAGTTCAATTCCAATCAAAGCCCTCATGTTTTATTTATTTTTTTGCTTTAAAAAAGAAAAAACTGTGGGTACTCTCTGGGTACTCTTTTTATTTATTTTTTTGCACTTAAAAAAAGAAAAAAACTGTGGGTACGTACCCACAGGCCCTGGGTACGTCTCGGGTACAGATTTCCATACCCTGGACGTACCCAGGGCCTGTGGGTACGTACCCACAGCGTACTCCGTACCCATACCCAAAATGTACCCAGCCTGGTACGAGGGGGTCTAGGGTGTTTCTGTGCAGTCTAGCTAATATGTAGAGTAAACAAAATAAGTTATATAACCACAAAACCACCGTAAACACCATTGATAATTCAATGCCAAATGTCATGGTATAAATCCAAAAAGATTAATAAACTAATAGTCAGTGGTCAAACTTAGAAATACAAGTACATAGTGCAAATGTATCATCAAAAATCAAAATAAATCAGCATATTGGTCTCCATCAAGCGCATAGGCATCATCATGTGCTTTTGACAAAATGAATGTGAGAGTGCTTTTTACGCTTTCCCATGATTTTTATTAGTTTTTAATTGCTTTTAGATCTCCAACTTGACTTTTTAGAGTTAAAACAAAACAAAAAATTAAAAACAATGACCCACTTTTGATTGTGGGTACTGATTGGTCCTGCCCCAGACGTTCTGGCAGGGCTGGGTATGTCCCAGTAGGGCCAGGTATTCCCGGGTTTGTCCTTGGAAGGAACTGGTCCCATCGGGATTACTCAGGCAGGACTGGAGAACAAATCAAACATGGACCAGTACCCGGTACACACCATACCAGGACCGGTCCCACTAGGGTGAGTGACCCAGCTTCTTAATATTTAAAATTAACCAACGTCACCAGGAAACTCCCCTATAGAGAAGAGAAACCATCTATATTTATATATACTAGTGCATATATATTAAATACATCTATCTAAAAATGCCAAGAGATATCAATTTCAAAGCTCGAAAAAATATTTCCAGAAAAAAAAAAGGGCCTCCAAACTCTACTGTATGGCCAAAATATTACAATTTTTGATTGACTTCTCCAAGAAAATAAAAAAAAATCTTAGTGACAGTCAAATGGACGTCAAATTTAAGGTCGAAATTAAAGTGAACATGCTCACGGACATTACAGCCCACCACCACTCCCCAGCTGCCATTGTAGAATGTCTTTTGGCATAACTATGGCTGTACCCATAATCATTTACTCCCGAAGCCTATTTTAAAATGGCGTCTCTGTCTTCTTATCCCCGCGTCTCCAGATGACTACATATTCAACTGATTAGGACCAATAAACCTCTAGTGAGTGCTGTGTTCCACTGATTTCAGGTTAATACTGCAAGTATGGTTCTCAGTTATTGCCATCTTTGCGATGAATTCCACTGGGCTGGATCCCCATAGGAAGCAAAGACAAATAAGGACCGTTTAGTCCATCATTTCTGTGGTGCCCTTCACAATGATAGCTAACTAAACATGAAAAAATGTAAGTTTTGACATCCTACTTCATGTCAGATCAGTAGAAATATTTATGTAGCATTATAGGTTTTTGGTCTTAAATAAATCTAATTAAGCACTTTCTTTTCCTTTGCTTGTCTTTTCTGGTGAACTTTGGCAAGCAAGAATATTGCCTTTACTGGGACTGCATTATGACATGAATCTCTATTTCTTTCACCCTTTGACGGTTGTAGGATCTTCCTCTTCTTGGTTGAATTTTAAAAACCCCTTATCATTGCTTTCCAATGATTCTTGCTTTTGTAATGTCTGATGCCAAAAGGAAGATGTCTTAAAAAAGAGACACATCTACCTATATATGCTGCAATGAGGTTTGTCTGCCTCATATGATCAACTTCTATCCAAGAACACTCATCAAAAAAGCAATTTCTTTTCCTTTGCTTGTCTTTGCTAACGAGCTTTGGCAAGCAAGAATATTGCCTTTACTGGGACTGCAAGGAATTTCTATTTCTTTGACCAGTTGATGGTTGTAGTTTATTCCTCTTGTGGGTTTAACAACTTGAATTTCAATGACCTGTTATCGTTGCCTTCTAGTGATCCTTCTTTTTGTAATACTAATCTCTGATGCTAAAACGAAGATGTCTCAAAAGGAGAGACATTTAGCCATATATGCTGCAGTGAGGTTCTTTTGGCTCACATGATCAACTTCTATTGAAGAACACTCGTCAATAAAGCATTTTATTTTCCTTTGTTTGTCATTTCTGTTGAGCTTTGGCAAGCAAGAATATCACCTTTACTGGGACTGAAGATATAATGAAGTTCTGTTTCTTTGACCCGTTGACAGTTGTAGTTTCTTCCTCTTGTGGGTTGAATTTCAGTGACCCCTTATTATTGCCTTCCAATGATCCTTCTTTTTGCAATCTCTGACTGCAAAAGGAAGATGTCCCAAGGGTGTAGGTTGTCATGCCTTTCTCTTTGCCTGTCTTTTTGGGCTTTGGCAAGGAAGGATATTTCCCTTTGCTTGTCTTTTCTAGGGCTTTTGCAAGCAAGAATATTTCCTTCCTGGGATTGCAAGATGTCTTGAATCTCTGTTTCTTAAACCCATTAGCAGTTCTAGTTTCATCCTTCTGTGGGGTGGATGTCAATGACCACCTTGACATTGCCTCCCAATGATCCTTTAAATATTTTTATGCCAAAAGGAAGTATTTCCTGAGGGTGTTGACTGTCATGCCTCAGTTAAAATTTCTAAATAAGTGCTGTAGAAAACTATTGATAAAGTATAAAAATTGAATCCATCTACTGTTTCTAAACTGTGTATGGCTTCTGTATTAAGTTGAAGAATTGAAGTTAAGAAAGCGGAAATTTTGCTGCTTAAATAACTAAACTGATATTATCTCAAAATACTAAATAAAATGAATTCAAATAACACAATGAGGTTCACCAAACTTTGGGTCAGCATAAAACTGACCTAAAGGGACGCCTGAACAATTTCTAGAGTCAAGCTTGTGAAGTAATTACAAATTTACAGCTATGGATCACCGCTGATCATTCACTCCTGGTAAGAAACCTAAATTGTGTAATCAAATACACACATGAGGAGGATTAAACACTATATATCACACCAGACGCCACCATACTTGGGCAAAAATCCTTACTCTTAAATTCTTAATACTGCATCACTCGGTTTCCCTTTTTATGGTATGACTCAGTAGAAGATAGTGGAAGATCCTTTGTGTTTGAGGTTTTCATTAAATACACGCATATAATAATAGAAATTCAAAAGCTTTTATAACACCATTCCCTCTAATATAACATTTCAAGTGCATTATGTGCTGTATCAGACCGTGAAGAACATATAAACGACACTAAACTTTGACAAATGACAAATAACAAATGAAAAAGAAAAGCAGTGGCAGAGTTGCATAAAGTGGGGCATGAATCATATACTTTTTCTATGATCCATAACCATCTCAGACACACAAATCAGTATTAATGATCTGCATGCATCTCTAAAGTCAGTAAACTTTCCTTGCAAACTACTTAATTTATAACCAAAACATAATCATGTACAAAAACTGAGAATAACTGAAAAATGAGGGTACCTTATCAAGTGAATCGTAATTGTCAGCTATACGAGAATATCTCCTTTGTAACTTGTGTTTAGCCTCTGGTTCCACGTGTGTGTGTCTGAAGGATGACCTCGTGAACTCCATGCTGGCGAAGATCCATATGATGGAGAACCCCAAGATTGACTCCTCTGACGAAATATTTTTGAGCTCTTGCCTCCCATAGCGTAGTAGACTTATAGAGTAAAAAGTAGTGGTAAGTTTTGGCAAGTTCGGCACATAATATTTCTCCAAAATCTCTTCTGAAACAAAAATAAAACTGTGTCTCAGCAAACATAAACATAACCCCAAAATCTGGATCTTACAAAAAATAATAGTTAAAACTTGAAAGAAAAGGCATAACTCTATAAGCAGTAAACACTGCAAATCAAAAGAAAAATTAAAACTCTTTTTCAGTTTAAGACATGCATCTTGCACAAATTAAAGACGTATCTCAAGACTTTTTGTTCACTGGGGACTGAGGGCGTGACATATCCATACCTAGTAACAGACCCTCCACAAAAGTGAATACAATTTTCAAAGCAGTGAAGTAGAAGTTTGCTTCAAAACCATCCAGACATTCAATACAGCAGCTAAAAGATGGCTTAAGTGCAAAGTGGCTTATTAATCCAAATTGAAATTTTGTAACGAATACTCTGATCTCCATATATTTATATGCTATTGAAACCAAATCTACATTTATAAAAAACAGTAGAAGCGCAGAAGCACGCTTAAATTTGATAACTTCCACCAAATGAACCTTCCAAATACCTACCTTCTTGTAAAACCGAAACGGAATCTGAAGACGGCAGCAAAAGAAACTTCGCACAGTGCTCCCAGAACTAATCCCTTCTATTCTCCAAATCAAAATTTCAAACCCTTGTAAACTATATGAAATTGAAGTTGACAAATTATGACACCGCGGTTGCCTTGAAATTCCTCTGAGCCCGTTTTATTGCTAAAAGTATACACTTCCTTACTAAAATCATTTACGATGTCAACTATTCTTTGCGCTATTTATTTTTTTAGAGCAAGAATCCGTATTCACAAGGAAAAGAGGGAGTTCGGAAGGACCGGCAGCTAAGAATAGTCCCTTATTGATAACGTTTCAGAAATTTCAAACATCTATAAAAAGCATTACAACAAATTCCGTGAATTTCCTCCCAAAACAAATGATGTAAGCTTTAACCCCACGAAATCCTTTAGAAATCAAATAAGGATAAACATTCCTTTAATATATCCTTAAAGCACCGGTGGCGGTCATGCAATTATATATCCTTCTAATGTAAATCATCTCCACTGCTATCAATGCTATTTCAAGTAAATCCACTTACACGACGGTGTCTTTTAGCGAAGAACTTAAAACATCACCTAAAACCTAATTTTAGAGTGACAGATTTTTCCACCTCTCTTCTAAATTTAATCTACAAAAGCAAAAAAAAAAAAAATCGACTTCCTCTAAATATCACTGAAATTCTCGCCTCAACCCCTAATTTACCCTACGAAATAGCACATTCTAAATTTGCTCTACAACACGGCATGTTTAGCCTACAAATTACCATAAATTTTTCCTGACCTAACTTTCTTGAAAATATATGTTGAATTTTTCAACCGAAAACCTCGACTAAAGAGGAAACAACTAGGAAGGTGACTACGACAAAAATAGCCGCCAAAAACGAAAGAACACAGAAGAATTGATTTTTGCATGGCTTTACCCAAATTTCAGCGGCAGATCAACCAGTAAAAGACGCGGTTGAAGCCGAAAAAATAGACTGGCATGCAATGTGATTGTCCAAGAATAAGCTCCAGGAATTTTCGCAGCATTGCACTGAACCCTGGTTCGCTTGAGCTACCGTATTATTATAAAAAAACAAAATGGATTTTTCTGATTAGAATACTCTTCCATTATCGGCTCCTTTCGTTGTCGGGAGGAGGAACATTGCTTTTGCGCAGGTGGTCACGTCTGCATATGACCTGGCGGGTACGGCCGCGGCCGTCTTCCTGGCTCTTTCTTGCTCTCGTAAAGGTATGGTCATGTGGGCCCGCGGCGAAGCTTCCACGCGTCTTCCCATGTGACTCGTCTTGTAAAGGCAAATGTGAAAAATGGGGCTGGGTTTTGGGCGGTTAACCGACATACCGGGTTAAGGTAAGCAAAGAAACATTATTATTGACCCGGAATTTTCGTTCAATGATTGAACTCAATAAGGTTTTAAACATCTCGGTGATGTTACTAGGAGGTATTTTTGTTAATGAAAGTGGGTGTCATTTTCCGGCCTTTGTGTGAACTCTACTGGGGCGGGTATATCTTTGGTGGCCACATGTATTTACTTATCCACATCCAAAAACTATGGGAATGTATTGTCCAAATGATTTATTGACTCTTACACGACCAAAATAGACTCATGTGGATCACACAAAGTTCTTACAAACTAGCAATTGCTCCTAAAGTTATAAACGCCATGTTGATAGGGATGTGGAAATATAAAATGGTCTATCATTGCAAATAATAAATTTATTTATGATTTAATTGGGTAGATTGTATACAGTTGACATTTGCAATTAGTAGAATGACGCAATCTTAAACTTATAGAATAAGTAAAGATTGTTTTCATAGAGAAGAATAAATATAAAGATAGCAAAGAAGAAGACGGAAGCAAGAGATGCAAGAAAAATGTAGAGATAAACCTCTATAATTTCAATTTTTTTGTGGTGTGAGTATTGATAAAGGGGGAGTGCTTTGAATCAAGCTATAAAGATTTTATACAAAGATGGTGCACTTCTTGTTTTCTAATTGAAAAGTATACATTTACTTGTATTTTGTATATTGTTTATAAGAGAATATTAAAGACATGAGAAGGCCCATCACAAATAAACTCTCGAAATTGTAATGAAAGTCAAGCTTTATCGCTTATTATATCCAATGTCTATTCTTATTGTATGAAGTGTCAATCCTTGTGATTTATATGTTGTAATGTCAAAAAATTGGCTTAATCTAATTAAAACAATTACTTCATGTAAAATGTAATGATTCGAAATATAAATACAATAAACAATAAATATAGTAGTTTCAAATCACGTGCTAATATTATTGATCAAACATATGCTTATGAAAACATATTACATGAAATTAGGGAGAGGGTTTGAACATATTCACCCCAAATGGACTATGATGATATGACATTAATCGAATATGAGCAAATGAGATGCGAAAAGTGTTATCAAAGTACTTACAAAATTTTGGGATCTCGAAATGAGTGTATAAACACCCAATTTGGTCCTTCGACATTTGATAATGTTGCTTTTGGCTAATATTCCTTATACATGACGTGTGCACATAAATTAAGCTCAAATTTCCTCTTGAAGCTTCCAACAAGTAAAATATCTCGTTCAACTGCTCAATCACCTACATAAACACTCTTACCAGTCCAAAAAAACATCGCATACCTTTTGTATTTACTTTTTCATGTCAATAATTCAATGTTTATCCCTACAAGACAAAACCGTGTAGTGGGGATTGTATTGACTAACAATTTTATCTACTATTAGGTGACCATGTCCTAGCTTTCTAATAATTAAATTTTGAAATGGGAACCTTTCCTTGAGTCGACCTTTTCCTTTAGATCAACCTTAGTGTGAAACATCAACCTTAGTGTGAAACATTAACCTTGAGTAGCATAAATACAAGTTAAGCCCACTCATTTACTCACATGGTATTCATTTGACATATACTTGACAATCATCAAGAGTTCATCTAGCACTCATCTCGAAGCATCCAAGAAGCCATGTCATTCTTCCCTATTGTAAAAACATATCCTAGAGCATCCCCTAAGAAGATCTAAATCACTCTAAACTAATTAAAAACTATTCAAAGTCGAGTCAAAGCAAGCATTATCAATTATCAAAGAAGAAAATTTTAGTTGCACACGTAGAGTTAAAAGGAGCATAGTTACACTTCCAATAGGTAGGATAACTACATCGTTCTAAGGCCTCTTTGGAGTAGTGGTATATAGGTAGCTCTTAACTTAGTGAGGGTTAAAGGAAAAATTTTAACCACTATGGACTAACTCATTAAGCTAAAATGTAAATATATGAGCCGAATATGAATGTTATAGCAATAGTAAATAAATGACAATGAAATACAGGAATTACACCCAAGCAACTAAGCAATAAATAATGAAACCCTAATAGCAAAGAGAGGGTAAAGAGCCTTAGTTGATTCGCAATGAGATTTGGATGGATGAAGCTCGACCACCGGTGAACAGGAGGAACTAGTGTCGCACATAAGCCCTAGAAAATGCAGATATGGAGGAGTGATGTAGTCCAAGAAAAAAACAACCAACATTCAACAATTCCATGATTTACAAAACCTAAATTCTACCTTACTAAGCATTTGGAGGATCTTTCCCGTGCCTAAAATTGGCCTATAATTGCAAATTTTAATAAATATTGTTTAAATTGACACGATCTCTCATAAATAGTATTTTTCCAAGCTTGTTCTTGTTATTACCTTGCATGTATACCTGATTTCATTCTAATTCCACCATCAAACCCAACTACACTCAATCATCCTTTCTTTCTCTTACTTGATACCAACTTTGTCAATCTTTTGCTTCATAAATTTTGGGTACAAAATAGGATTTCTTAACCTCTATACCCCTTTCAAAGGTTCCTAGGACCTCTCCTCCCTATAGACACTTTGATTATGGTTAATATCATGCAAGAAATGCACTTAGATAACTCACACTCTTCACTTCTCTCATTATGTCACAAGATAGTCCTAAGGCTTCTTAAATCAAACTTATTGCTTCACTAGTGTAAATGAGATTATAGCTATTTCCATGAAGTTATAACATATCCAATAGTTGTTTCTATGTGCACATAACATGCCTACAAATTCTCAAGATTCAATTCTTTAGGAAACTCATTGCAGCTTATTATATTGCATTTGTCTTTTAAACCCTTAGTTAGGTCTTATATAGTCCTTTGCTAGCTATAGCTCCTAGTATAAGAGGTTTCAAATCAAAGTGAAGGCTAATCTTAGCACCCATTATGACATTTAATCTTTCTCTAAAGTTGCAAACCCTGTCTCCAAGTCTAAGAGTTTCTTCCTTTGTTAATCCTCCCTTACAATAAGTTTTCAATGAAGTGTGCACACGGTCTTAGCAAGACTATCAAAGAAAACTATGGATTTCACCATTGGAAATTAAAATTTAGTCTTTAAACACATAATACACCTCCTTATTTTTGTTAGTATGAATATTCAAGAGGGGGTAATTTGGTTTGGTGCTCCTCAACGTATGCCCTAAATTGTACATCGATTTGTAATCCACCTTGAAGCCCGAGAAGCAAGAATTGATTATAAATTTCACTAAAGTGCAATTTATTGCTTCAAATCTTATACTAAATGTTTGACTAGAGATTATTTGCAAGTTTTTTTACCAGTGGCTCTTAGGGATACGTGCCAAAACTCGTCCATGTAATCTTTTCACTCCTTATTGTGGAAGCACATTATTCTGATCCTTTGGTCCTCTTTGCTAATCAACACAAACTCAAAACTTTCCAAGGTTTAATCTTCCAACAATCCAAATACGTTATAAACTTTAGAGATCAATCAAAAGATTACAATCACAAATTTATATTCCTTTCATGAAATTCCATAGTCTATACTTGAGCATGCATAGTTACACCAATTCAAGGTACCGAGTTCTTGTCATTGTTGTTATCATAAAAGAATTCAAGCATGCAAGTTACTTTCTTGTTTCTTATTCTTCTATAATTAATGACCACCCTCAATGTTCTTCACCTATTCTACAACCAACAACTCACCATTCACACTTTGCAAAGATAATCACATTCAATACTTAGGTCTCGCTTTGCATTTTTATGAATAAATTACGAGGTTTGTTTTATGCCCGAGTTTACATCTTTTCTATCATGCATAGATACTTAGGGATCATTTAAAATCTATCAACACCCTTCAAATGGTTTTTTATACCACTTAACTCTCAATTTCATCAATGCCACACAATGTAATCAATCTACTTAGTTGGCTCTATCATGCACAAGTCTATATACACACAAACACTTCACAAGGAGATTTCACACAAATCCTACTACAAAGCTCTTTACCAATCATCTTTTGATCTCATAACAAACAAACACAAGATTTCCTTTAGCATTCAACAAAACAAGATATTTCTCACAAATATGTAATGCAAATACATACACAAAAACACGGTTATTCTTATTCCTTGAAGCTTGCTCTGATTTCCATTTGAATGGGAATGAGGTAAAGTAGTTACATTCTTGCATTTATATGAATTCCACTTGTACCTAACCGAATACACCCTCTTGAATCATTGGTCACATGGATGACCTTAGCCTAATACCATGTTGCTTAGCTCAAATACCTTAGTCTTAGGCTTCTTGACTCATATTATGATAGGACCTAAGACACCTTCTTACACCTCATTTCATCCTCTTACATGCTTATAAGCTTCAATATTCCATTAAATCAACCATTACAAACCAAAAATGACCTCCAAGACTCATTTTGTACTTTTGGAGGGAAAGCCAAATATTCAAATTTTGAAAACTTAGACTCAAACTACCACATCTAAATGACTCCTAGTAACCCCTAGAACCTACTAACACACCCATCAAACCAAAATATGATGACTCAAGACATATTTACATAGTGGAGTGATGCTCCTGCATCATACTCTAGGGGTAAGAAGAACTTGAGCTTACTAATTGCTTTTCTTCTTCTTTTTCCAATTATTTTGTATCTTCAGTTTATTCCTCTTTGCCTCAGCTCTCTCTATTTATTTTTTCTTCTCCAAGAGTCTCATAGACTTAGTTTTTGTTTCCTCTTCCTTGCTTTGTTCCTTTGGGAGCTTGTTTGGATTCACCTTCTTCATTATGAGTCTTAGAAATGAATCATTATCCTCATTCTTTGTCATACCTGCACATTCACAACTAGGAACATAATTAGTTTTAAAATCACGAGGCTTCATTGCCTCCTCCACCATTGTTATCAACTTTTGCTTCTCTTCTCTATTTAGGGCTTCTTCAAATGCCCTCTTGATTTCACCTATACATTCTATATTGCCAAAATCCAACTCCATATTTCTTTTCTCTATTTGAAGTCCAAATGACTCAAATCCTTTCACTGTTGCTCTTTGTTGCTCTGGTTCATCCATATCATGCTCTTTTTCACTCTTCATCTCCATCTCTTGGTCTATGCTTGCAATGTTTTCTTTAGACTCCAAGCTTGCTCTAGCATTCACCTTGGATTTCATCTCATCCTCTCCACTAAGCCAACTCCACATGATTGTGAGAGTTTTCCATGACCTTTTCACCATACCAACTCTACATTGCTCATACTGTCATTTGATTCATATTGAGCTATATATGGCCCACTAACCTCTCCTTCTATTTGAGGCTCTCTAGCCCCTTGAGTAGCTCTTTCAGTGAGCTCTTCTTCTTCTTTACTCAAACTCTTCTCTTCTTCACTCTCTCTAAGAGATGCCAAAAATCTCTCTATAACTTCTTCTTCTTCTTCATTTTCCTTATCCTCTTCCATGATAACTCTCTTGACTTCTTCTCTTCTCATTCTTCTTATCCTTATCTCTTCCTCTTTTATCCACCTTCTCAGCTACATCCTTTTTCTTTTCTCTATGAGTAGCCTAATGGGCCACTTGACTCTTTTAGTCATCACAATCCCTCTTTCTTGGCTTTGTGATTCCATCCATTGTTTCATCAACATGGATACTTGTTCCACATCTCTCTTAAGTGTACTTATTTCTTCCTCCATCCACTTCTCTCTTTTCCTCTCCATCTCTCTTCTTTTATGCTTCTCTCTTTCTTCCTTTTCTTTCTTTCTTTGATGATCAAAGTCAACAACTCCTTCAATAGCTCCTCATTACCTTCTTCCATATCTTCCTTCAATATTTCTTCTTTAGTTCTCTTAGCCTTATTTTTCAGTTTCTCTTCACTCATCTTATTGAGCCACTTAGGCACCACATATCCATGCTCATTAGCTAATTTATAAAGCTCACCTTGGCTCTTCATACTCTTATCCTACATATCTTTCATCAACACTTGCAATTCACTTGTTAGTTTCAAGAAATACCTTCATACAAACTTATTAACTAATATTGCATGCTTTGATACCACTAATGATGTAGTCCAAGAAAAACAACCACCAACATTCAACAATTCCAAGATTTACAAAACCCAAATTCTACACATGCACGTTCACTTGCCTTCTAGTTGTGATAACAAATTCTACAGATCGATACATGCAACATGAATGCTTGACACAATATCCATTACCAATCCCACAAAGGCTCTTGGGGGCATCCACTTTCGTACACTACGGGTGTTATTATTTCATAGGACATTACATTATCGGATTATACACGTTTTGACATTCTTTTTATCTTTCTAACATGTTAATGGATGATTCACGTGTAATATTTTTTTACAGTCTATTTTCCACCATGGTTGTTTGTTACATTGTGTGTTCTTGTTTGCCATTATTTTCCACTATTTGCGTTTTACCCTTTGTCTTATATGCACATTGTCTACTTTAGGGTTCGTCAGGTCTTGATTGCCTTGCGACATCATGAGTGGCGTCCCATGTTTGTAACCCTCTTTTCATGGTCTACATTATATTCTTATGTGTTTACATTATCTTCTTGTGTCTTAGCTTACATATTGTCTAGCTTAGCATACATTTTGTCTTCTACATGCGTGTTTGTCTTTTCTTGTACTAACACTTGTCTCTTAACCACTTTGTTTATGTGTGCCTTGGTTTCTAACAAGCACATTCCCTCCCCTACAGGCACAATTTCAGGACAACAATTGGTCCTCTTTTGGGCCGCATACTCCTTTAGCGACATCGCATGCACCCAAAACAAGGGGGCATCATCTGGGTGAATCAGTCACCCCATACAATAGTCTATAGTCATTACAAAACATAACAGAATACCTATACAACACATTTTCAGTTTCAGGGATCATAATCAAACTTGGTTCCTTAACACAAGACGAACCTTGTTGATGCCGATAACTAGGGGAAATTACACAACATTTGGCGCTTCAAGATGAGTCTACGAACTCCATGTAGTAGATTTTACAGGGCACACAATCCTTAGCATTTCGGCATGCATACACTACACACTTTTGCGTTGGATCAAATTATTCAAATTTTGCACACCATATGCAGTGGTGTCCTACATTGCAGGAAGTAGTTAAAGGTTGAGGATAACACCAGAATTTTCTCCCTACACTTCTTCCATATCAATGGCGTGAGATCGCCCCAAAACTCGCGGCCAACATAAATGGCATGTGATCGTCTGAAAAAATCATCCATCTACAACATCTTTAAGATCCTTTCTACACTCTTTTCTCATCATGGATCAGGTGCACATGTTCCTTTTTCACATTTTTCATTTTACATACTTTTTACACATATACATGCATATTTGACTACTTGTTCGTTCTTCTATTTTACAGTCCGTCTGTATGGGAAGCGGTAGTCAATATCAACAAAAATCAACATCGACATCAACAACTAGTACATTGTGACATCTACACATGTGCTTCCACCCTAGGTTCATTTTCATCACCACTTTTTACACTTTTTCCTCCTTAACATCCATGCTTCACACTTTTATCACTCCATGCTTTGTCTTGTCCCTCAACATGCTTTTGTCATCGATCTACATGGTTATCAGGTATGCGCATCTCTATCTACTTTATGTTACCGAGCTTTCCACTCACCAACATAAAGTGGGGGAAAATGTAGACACAAAATCATGCACTTTGGGTAATTATCTAGTCTTGATTGCATACTACTATTCATATGATTCCTAAGTAAGAAAAGTACTAATTAACCCATGTCTTTGGCCACATTTCTTTGCTTTATGTTGCCACTTTTGGTCTTACACCCTTACTTGCTCAGTCTTCCTTTTTATACTTTGGCATTTATCATCCTAAACACCAACGCCCAGCCAAGACGCCAACGTTAGGTGCCCTCGTCCCCTCTGGGCACCCCTGACCTCTTTATACTTTGTTCACATCTTTTTATCATTTCTAGTTGTTTGAGCATCTTATCTTTTTGGTAGTCGGCCTTTTCGGGGTTGATTATAAAATTCAAGCAAAGGAATCATATAAATATAAAGTTATGTGATCATAATAAAGGACCAAGCACTAGGTATCACCACCTAAGGTTGCATCCATCAAGCATCTAAGAGCTCCATTGCATCCATCTAGCACCATCCAAGGGACATAAGGGTTGGTTACTCTGCATACACACTTTATAGGAGGGAAGTTCATTATATTCCATGCACACATCTATTACATTACTTTACATTTAGCTTACTTTCTCGCTATGAAGTGTGACACGCACAAGAGCCACCTAGGGAATAATTCCACGCACACACACACATAAATACTTTGGGTCTAAGATGTAGTGCGATGCTCTTTTGTAAGATCACCGTTGTGACAAGTGAGGACAATCCAACCCCTCATTTTACATCTTTCTTTTTAGGATTTGATGTCTCTTTGAGGGTTTTGCAGGTCAATACTCCATTACAGGTTTCTAGTGAGCTCGAGGACCATTGTCGACCTCATAACAACTAAAGGTGAAGGACAGGGGAACAACTTGTGACCACTTAAAGGAGGTTTTATTAGCATTTCTATAAACACAAAGCCTAGAAACATGCCTAGGATGCCCATGGGCAGCCTTGTCCCTCTCCAGGAGTGACCCAGTCTATTATATTCCTCCATCTCTCGCATTTCATCGATCTTCATTATGAAAATTAGTGCTTCATATTTTTCAGTTTTCTAGACAAATTTGTGCACCTTCGTGGATCTCGACAGATCATCTAAGGCTTTTTACTCTCTCTTTGCACTTAGGGTTTCACATATTTTTGCTTAGTTTGCTTGGGTTAATTTATGTACTTAATTATTTATTCATTTGTCTACTGATAGAAATTAGATTAGGCATATATATTTCCATATTTAGCTTAATTACAAATACCACAATCAACATCTATATAATCATAAATAATGCAAATCAATTCTACTTACGTTCTTGACCACTGTCATTTATGACATCATCTTCGGGGAAACCACATACACTCATGTTACCTTTACACCTCTTATAGGTCCACCGCTTGCCCTCCAACCACATCTACTGATAACTAGATATAATAACACCCATCGGTACTCCACCCACGACCACATATAAGCTAGGGTACACCTCACATTTTTGAATCCACTCCTCATTATCTTTGCATCCCTCTCCTCGGCATTAGGTAGCTACATTGAACTACAATAGGCCCCAACCTAGCTCCTACTCTCCTCGCTACTCGTATAAATCTCTACCATATATATGGATCGAGGGGAACATCCTGTGTAAGACCAAACTGTCTAGATAAGTTTGCTCAAACTAAAATAAATTTGTCACCCTAGGGAACATGTCCTCTAACCAAATGGTGTGTTGAATACATCACAACTCAGTATCATCCTCTATCACCCTCTTGAACCTAGTCGGGATGGCCTAAAGTACATGTGGCATTTTTCTCACTCAGAGCTCAAATCACAGTTCTCAAATTTACAAATGAAGCACCTTTTGACTTTTTTCCTTAATATTTATAATAAAAGCTTGTTACTAATAGTTATTATAGTCTTTATCCTATTATCTATGACAACTAATTCCTAGTCACTATTTCTTCCATATATTTAGTATCATTTATTTGTTTTTTGTGCCATTTGTGGTGTTGGAACCGTATTTTTAATATCTTCCGTACTTAATATTTCATATCATGCCTCCTCCTTAGGCTTGGTGTTGCGGTAATCTCATATTACACTCATTGGACTATATTACTCTTATTTTGACTCCACATTTCTCTCAAATGCACTTTACTCCATTTCTTCTCGCTCAAAGCTCAACAATTCATCTCTCCCTCTTTTCCAAAAGGGGGGCACATATTCAGGGTATCATATTACCCCTCCTTTAACAATTCAAGAAATTTGTTCAAATACGATACACAATCATCCTATATTCTAGTAATTCATAGAAAATATTAAAATCCTGCAAAGGTTATGTTCCAAAATACAAATTTCCAATCTATTCCAAGTAGCAATGAATCCACGCTTCACAAATTCCACAAATTTTCCCTCAAATAACCTAATCTGGGGCAAATCAATCCTTGAAAGCAGTTTCAAATACAATCAAGTTCAAGCAAATACCATTTTCTAAATCAATACTAACAATTACAAATTCTATTCCAAGTATCAATTTTTCCTCCTAGATGACCTAATTTCAAGCCAATCCATTATATCGAGGCATCGTTGTTCTAATTTACTAAGCAAGCGATTGTACCCTTACATCGTAAAGTGGGGTCAATGAGACATCATTTCCTTTCTGATACCGCTTTACGGGGGTTTTCGAGACCTAGAAGGTAGGCTACAAAATGGGTTCGTATTGTCATCTGCAATAGTAGAACCTATATTTGAGAAAACATCACGGTTAGAAAGTAAAATAGACCACTTTCCTAACACTCTTTCTCTAGATCTAGGATGCTTACTTCCTTAGTTTAGCGACAAGACGCTCAATTCCTTAGTTTAGCGCCGAGATGCTCAGGTCCTTAGTTTATAGGTTAATTTGGGAACTGGTCACTCCTAATCCCTCCTTCAATCTACAAGTTTCAAATTCTCCTATATCTTCTTAGAAAGTTCATACTCAATATATCATCTATGACGATAAAGGTAACCTCACATGGATCAAAATGTTGGTCCATGGTTTTCCACGCTATGTTTTTACTATCGGCATGCTCCAACTACAATTTTTGTAGCTCACTTGTACACTTTTCTTATATCGTTTATACTACTTTAATTTCATCCATATTGTATAGGCGAGGGGTAAATGTAATCATTAAAATATGCACTTCTTACAGCTTACATTATGCCTCTAGTATGTTGTTATATGTATGTTTTCAAAGTTTGATAACTAGGCACCGGTGACACTTCTTTTGTCCTTTTCTTACTTGGTTTGGCTCTCGCTTATGTATTTTATCCGACATTTGCATCTTTTTGGTTGAGTCACGGGATCCATGTTCTGTCTTTTGCTCTATTTCTATTTACTTTCTACAAGACAATAATGACCAATCAAGACAGTACCACCTAGGTGTTGATGTCCTTATGGGCACTTCTGTCCTATTTTCTTGTTTTTCTCCTTTCTCGATTCACTTTGGCTTTGGGTATTTTCTTATCTTCTTTTCATGACCTAGGTCAGCTTTTGGTGTCACTATGTGCCAAAATTCAAACAAAGAACTCATATATATACACAACCTACTAACTATTCTAAGGGGTAATTAGGGCTATCATTTTCTATATCTACCACATACACAAGAGTAAAAAAAAGGATTGCATTTTGGGCTATATTATTTCATTGTATCGGGGAGGCTATTCTGAATTCCATATCACAAATTCTTGCATTTGGACAAAGTAGTTGTAGCTGTTATTCTTTGTGTGACTAACACTAGGGCATCCTAGCTCAAGGGACACAATTTCAATCAAACACCACAAGAACTACATGGAGTCTAAAATTTAGTGCATTACTCAAAGAATAAGATCACATCGAGTTGACCGTCAGTAGGGGTTAGTTTGACTCTCTCATATGCATTTTTATTTCGTTTAATGTGCACTTGAGTTTTTGAAGGTAGTTAGGGTTTGCTTTTGCGGTATAGTTGTGACATAGAAAAAGTGCAATGAACCCAACATTGCCTACAACGAGCTAAAGGCAACAAAAAGTAACACATAAAGAATTATATCCCTATTTTTCCTATAGAAACTAGTGCTCGAACATATGTTAGTGCAGGCCCTCGTTTCCTCTCCCGGGTGTTCTTGTCCCCGAGATCGTCACGTGCCAAGATGATCGAATCGGAGCTTACACAACCTAAATTACACTGTTTATATTGAATTCACCGTCCCAAAATTAGTCCGGATATATAGTGGCAAGCTTAGTCATTATCTAAATCATATATATCACTCTTATTTTTATTTCTATCAATTAGATCTTATATGTTATTGTTATTTTATCCGATCAACCGAGTCCTATCTTAGATTTAATTTTATAAAATCACCCCCTCGAAGTGGCTAAGTATTTCTATCTTCATATTGAGATCATTTCTATAAATTTGGTGTTATATTTCTACTCATATTCAGATCTATCTAAGTAATTTCATTGTAAGTGGGTTCAAAGCTTTGATTTGGGCTAAAATCAAGTTGAAACCCTAATTTTAAGAGATCATATATATCTCAAAATTGTTTATGATTTTTTCCTGCCATTTTTAGTAGAGTTGTGAAATAATGATATCAAATGACCCACAAAATTTAGTTGATTCTAATCCATTTGTGGAAGTTATTGTAATATTAGGGTTTTTCATAAATTTGCTCTATAGGCAATAATATTTGTAATTTTTCAAATTTGTTTACATTTTTAAAAATATATAAAAAGGGGTTTATTCTATGTATTTTTTTTATTTCAAGCCAAAAGAATTTTGAAACCTGACACTTAAATCTTGGTTAAAGTAGTTTGTAATGAACCATTACACCAAAACCTTGAGGTGTTAGTGAAATCCACACACGAGGATCATATCATCCCACCATACTTCCACAGATCCCAACCTCGGGCTGGATTCGCACCCACAATACCATATGTACGAGCCCCACTTCACGGATGTTTAGGTGACCCATGGACCACAGCCACACTGCAGTGTAACCAACCAAATGGGATTCAAACAAGGGCGGTCACTCGATCTGAAATTTAATGAACCATTACACAAAAACCTCGAGGTGTTAGTGAAATCCACACATGAGGATCATATAAGAGCTTGTTCTTGAAATCCTATTTTTGTGCATCGCGAAGATACAACCTTTACTGTGGAAATGAAGATATTGAAGCTAGAGAATGGTGGGTTGAATCTAAGATAAAATATTTTTCATCTAGGTGGACATGGATTTGGTTTTCATTTTGGCTTGGTGTGTAGACACTAAAATTTGGCCCCTTCACCCCACTAATATTAATTTAATTAAATTAATTCGTTAGCCTCACAATATTTATTATTTAAATATCCTAATTTAAATAATGCCCACACTTACACCTCACCTAGACACCTCACCAAGCCAACTCACCCTAAGACCTATTCTTAGTAAGTTGCCATAACTAACTAAGACTTACCCAAACCCTAAAAATCAATGCCTACATTCCCTCTAACCACATTCCCGCATGCTTGACAAGAAGCTTCTAGTCTAATCCACGGGTGAATGACACGAGATCCCATAGAAAATCAAGGGGATCTGCCTAGTTTAGTAAACCTAGAAATCCCACCTTGACCAATGCTTGGTTACCCCTAACCATTGCCGGTTAAGCCAGAACCACCGTTGGTCACCTTTTAATCCCCAAAACAACCTTATTTTTGAGGTTGGAAAACATTAGGAATTTTCTGAGAGATAAGACATCTTTTTAGAGCAAGTTTCTGCGAGAACATGCATGCAAGGAAGGAGATCAAGCATTTTCTCTTGCACAAGCATCCAATCACCCAACAATCATCCACTCACCCCAACATAGATTTGATCCAACCAAGCAAAAAAGGGAATGCACATGCAGCCCATGCAGGAGCTTTCCAATGTTTGGTGATCCTCAAACATTCAACCTCTTACTGGCACCTTCATCCATCACTCACAAGCACCCAGAACTAGATTTCAAGTAAGTAGAATAGTTTACTCCTCTAGTTCATTCATTTCATCATTATATTGTCATCCTTTTGTTCTCTTAGCCACCCATTGACCTCCTTTAATACTCACCCCTCCATATACCCATTAAAACCCACCAAACCCCATCCAAACATAGCCTAATACCTCATTCGCCAACCCAAGTCCTTTGTGCGAATCACAAGGGAGACCCAAAGCTCATTCTGTGGCATTCCCAGTTTTCCACGATGCTTAGGCACCAGGTTCTCCCCAACCGGCGTGGTCACCCTTAACCGGCATCGGTCTCTGTATTTACCAATAGAGCCCAAAACAGTGACCTACCCACCTATTCTCACATCACCCTTAATCACTGTGACTTCACGAGACCTCTGTCGGACTGCGAGACCTAAAACCAGTTACTTGACCTTCGGATCTTATTTTAACCTAGCTTGTTAGATTAGATCTTTCTTATTGTGTTTTTAATGAGATACCTAAATCATTTCAATTACAATAGGATTTACTTCATTACCAACATTAAATTGTTTTAAATAGTGGACTGATAGACCATCTAGGAAGTATCACACTTCTCGGATCTAGCACATGCTAGGCAGTTCACTACACATATTGTTTAACTTTTATTTGGTGGTCTTGTGTTCCATTTCAGGTAGTTCCTCCTAGCCAAAAGGAAGCTCTCACGATCAGTTGTGGATTCAGAAGTCATACGCGCACAACAACCCAACAACCAACATTCCAACAGGTATTCCTCCTACACCCATTACCCTATCTGTTTCGTCAATATTCAAAGAAACGTCTAAGAATCAGGTGAAACATTTTGGCATGCCCGGTGGGACCCATCCGGGTTCCTTGCATTTTATTCATTCCTAGGAAAAGTTGTGTGTTTGTTTCCCTTCTGAAAAGCATACACATTAATTTTCTTCCTTGGTAACCCTCTTTTTCTTTCTATTTTCTCTAAAAGAAACCTTTCTTTTGGTGTACTTAAAAAGAATCATTTCTTCTTTTTACATTTTAGTGAAAGAGCATCCCTCTTCCTATTCATCCATTTGTGTCATCGAACTTCATATTTCGATTTGGGCTTAAAATAAGTGCATTGCATTCTGATTTATCACATTAGCTCACATTAATTGAGGGCAACCTATATGTTGGAAGTCATTCCCAGCTGATGGTTGACAAATGAATCATAGAAAGCACATCTCTCTCTCTCTCTCTCTCTGAGTCTTGCCACATTACACAAATTCAAAACAAATACATATTCTTAAACAACATCTTTCCTGGGAATGCCTATCAATGATCACACTGATATGAGGATTGGTAGGTACTCCCCACTCATTTGCTCTCTCTGTCGAGTCATACTTCAGAGCGAAGCCCACCCCCGCCATAACATACCTAAAACCTCACCTTTTAGATCTCCTTCTTTGTAGGAAGCCATCCTCACCAAAAAATTCTATTCTACAGTTCATGAGTCAGTCCTTAAATAGCATAAGCTAAACAAACATAATAGAAAAGGCACTCTTAGGATCACATTTTTCTTAGTGTTTCTACTTGGCTTGCGTTTTGAGGTGAGAGGTCACGTTCTTCATTCTTCTTGTTTATCCTTGCATGCTCCTCATCATAGTTGGTGTATTCGGCTTCATCTGAGGGTGCCTGGACCATATTCTCATCATTCTCAAAATTTTGGGTTTGATTCCACATCATATTTTAATTCACAACCATTTTCCTTTCATCACTGTTTCAATTTCACAGTGATTGGTGTCGGTCTAGCGACCATCATCGGTTACCCCCTGACCATCGTCGGTTATACCCAACCGGCGTCGGTTCACTGTCATTTTGGTTAACCTACCCAAAAGGACATTTATTCACCTTCTTCAACTTTTTAGAGTCCCTGTCACTATTATCATTCCCATTGACCTTGTAAAACTCATCAGGTTTGGCATACCTGTCAGATTTGACCTTACACCTTGTTTTTGACTCACTGTCCATTTCCCATAGTGACCAGCATGCATTTACCCCTATGACCCGGCGTCGGTTTACCCTAACCGACATCGGTTATCTGTGTCACTTTCCAGCCAACATTTCATACCTAGTCCACTTTTTACCACTATTTCACTTGTTCTGTTTTTTTCTATGTCATTTACAGAGAAGCGGCCTAACTTGATCGATCAAGATCTGGTTCACATGGTGCTTGACCCGAAGACAAGCAAGCACACTCGTATTCCACGCAGTTGTCAACCACTCCCACCTAGTCCTTCACCACCTTCCATTTTATCACCCACCATGGATCCTATCCAACCTATCACTATCGCTACGGAGATGAGGAGTTCACATGACTCCTTGACCAAAACCCTGCACCTTGCAATTTTATCTTTCCCACTCATCTACTCAGAGATGCCTCGGGTCAGTTGATATACACATGCCCATATCTATCCCCCCACTCTCACTCCCACTCCTGCATTAGCCCCATCTGGCTCCACGTTGCCCGCATCTACCTTACCCCCAGTCATTTCGTAGCTAGGGCCTATACCCATTATGATGATGTGTCATGTGTCTATATATCTCTGTGACACTGCCACATCCACCATACCTTTGACAACCACCCAAAATGTAACCTCATCCACCCCTAATGTCTCGCATATACCCATAGCTACACTACCCCTCTCGGTGTCGGTGACCTCTACCCCTTTTCAAAATGTGGTCCTTTCCATTCCACAATCTTTAGCCCCCATTGCCACTAGGGTTACCACGACCCTTCCACCTCCATATACATACTATCAGTAGCCTCCCGTTTCATCTATTATTCACTCTGGGTATGTACCCCTATTTCACTTGCCTTCTTCTCAATCAACCTACATGGCAGACACCATATACTAGAATGCCACCCCCATTATATGCCCAAAACCAACCCTCTTACACTACAGGAGGCACCCAATCATCATAACCTACCAATGACCTAATCAAATTGATGATGGACAAGATGCAAGACATTAGAGGCATCGGTTTCTGGCTCCCACATACTCTCACCTATGATGAAATTTGCAATGAGCCCATCCACCCATCCATTCCTATTCATCCATACCCCATGCATTGGGAGATGCCTAAATTCAACCACTTCAATAGCAAGGAAGACCCACAACAACATTTGCGTGGTCATTCAAACATGGGTGCTACTTAATCACTCACGATGATGCTTTACTCTTAAGGACCTTTCCCATGTCTCTGACTGGACCTGCGTTAGATTGGTATAGTGGGTTACCTAGACACTCTATATTTTCATTTAATCAGGTAGCCCAAGCCTTCTTGGATCACTTCTCCATCAATATCATCAAGAAGGTTACCATGATGACCTATACTCCACGCGTCAGTATGAGGATGAATCTATCACATATTTTGTCACTCGTTGGCGTAGCTTGATCAATCAACTCACCTTCCAACTACCACAAATAGAACTCATCGAGCTCTTCACACGGGCTTGTGCTAGACATATCTCACCGACCTATAGGTTCAGACTTTTTGAACATTTGATGAAGCATTCACCATGGCACGAAAGTTAGAGATTCGGGCCATCGAAGAGAAGAAAATCCAATTACGCAGTAAAAATTTGGCATTCAAGTCGAATGATACCTTCTTCTTCTTCCAAACCACGAAAAATTATTCAAAGGCCAAGGGCACCACTAACACAGTGGTACTCAAAGCTGGTCGGCTCATCCATCAAATCAAATACCCCCTCATCTAATCTCTCACCCATCCAGACTTTTCAATTCAGATGAGAACAACAGAAATACACCCCAATTGGGGAGCCTACTCTTTTATCTTAGAAAAGCTCATCAAAGTTGGGGCCATCACCCTTCCACCTATAAAACCACACACTTTGGTTTTGACCCTACTCACCCCATGCCCGCATGGTATAAAGAACATGACTTCTGTAACTATCATCGAGTAAAGGGTCATAGTGATGGAAATTGCATCACTTTCAAAAATATTGTCCAAGAAATGCTCGAGAAAGGTGAGTTAACCATGGATAATCCTAACGCACCTACTAACCAAAACCTACACATCTTCAAGAAACCATTTCCCAATCATGCCCCTTCATCTGATCAAACCGGTGAGACCTCAACTCATGATAGCCATACCCACGAGGTCCATGCTATTTTTAGTGATGCACCTGTTGCTTCCCAATTACCCCATATTCCTTCCATAGAGGAGATTCTAGCTCAAAATCCTCCTTCCACATTGGAACCTACCTCCCTATTCCTCCACCCATAGAGGAACACCTTTCACCTCCTTCCTCACCTACGGGGAGGAGCCTTCGCTAATATCGAGACCATTTCACCTTTGGCTTCTCCACCTAGGGAACCATCACCCACAGTACTTCTTCAGTCCATGGAGGATACTTGTTTACCTCCTCCACCCATAGAGGAGCACCCATCATCTCCTCCACCTATAGAGGAGCACCCATCATCTCCTCCCCTATCACAGACCCAATAGAGATACCTTTGCCTCTAGGTGAGCATTCTCCTTCAGCTACCCAAGATCCTGCAGACCTACTTTTGGCTCTCTTACCCACGAAAGCTGAAGCTAACGAATTTCCCATCTCTAAGACACATTTTACGGGAATAGCCATTGGGTCCTCATCAACTCCACCTACAGACATGTCATTCTCACATTTGGCTGATCACTTAGATTATGTGGATAGGGCCTTACTTTGGGGGCATCTTTTTGCTTCTGTCTCAACACAAATGCAGATGTCACTTGTTGATACCTCCACTATCTATCCAAAAATATTTTGACCAATCCAACCGAACACAACCACCTCTATCACAACTTCTTCCATGACACCCATCATAACTCAACACGTACCCTTACCCATAACCCAACCTACATCTAAATCCAAACCCACACATACATCATCTTCCTCGACTAAACCTATCACTACCTTAGGGGTCACCCCAACCACCAGCCTTACTCATCCACCTATCAAACTAGATTTAGCTACATCCTCCAAAGTCAACACCACACCTACTCCGACACCCAAACAAAAGAACCAAATCCATAGAACTCATACTCCAGGCTACGCCAATCACACCTGCACCGGTCCCATCCATCTTAGGACCTCAGCTTCCCAACACGGTTAAGAAACTTCCACCCATCAATAAACCAAAAACACAACAGCCCACTCCTTCCTCACAAACCTCTAACCTACCCAAGTGCCCACATGACTTACACCTACACTGCTGACATCTTTACCACCCATACCCCCAATACTCTCTCAGCAACTTCTTCACTACCCACTACACTTCAGTCTTTGTCTCTCACACCCCTACTGCGACCCGCCCGTCATCTACCTTCATACACCCCCCCATTATCCCCACAGGTAACTCACCCTCTTCCCCCATCTGCTTTTCCTTCTAGATCCCATGCACCCATATCACCTTTACCCAAGAAGGTGCAACCCAAAGACAAAACTCCACTACCTCCCAATAAGGTAGTCAAAACAACCACACACCCTCCTGCCCATTCATCTACCACACCCCTACCCAAACAAACACAACCACACACCCAAGACCACTCCAGCACCCAAAACCATAGCTCGACCTATTCCCCCTCCTGCGAGGACTATTCCTCAACAATCAGTCATACCTACACCCAAACCCACTTTCACTTCCCATTGCACGACCCACTAGCGGGGTCCTATGCCAAAATTTAACCAACCTCCTTGAGACTTCTGTTATCACATTACCACCACTCAGACCTTATGACCCCCTCAAACCCAAGCCAAAAGGGTTTGATGACACTAAAATTTGTGCCTACCATCGTGTGCCAGGGCACGATGTGGAGAACTGCTAAGGCCTTGAAAACCATCCTTATCTAGTTGTGTCCTCTGAAGCCAACTTTGATGATGACGACCTTCTCGATGAGGACACTACTTCACCGACACCCATTCCCATAGTCCTTCCTTCATTTCCCACTCAACAACCATGACCTCCACCACCACATCTCCTAGAACCACCTCCAAGATTTGAAATTAACATGGTTCACATCAGAGAACTTGCCACACCATCACCCAAATGTCATTGCACCCAGCTCACCTCACAGGGTTTTTCTCCTCTGGTAGGTTTTTTCCCATCATGTCATTATACCACTCACCCTACACCTTCTCCATTTTCTAACTCCCCTCAGATCAACATGATCCACGTTACTACCCATGCTCAGAAGGATAAAGGTAAGGAAAAGGTAACTGACTGACCCACCAATCCTATACCCAACATACCATCTACACCCACACCTAAGATTACTATCCATGGACCCACATACCCTATTTCTAATGGGGTCACACATCACACCATGCTCAAACAATTACACCAATCTCCCCTCAAAATGTCCTTATATGACCTCATCCAAACCTCGAAATCCCATCATCAAGCTCTCATGGAGGTTCTTCAATCTATTGAGGTTTTACCCAATGACCCTACACCCATAGCCTCCATTATCACACCCCATCATGTAGCCTCTCTCACCAAATTACCACCTTTATCCACACCTCACCCTACTCACCAAGTAGCCTCCCTTAGCTTCTCAGAGGAAGAGATCACACCACACCAAATGGATGACCCAGACCCAACCCTCTTCATCTCTTGTCCACATCGATGATATATGTGTATGACATGTAATGATTGATGGGGGCTAGTATTAATATCATTTCATCCCACACATTCACTCAAATGCGCATACCTGACAATTACATGCATAAACATCCTATCATGTTGCATTCATTCAATGATGCTATCACCTCTACATTAGGCACTATCATCCTCCACATTCGTGTGGGCCCCCTTGTATCCCAGAATTATTTTACATCTTGGAGGGGGAATTCAATATAACTTGTTGCTTGGCAGACCCTGGATTCATGTCATGGGTTGTGTTCCTTCCACTTTGCATCATTGTGTAAAGTTTGAACATGAAGGACACACCTATACCATTCCATCTGATCCATCACCTTTTAAAACATGCAACATGCTTTACTAGACCTAATGACATGCTTATACCCATTAAGGCATCTACCTCCACAACCCTGCTACTACTTCACCTACACTTCCGCTTACTAGTACAGTCACCACCTCCACCGCACATACCTCTTCCACTCCTACCCCACCGCAACCTCCATGGCCAACCCATCAGTCTCCCAATCCATTAACTCCACCTCCGCATCGCATCGACCTCGACATATCATCTATTCCCACTACCCACCCACATACCAACCACCATGATCCCTTGGAAGGTGTTTTTCAATGCCTCACTCTGGGGGAATACCACCACCTATATAGTGTCAACACATTCCTTACTCCACAAGAGTATGGAAGTCTTCACCAACACCCTCATTATGATCACCACATAGGAGAACACCTCCTTTATGGTCCTCCTCATCTTCGTACTAGTCTCACCTATGGGGGACTTGATACTACCACTGTACACACCCAACCACCATCACAAACCCGCCCATTTTCCGCTGACTTCCAGTCTCTCACCAATCACCATTTTTCCACACCTTCCTACACCGATGTGCATGGAAGGGTTTTGGTTTTGGATTTTACGAGCAAGGCCACCATACCATTATTCCATGTACCACCCATAAACATAACGACCATAGTGGTATCGGCTTTCTGAACCACCTACCAAATAGGCCCGCATTGAACTCATCGAGGACATCAGCCCTTCTCCACCTTCTTCACCCACTCCACCTTCATCACCACCTTCGCATGATGGAGTCGATGGATCTTAATCTATCCCTCCTAACTTTTTTTTCATAAACACCATTTCATTGGGGCCTTTGACTTATCAACGTGAGGGCGAGGCTCCTTCCTCTCTTCCCTTCCTATATCTGAAATGATCGATGATGATACACCTTCAATTAACGTCATCTAATGTCAGGATGATGAATCTATACTCACCTACCTTGGTGCAGAAGACTCATATATTCATCGGTCATTACCCTTTGAGATGCAAAACCATGTTGAATGAATCACTATCAAAATCAACATTCATACTCAGGATGACCCACATCCTAAAGATCGGCCAATCTTTGGATGTTGTTGAACAGGAAGCCATCACTTCTTTTCTCAAAGATCATAACCACACTTTTGCTTGGTCTTATGTAGACATGCCCGTATTGACCCCACCATAGTGGTCCACAATATCATAACCATTCCCGATGCCAAACCCATCAAACAAAAGCTTGAGGAAAATGCACCCTCGCATTGCCCTTCTCGTCAAAGAAGAACTTCAGCGCCTTCTTTCTGTTTCCTTCATATTACCCATTGATTATCCTCGTTGGATTTCTAACATTGTCCTTGTCACTAAGGTGATAGGGGGACTCCACATTTGCATGGATTTTGACCTCAACCTAGCCTACCCAAAAGATGACTTCCCCTTACCTGGTATTGACCAACTTGGTTGACCTTACCACTGGTCACGAGATGCTATCACTCATGGATGGCTTCTCGGGTTATAACCAAATCCTGCTTTGCCCCAGAGGATCAACATAAAACCACATTCATCACCCCTTGGGGACCTTCTACTACCGAGTCATGCCTTTTGGCCTTAAAAATGCAGTGCCACATATCAGCGGGCTATGACTTACATCTTCCATGATATCATGCATCGTATATTGGAAGATTACGTGGATGATCTCTGGCCAAATCTAAATGCCACTCCAAGCACCTTGCCATCCTAAAAACCATTTTTGACCATCTCATTAAATATTGTGTTCACCTTTAGCCTAAGAAGTGCATCTTCATGGTCCTCTCAGGAAAACTCCTGGCTTTATCATTTCCCTACATGGTATAGAAGTTGACCTGCTAAAGTCAAGGCCATTCTCAAATGCCTCCACCCACTAACCTTAGACAACTTCATAGCCTTGCAAGGTAAGTTGCAGTCTATTCACCATTTCATTTCACAATTATCTGATTGGTGCCAACCATTTCATCATCTTCTCAAGAAGGATGTCTCCTTTAAATGGGATGATGACTGCCACAAAATTTTGAGGCCTAAAACAATACCTTCTCCAACCACCCATACTCATTCCACCTAAAGATGATCAACCTTTCTACCTATACATCTCAGCTACTGATCACTCCTTGGGAGCCATGCTCACTCATCACGATGAACAACACAGGGAGCAGGTGGTTTATTACATAAGCCATACTCTTTTGGATTACGAAACCCGATACACCCATCCCAAAAAAATTTTTCTTAGCCTTAGTTTTCATTTCCACCAAACTCCGCCATTACCTACTCAACCACAAAACCTATGTTGTGACCAACACCACCCCTTACACTTCATGTATGCCAAACCTTACCAAAATCAGCATGTGCCGCATGTTGGCTTATGCTTTTAGCTGACCTCGACCTCGAATTCATTCATCAAAATTCCATCAAGGGCCAAGCTATCACCGACCAATTGGCCGACGCACCTATTTCTTTAGGGATCAACCCTCTAATTTTGACTTTCCAGATGAGTCAATTGCTACCCTTTCCTGGATGAACCCCTTACCAAATGACACTCTTCTTTGATGGTTCCAAGTGTCAGCATGGGGGTGGGGCTGGTATTATCCTCATTCCACTTGATGGTGAACCCATGCCTTTGTCTTTCAAACTAGATTTTGATTGTACAAACAATATTGCACGAATACGAAGCACTCGTATTAGGTCTCCAAGCCACCTATGCCCTAGATGTCAAATCAATCAACATCTTTGGTGATTCTCAATTGGTCGTAAACCAAGTCAATGGTATATACCAATGTCATAATGAGATACTTCAAAAGTATAAACATCATGTGGACATACTTTTGACCACCTTTGACCATTACGCCTTGCAAACCATCCCTCGTTCACCAAAAATTTATGAGACACCATGGCTTGCTTGGCTTCTCAAATACCCACTTTGCCCACCGATTCTAAAATATTTGTCACCATAAAATGACTCCAATCACCCTCTTACTTACCTCACAATGTTTACTCTATTAGAACCACTACCCCTGACCCGAGTGACCTTTGGTATAAACAATACTCACTATCTTTCTTTCTCTCTCCATTTTACCCCCTGATCTCACCCGTAATGGACAACACACCTTCCTTAAAAAGGTCTCTCGTTATGTCATCATGGGGGGCCTCCTCTATAAGCAACTTTGATGGTATTCTCTTACGATGCCTCACGAGTTCTGAAATTCCTTATACCATTAAGGAAGTTCATGATGGCATATGTGGAGGTCACTTCAGTGGCCTTGTTGTTGCTAAGCGTATCCTTCGCCTAGGCTATTACTGGCCGACCCTTAACCTTGATTGTTGCAACTATGTCAAACATTGTATAAAATTCCAACAACATGCCAACCTTCATCATACACCCAATCATGCCTTACAGGTCACCCGTGACCTTTGGCCCTTCTCTCAATGGGGTTTAGATCTTGTCGGAGAGATTAACCCCATTCTTCCCAATGACATCAATGGATCATCACCACTACCAATACTACACAAAATGGGTGGAAGCCATACCACTCATCTCCACGAAAGCTGAGAAAATATGTGAGTTCATCAATCATCACATCATTTGTCACTTTGGTGTTCCTCATCACCTCATCACTGATAATGGAAAACAATTTAAAAACAAAACATTGCAAAAAATTTGTGATGCCTTCGACATTCAACTAAGTTTCTCATCACCTTATTACCCACAAACCAATGGCCAAGCCAAATCCACTAACAAAACCTTAAACAAAATTCTCATGAAAGTGGTTAACGATACTGGGAAGGATTGGCATACACACATTCCTTTTTCCCTATGGGCATACCGCACTAGTATTCACACTTCCACTTTGCCACCACACCATTTTCTCTGGTCTATGGTACCGAGGTTGTTCTACCTCTCAAAGTCTAGATTCCCTCACTCCACATTTCTCTCCATGACATGCTTAATGATGATGACTTTCATCAAGACCATTTAGCACAACTTGAGTTATTAGATGAATGTCATCTTAACGCTCTTGATCACCTTCAAGTTTACCAAAAACGTATCAAACGTGCCTATGACAAAACGTGTCCATGAATGAACCTTCCAAGTTGGTGACCTTGTCTGAAAGAAAATCAACACGTAACCAAAGTAGAAAAAATAAATAAATGGGAAAATTTTCTCCTAATTGGCTTGGACCATACATCGTGACTCATACTTATGGATCAAGTGCTTATCATTTATCTTCACTCGATGGTAAACCCAAACTTGAGCCCCTTAATGCCTTGCATCTTTGACCATTCTACTATTGACCTATAGTCCTACCTCACCTTTTTCCTCTTTCCATGCTCATCCCTTGAGCGCTACCCACTTCCTACATCCTCACCAATGATTAAACAAGAATCATGTGAGTACCCATCACTTGTCATCTTCTCTTGAATATGTGTACCACGGCGCTTGCACATAGCATGATTCTCATGGATACTTTTCATCCACCTTTAGATGAGATCCCATGGTCATTTCACCCTACTTTTTGAACAAGAGTCCTATTCTTCACCTTGGTCTTGTCCATGACTTCAAAGCCCTCACATGGGACCCAACTCCTTGAGTCAAACTTCTCACAAAAAGATGACTCCCTCAAAAGGACATCTTCCTCTCAACAATCGTTGTTGTAAATAGACTGCTCCCTCGAAGGACAACTATGTAAAGCTAAAAAAAAAAGAAAAAAGAAAAAGTGGAAGCTTCCCATCGATCAGCTTCAGCTTCACGAAGACCTCAAGGAGTTAAATTCCTCATCCCATATAGACTTCCCACATCGATCAGTCTATCTCAAATACAAGTCAAAACAAAAGACTTTTCATCATGGACTTGCCCATTGTGACCTCGGATCTCTTGCCCAAAGAGCATGCTACCACATATCATATAAAATTTAACCACCTTTCACTTTTCTCACCATTCCCACTCCCCTTTCCTACCACCTCAAGGGACCTCTTGGAAACCAAGATATTTGGTGATCATGTGACTACTTTTCACCTTAGAACAATCAATCATGCAATGTCTTTAGGGTCTTACGTTCATCACCTCCTCCAAGGTATGATCTACTTGGTATGATCCTAACCAATCAGGTGGCTTTATTGCCTCCTCTTATCTTTTAAATGACATTATTTACGTTTTGATTACCTTATACAGGATTTGGTCCTCGACACTTACCTTTGGGGTAATCTTCTTCTTTTGCCACAATCAACATCACCTATACCAATTTTCCTATAACCCACACACACCTAACAGACCTAAACCCACAACATGCCTAAAACCTACCAACTCATTTTCATACCCCCTCATATTCTTCCCTAGCTTATGGGAGAACTACATCGGCTTGAGGTCCCTTTTCACTAGGGACTATGTAGGCAGCACTCCGAGGGCATGGGGCCCTTGGAGGTTAGCTCGGCCACTCTCTACCCTAACCAATCCATCTTTTCATCTTCCTAAAATCACATTTTTCCCCTACGTAGTTTCCTTTTTATATCACAGAATTGGAAATTAAACCACACAAACAACAAGTTGCAACACATTTTTATCATCAACACAACATACATTTATTACGACTACCATTTCTCTACCATCATCATGTGTATATTATAACACATCTCACACATGAAACATTTTATCATTCATTGCACAAAATAATGAATCACAACTTCAACTACTTTAAACACAACCATGCCTAAACAAACAAACTTAACCATGCCTAAACCATGCCTTGAACCCATCGATCATGCCTAAACCATACTAACTTCACCATCCCTATCCACTAACTCGATCCATGCTAAACATGATCCATGCCTAATCCATGCCTAACCCTCGATCCATGCCTATCCACCAACTGACTCCATCCCATGCTAACTCGATCCATGCCTAAACCAACTTGACTCGATCCATGCCTAAACCAACTCTCATCCATACCTAAACCAACCTGACTCCATCATGCCTCACTCACCTAAGTTTCCATCCATATCACGACAAAAAAATTAAAATTCTCATACAACACCAACAAATCATCAGGAATCTCATGTATCTCATCATATAAATAAATGTGTATCTCAATACAATATACATGGATATCCCATCATGTCTATCTCAAAAAAATCATTGGCACATGCGTTGATACTCAATACAAAATGTCATCGGCACATGCAAGCGGTCTCATATATAATAAAATAATAAACCAATACAAAATCTCTTTAGCGTGCGCAGGCCGGTATATGCTCAAAATATACAAAAAATCTCATACATCCTCACTATCTTTGGCACACATAGGCTATATATATCAAAAAATGACTACCATACATAAAAATCAGGAGCCATATATCAGGCATCTCGGTGGATATCCTCCATATCTATATCTCTGTACCCTCTGCCTCCTCGGCCACTGTCTAGCTGACCGCTAACATCTCCCCACCCATCAGAGGTGGTGGTTGGGTCCTCTGCACAGCCCTCACCTGGAGCTGGTCTCCATGCGTGCTGGTAGCCTCTCCCTGATCTGGCCTCGGAGCTCGATGGCCCCCTGTGCTCTCCACACTTTGTGAGTGTGGGATCTAGTCCTCTCACTCGATGTCTGTTGTGCCGGTACTCTCCATAGGATAGAAAGTCTATCCCAGCCACCATCAGCTAGTCTGGTAGTATCTGGCCTCACCTAGGGCATCCCATAACCTAGATATAGGCATGGTCTATGGTGGCCCCATAGGCCTCGGCCCCTGTACCTGTCTGTGGGACCTATCCCTCTCTCCTTCTGTGAACTGGGACCTTGTCCCAGGTGCTGTGGTGGTGCCCTCTATCCCTGTGCCTATATCTGGGCTGTAAGGCCCCATCTATGCTGCCTAAGCTTGTGGCCAACTAATAGCCTGCTGACCTACCACCCACTTATGCACTATAAGGCCGCCACCTGACCATCATCCTCCTCTCCATCTCCATCCCCACCACTAGCCATCTGGGCCTGCAGACTAGCCACTGTACATGTAGCTCCACTACCTCTACCTCTGAGCTCACAAGTTGTGTCTACACCATACCCAACTAGGGTAATCAGAGTAGCCACCTACCCCTGTAGGGCTGTCTCTCTGCACCGTGATGGTGGCTAGATCCGGTTGCCCTGATCAGGTGGTATGGCTCGTAAATGGGCCACCCACCACTGTCTATACCTGTCTGTGACCCATCATCATCTATCCGCTGGTCCATTGCCTACTCCTCCTCCTACCCTATGGGCACTTTATAGGTTGTGGTAGAGGTAAGGGCCTCTCCACGTCATCTCTCTCTATACTATGGGGAAGGGCGGAGGTATGTCCTATAATAGCCCAAACTACCACTTGACTCTGTCATCGGGATCATCTCATGCTCCCGACACGGCACGACCCTATATCCATCTCAATAGCTAGAGCTCAGCTAGCTCCTCATGCATATGCCTATATGAGGGAATCCCACATATGACCTCCATATAATGTCCACTCTAGACAACCCCTCCAATAAACACCAGAAATAGGCCACATCATGTGTGGGCCTGTCTGATCTCCACTCTCCAGTAGGCACCCATCACCTATATCCCACCCACACCACTCTTGGTGGAAATGCATCTACTCAGGGCATCCCTATTGCCACACACACAAACTATGTGCTCATAAGCCCAAATGTGTAAGTAAAAGGTACAACACATAGGCTGAACCTGCGCAACCATCCATATGCCCATAACTCCTATATAGCTGCACCAGGAATGTTGGCACCTAGGAAAAGTGGGTCTAATCTATCATCATGTCATGGAGTACCCCCATCAACATCGGGAAAATCTCCCACCCTCTGCATCTGGCAGTGCAAAGCAACACACTGCCTCCATCAATAGAACTACTAGCCTCGTCTCCTCCGGAGATGGGCTAGGTACATCTCTCCATAGTGAATGCTGGCACTATGGAATGTCAGCTTCGGCCATCCCCTCTCCAAACACCATCAGCATCAGCTCCTCCAGGCCTCGGAGGAGATAGAGTAGACCTGCGTACCCAATATGGGTAGCCATAGAATCCTGAACACGTCCTCCAGGGTGATAGTGATCTCACCCATCGGTAGGTGGAATGTGTTGGTCATGGAATCCCATCTATCGATGAGCATGACCATCAAACTAGGCTTCCGGACCACATGCCGATAGCATCAAACCCCACTCAAGCCCACCACCTCCACATGTTGCAGCTCCTCAGGGGTCATTGTGCCATGCACTATCACGAGTAGGGGGTGGAACCCTATCCCACATATGTAGCTGATCTCTCCCCTACATCCAATATGAATAATACATTAATCTACATTTATCACACCCATACTTTCCCCCTATCATTTCCCAACACCTATTTTACCCCTACCCATCTTAATCACCCAACCTTGTGGCACTTTTGGCCCCTTATCCCCAAAACCCACCGGTGCGGTTCTCTCTAACCGACCCCGGTCACCCCTTAACGGCATCGGTCACTTGTTTAGTGACCGATACCGGTTACACACTACCGACGCCGGCCAAACCTGACCGACATGCGCGGTCACTTTGTCGCGGTGAAAACCCATGACCCCCAACCCCCTTTCTCAAAACCTTCCCACCTGACCCTTTTACCCACCTAAAAACACCTACACCTCCCTTATACCTCATCCCCTCCCCTCCTCTCCCACTTATTTCTCTCCCCATTCCTATTTACCCCACTTTACCCTCCCATTTCCAAATTTTATTTTTTTTTTTTCCCACCCAAAACAAAAACCACAAAACAATTTGCAAATCATCTAATCTATCTAACCAAATACAACTAGAGTTGGATGCTTACCTCATCATGTTACCGTGTCATCTTGGTGGCACATCTGCCAGTTGCACTGCACCGTGGCCCGCCCGATCCCTCTCCGGCCTCTGCCATCACTAAATCTCCACCCACGTCTCCAACCAATCGAATCACATGCACCGATCCTGTGGACCCGCCTCTCACCAACCAATCACCCACCGTTCACACCACTAACTCAATGCTCCATTCCATCTAGACACTTTTCCCTCTTTTCTCTCTCTTTTTCATTTTCTCAATTCACTAAATGACAAATGAATAACAAAAAACATAGATTTTTTTTTTTTATAACAAACCCGACCTAACGATGTTCCGGTTTCCCCTTCACCGGCATCGGTCACATGCCCTACCTTACCATGGTTTCAGTTTCCTATACTGGCATCGGTTACCCTTGACCAGCATCGGTCACTCTCTTACACAAAACCCAACATTTTACCCTATTACCCCACCTATCCCTCCTTTTTTTTCCACACCTACCCTTTACCCTAACCATTTACCCCACCTCACCTTTACCCACCCATTTACCTCACCTTCCTGACCTCATCCTTTACTACCTACCCTTGTCCTCCTTTTTGGGGACTCATTATTTTACCCATACCTCGGCCTTACCCATGTCGTGACCTAGATATTTGGACCTGGACCATCACTAGTGACCTTTGACCCCATGTGTTCGCTATACCTTGCGACACATTACCTGTGTTGATTGACCTAATGACCTTACCTTGTCTCTTTCCATGACCATTTATCCTAACCCTACCTTGGGTGTACTGGAACATACCTAAACATTCCTGCACCTCACCTACGTTGTGCTTCCTGACCATATCCTATACCTTGGATACCGGAATCACTTCGACCTTGTTTGGATGAACCTATCGACCTTAGACAATGTAGAGTTTTCCTACTCTTCAACCCGGTAATGTGTTGCAGTTTATACGTGTGCGTGCATTTGATTGTTCCTACCTTTGACCCTGACCCATTACCTAGATTACCCGAGTCGACCTTTTTCCTTTTTCCCCCGCTCCCCACCTTTTCCCTTTCTCATATTTACCTTTTATCAAACCACTCACCAATTCTACCTTCTGCCTCATCAGTTCTTGGTTTGAGGGGGATCACCTTCACCCACACATGGGGCAACCACATCTTATTTTTGTTAGCATTGCTTACCAATACAAGCTACATGAAAAAAGGGGCAAAATGTAGACACTAAAATTAGGTCACACTCCCCTTTGGTCCCTCGACAAATAAATACCTTCATCACATTCACCTAGCCATGGCCCCCTTCACCCCACTAATATTAATTTAATTAAATTAATTCATTATCCTCACAATATTTATTATTTAAATATCCTAATTTAAATAATGCCCACACTTACACCTCACCTAGACACCTCACCAAGCCAACTCACCCTAAGACCTATTCTTAGTAAGTTGCCATAACTAACTAAGACTTACCCAAACCCTAAAAATCAATGCCTACATTCCCTCTAACCACATTCCCATGTTGTTGACAAGAAGCTTCTAGTCTGATCCACGGGTGAATGACACGAGATCCCAAAAATCAAGGGGATCTGCCTAGTTTAGTAAACCTAGGAAATCCCACCTTGACCGATGCCGGTTACCCCTAACCATCGTTGCGGTTAAGCCAAAACCACCGTCGGTCACCTTTTAATCCCCAAAACAACCTTATTTTGAGGTTGGAAAACATTGGGAATTTTCCTGAGAGATAAGACATCTTTTTAGAGCAAGTTTCCATGAGAACACACATGCAAGGAAGGAGATCAAGCATTTTCTCTTGCACAAGCATCCAACAATCATCCAGCACTCACACCCCAGCACATATTTGATCCAACCAAGCAAAAGGGAATGCACATGCAGCCCATGTAGAGCTTTCCAACATTTGGTGATCCTCAACAACATTCAACCTCTTACCGACACCTTCATCCATCACTCACAAGCACCCAAAACCAGATTTCAAGTAAGTAGAATAGTTTACTCCTCTAGTTCATTCATTTCATCATTATATTGTCATCCTTTTGTTCTCTTAGCCACCCATTGACCTCCTTTAATACTCACCCCTCCATATACCCATTAAAACCCCACCAAACCCCATCCAAATAGCCTAATACCTCATTCTGGCCAACCAAGTCCTTTGTGCAATCACAAGGGAGACCCAAAGCTCATTCTGTGGCATTCTTAGTTTTCCATAATGCTTAATCACACCGTTCTCCCCAAACAAGGCGTCGGTCACCCTTAACCGGTGTCCATCTCTGTATTTACCAATAGAGCCCAAAACAACAACCTACCCCACCTATTCTCACATCACCCTTAATCACCTGTGACCTTCCTGAGACCTCTGTCAGACTGCAGAGACCCAAAACTAGTTACTTGACCTTCGGATCTTATTTTAACCTACTTTAGTTAGATTAGATCTTTCTTATTGTGTTTTAAATGAGATACCTAAATCATTTTAATTACAATAGGATTTACTTCATTACTATCATTAAATTGTTTTAAATAAAGGACTCGACAAATGCTCAGGAAGTTATCACACTTCCTAGATCTAGCACACGCTGGCAAGTTCATGCACATATTGTTGAACTTTTATTCGGTGGTCTTGTTCCATTTCGGGTAGTTCCTCCTAGCCAAAAGGAAGCTCTCACGATCAGCTGTGGATTCAAAAGTCATATGCGCGCAATAACTCAACAACCAACATTCCAGAAACAAAATAATGATTTGTTGTGGAAGAATAAGAAAAATAACAAGGAGAAGAGGAAAAGGAGTATGAGGAAGAGAAGAACAAGAAATTAAAGAAGGAGAAGGAGAAGGAGAAGGAGAATAAGAATAAGAATAAGAATAAGAATGAGAATGAGAAGGTGAATGAGAATAAGAAGAAAAAGAAGGAGAAGAAAAAGAGGAAGTAATTATGGATGATGTAGAAGGAGAGAGGAAGAGGATCAAGTTGAAGAACAAATAGAGGATAAGAGTTCAGATAGTGTAGCTCTAAAGATGGAAGCTTCAATATTTTAGTTTGAAGAGTGCATCCATAGAAAAATATAATATAAAGGAAGTTCAAGTGGATGGTATGAAGATTCAATTTTTTGAGTATTTAAATATCTCTAGTCTCAAAGAAAGTTTTCTACTTTTGCATACCTGTCACATTTTTGGCTTGGAGAATTTCATTGCACAAAATGTTTCAACCTAGATAGAGTTACCTGAGTTGGATAAAAAATGAAAAATTAATTTGGAACATGAGAAAATTCTTCAGATGTGCATTAAGAGGGTGAAGAAGAGAGTAATTACTAAGTATCTAATCAAGTGAAAGAATCAAGACAATGAAGTTGCAACATGGGAGGAGGAATATTTCCTATACTTGACATCCAAAGATCATCAACATTGAGGACTATACTTGTTTGAAGAAGCCTCTTGAAATGGTCAAAATTGGGGACAATGTTGCTTTGAAGGGGAGGGGCATGCTATGCCCTTAGTCTAGGTCATATATCGGTATATGTATAGATGACACATGGCTAACATTATCTCTTAACATGTCATATCATATTTATTTATGCTTTTGTATTATTAATAGGTTGGATTTGGTGCTTTTCATAACATATCGTGGGTATTATAAGAGTTAGTAAGTGGTAGATGATCATCATATTAAGAACTTAAGTCTTATTGCATGGTTTAGAGGTTTCCCCTTCAAAGTGTATAAGTATTTCTATTTGCATATTGACCATTTCTATACATTTTGGTGTTATATTGTTGATGATATTTAGATTTATCTAAGTAATTTCATTACACAATCCTGAAACCATATGAAATCAAATGAATGGAACTCAATAACCACGGGTGGAAGACCCTACAATAAGGTTATTGTTTGGGTTGAAGTGCAATCATTGCACCACCTATATCAACACTACTTTAAAGAGGCCTCAAACCACACGTAGTTCTCCGACTAGCATGTGATATCTAAATGAATGCAACTAATTGACAACTTGTATCACTTTGACCATGCTTGAGATGATTGTACTCTTCTTTAAGATAGTGAGTAGGGATCTTTGAGTTCTTGGAAATGAGGAAAGATAAACTCCTTGACATGGTTAAGTGCTTCATAACTGTAGTAGTGGTTGCCTTAATAGATGTGCATTAGCTTTGGGAATATTTAGGGATCCTTGGGTTCCTTTTGTCCTAGGATTTGCAATGAGAGCTCATGAGAGTGTCTAGTTCTGCAATATTTGTAAATGAGGTGATGTTAACTTACTTATATAGGGATATGAAGGTAATTTTTCATGTAAATGACATAACAAGAAGATTAAAATATCTAATAAAGATAATGCATCTGAAAGTAGAGTTGAAAGATGTGTCAATCCAAGACTATACATGTTAGCCATGATTGAATTCCACATATTGAGATTATTGTGCAGCTTTTGGATAAGGAGATGGTCGATGAAATGTGGAAGTTACATCATGGTGGATAGAGGTTGCATCATGATGGATAGAGGTTACATATTGGTTTTATGTATTTATATTCATAAAGTGTAGACACATCAATGTGTAAGAACAAATAGGTTAGGAGAGATAAAAAGATGTACTAAGCGGGGATAAGATGTAGGTGTTTGTCTTATCCAAGAATCATAATCACAACCAAGAATGTCAAAATGATAAATTACCAAATTTGAGTGTCTACAGATGGAAATGGGTGAAGAATCCTTTTTTCACATGTGTTAATACTCTCCCAAGCACCACCGAAGCAAAATTACAAAATTTTATAAAATAAAAACAAAAAATAAGACCAAATATATTTGATAATTTTTTTCAAAAAGTTCACGTGGCTTCTATATGATTCCACATATTACATGTATATTTAGCAAGGGCACTTTAAATAACAACAAATAAAAACAACTTCCCATTATATTATGATAAATGTCCATGCCTTGTTCTAAAGCTCCCATTATCACACATGCTAGAGTGATTGTGGAAAATGTTGTGGGTTTTGGATTTATGTTGACAATTTCACATGTTGAAAAGATTCTGGGCCTTTTCAACAACCCATTTCATCCATATTGTAACACCCGCTAAAAACGCCCGCATAAGACCCAAGAACAACCTAGGTTTAGTTAGAAAAAATATGGAATATTTTTTTGGAAAACGTGCTCGCATACATGCCTCAAAACTACAGTTGTCACAATAATGTTTCAAAATCAATTATATTTAATAAATAAAATTTCCATGTTATAACAAAATATTAAGCCCGCATTAAAATCTAATGAGTATAATTAGTCCAAGCAAGGTTAAATTCTCTCTAGGTGTTAATTTAGTAAACATTTAAATTCCTACTATAGTTAAATATTCCACATGGGATGTCAAGGGTAAAAGTGGCCAAAGTAATTAAATACCAAAGTTATTTAATTTCTACAATGTTGAAACCACTAGCAAGGTCTCTCATTAATTTTGGGTTAGGATAATAAACACTTCTTTACCCCATAAAGTGACCCCTTAAAAAAGTCAACCCATGTTTTGAAATAAAACATTTAAATTAAAAAGGGTAATTTCCCACTCACCCACTCTCCACCTACTTTTTGTAGGGATAAATCTCATCCCTTGGATGGATTCAATTTAGGTCCTTGATCGGAAAAAGGGCATTCTAACCCTAAAGCATCCTTAGAAAGCTGCTTTCTCTTTCATTTGGTTAATTATTTTTCTTTTGTTTTACAGGTTGAAGGAGGAGGAAGAGAAGCCATTAGAGGCCCTCTCAAGATTTTGGAGGAATGAACATGCTTCTTATTTTTGTTTATTTTGTTGATACCCTCATTAGGGTTTGAAAATGTATTTATTCTTTTTATTTAGTTCATTTTCTTGTATTTGCCCAAATGGATTTTGTGGGTATTTTCTATTTTGTTGAAATAGCTACATTAGATCAATACTTTCATTTTGAGAAAGTATATATACATATATATGTATATATACTTTTATATAATTGTGTATAATTATTTATTTTAAGTAGTCATTTGTTCTATATATATATATATATACCGAGAATGTGATTACCAGGCCACACTCTGCAAGAAATGCGCAGGTTACAAATATCATACAGGCCACAAGTTTTAATGTACATTATTTTTTTGTGCTAAAGCTTGGGCCACGGTTTGAAAAGTATTGAGTTTTAAATTTTAAGAGGGCGGGAGGGTCGGCGACTCCAACCCCGACCCCATTAGAATGGGGTGGGGGTTGGGGTCGCCACCCCTCCCCACACCAACCCAATCTACCACCACATAGTGGGCTGTGCCACTTCACACTACACCTTTTTTTATATTTAAAAGACTATTGTAACAACACTCAGTTCCATGTTTTTTTGGAAAATTTTTACATTATTTACACTTTGTTCTAATTAATGTGTACATAGTTTTTACTTATCTTAATTCTATTTAATATATATATATATATATATATATATATATATATATATATAATGTTCTTTTATATTAATACAACCCCTCTAATATTAAATTATTTAATTATTAATATTGAGAGTATAATTTTACTATCAAAATGAGGATAAAACAATAAATGTTGGTATTGGTGAGTTGAATCCTAACACTAATACTTTGCTCTCTAAAAATTTATTAAATGTAGTGAGAAGGGTAAAAGAGAATATATTTCCACTCCCTTAGCTAATTTGTGGTAGATGTGTAATAATTTTTAATTGAGAATTATTTACTAGAGTTAGCAATAAGACTACCGCATAGACCTATTTGAAATACAATTTTAAGATGAGCTCATTTCATTGACGATACAAGAACAAGTGTAAATAGACTAACTTTTGTAATACATGCTTTTCAAATAACACAATGAAATATAACATCACTTAATACAAATTTTTCCAACATTCCAAGAAAATGAGTATACAATACTATTTCCAATACTATATTTTTCCAAAGCAAGAACAATATCCCCTTTTTTTTTGGGGATAAGTCACCACAATGGAATGATATTTCTCCTTACATGACTTTTTTTCTACTACAACAAGACTAGTATTTACAAACAAATATTTATTTCCTTTCCAACATACATACAACTTTAATGTCCAAAATATCAAATCAAATTTTCACCACAAATACTAATACAATGTCATCCACTTAAAGTGGGAAATGGTAAAAGAAAGAAGGCTAAGATGAAAATGTAAATTGTCTTCAAACATAGCTCCACAATCAAGTCATCAATCAAGCTCCATCTTCTCAACTCCAACAAGAGAGATCCACCATGCTTCATTTAATCACAACAAAGAAAGGGGAGAGGCAACACTCTCCACCCAACCAAGAATTCCAATGAGGAGGAGAAGCCATCCCCCTTATTGGCCCCCGAGCCCCAACCACATTACAATTAGAAATGGATTCAACTCATGGCAACAAAACAAGCTTCCACATCACAATACAAGATTTTACAACCATACCAAAGTCTAAATAATGCAACTACAATCACAAGAAGGAAAGAAACAAAATACACAAGGCTTCAACATGCAAAAGCCAAAGGAGTAAGATCTATGGGGAAGCCACTTATACCTCCCAATGGGAAATGGGTGCCCACCTAAAACCTCCAATAAAACATCTCAAAACCCCTACACACTCTTATGCCTCCCTCAAGTACCTCTTATACCTCCCACATTCTCTTATGCCTCCCTACAAATCTCTTATGGCTCCCTCATAAAATAGACCAAGTAAGAAATGCAAGCAATTTCTTGTCCAAGGTGGGACACCCATCCCAACTCCCTCCAAAACATGGAAAGAACTCTTATGCCTCCCTACATGAAATATCCCCATAGTCTCCTCCTACACCACACTTAAGCAATCTACCCAAACAACCAACAAGCATACCAAAACACTCAACTATGCACATATACACAATACAAAAAAAGGTATTTTACAAGAGTATAACTCCTACCTTTCCATGGTAAAGCTTGATCCAAGAGTTCCACACCAAGCTTCTTCAAGTCCAAACAATCACCAAAAGCTCCAACAAATCCAAAAGCATTCCAAAATCCTCTAACTCCCAAAATGCAAGAGCACAAAGAAATGAAGTACCCCACAAACAAGCAAGAGAACTTGAATAAATAGAAAAGGGAGAGAGGAGGGTGAGGTGGCTCTATGTAGGATGCCACATCACTCATCCTCAACTCCACCTCACAAGTAAAAATTCAAACTCCAAAGCACAATTAATAAGTGGGTGAAGAAATGACATTTTACTTACACACACAATCCAAGCCCACACCCCTTAAGGACTAAAAGTAATTACATGTAAGAAGGTGCAATAAAAACTTACAATTTGTCTTCCCAAAATACATAATGGGGCCTAATTTTGACCCCCAACCCATAGGTAGGGTTGGTATAGCAATTTAAGAGGTGTGGGACAAGTTTAACTTGTCCCACAAGCCTCCAAAATTTGCCCCTAAGGAAAAATCCGAATTTCTAAGGGGAGGTGGAGTGTTTCACACTCAAAGTTACTTACACATCACTTACAACACATAAACCAAGAGCCATCAATTCTAATAAATGCATTCTTTTGACCCTTTTATAATTTAGTTTAGTAAAATAATTAATTTACTAATCTAGACATAAATCAAGTAATTAATAAAAGGAGAATACATCACTTAAAATCACATACTAAAATTAAATAAGGAAACTAAATGTAAGAAATAACACATAACCCCTTGGTCACAATTTGGAGGTGATTCCCCCATGGGAACCCCCTAACAACAATTCAAACACACACACACACACATAAAAAATACATGTTGCCATGGTGATCGGGTTGTTAAATTCATCTAGATCCCCCAATGTTTGTTGTGACATTTTTACTTGCAAAAAACATAACACCTCCTTTGGCCTTGTGGCCGCATCAAAAATACAAAATAAATATACAATATAACTCCAAAATCATCTATATATGAATCAAAACATCATCTAGGCAAGTGACGATATCATTTACAATTTCTAACAACATCTCGGTCCTACATTTCATCAATAACTGTATGATCTTAAGATTAGTTCAATTTTCTAGGTCTACCAAATATAACGAAATATCACATATCTAGAATATATATATAACCATGTCAACAACATATTATCATCAATTAAAAATGTCTATAATAATCCACACGCATCATATATGAATCGAAATCAAGAACAATCCATTATCTCTAACATCTAACATCTTGCTAAATAAAACGTTAAATAATATCCATAGGTTTAGTCGACAATATCGAAATTAATAACAAAAAAGGTATCAAAGGGAAGTGGGCACTACACATATCCCACAATAATTGTAGTCCATGAGATCACATTTCTTTCAAGCATTTTTTCCGATAGTTTATGTGCCTCGTTAATGCTTCCACATTTTTGATACATATCTACCAAGGCACTTACAACTACAACATTTGATAGTAGTTTATATGCCTTGGTGGATGTTCGCACCCTATTTAAGTGCTCCTATTTTGGCATAGATGAGAGTATGCTAGCAAAACCGAACCAATCATGTTAGCCACATGGTGGTTGTAATTGGCAAAATAATGTCAATGCTTCATGAGGATGCATGTCTTATATAAGTTGCATAACATGCATTATAGGTGTTTAACTTAGGGGGATGAGCTTTGGGAGGGAGTGCACATGTTTGGTGCATGCCATGACCTTTTTGAACACATATTTATAAGGGATTTAAACCAGGGAGTATATTTAGAAGATGACACATTTTTATAATTTGAAAGTTGACCAAATTTATATTAGAGGTTAAGAGGGTGTAAATGATTGATGGAACTAAGAAAACAATTAAAATATTCAAGGATTGATACTTGCCAAATGAATTCGCTTACAAAAGTGAAATGACCGAGTTGGGCATTTATTCATTACAATTGGTGAAGCGATCTCAATGGCTCATGAAGCCGACTATGTATTCTTTAAGATGTAAGTATGATATTCCATGAAAAAGATATCATGTTTTGTCCTTTAACAAATACTTGGCTTCCATTTACTAAATCTCACATTTTGGCATTTAAAATTTTGCACGGCCTTGTCACCACATTTTACATACATATCAAACAGGGTACCTGCAACCACAACATATGGAAAAAAATGCATCCTATTATGCCTCGATGGATCTCCATACCTGTTGCATGAGCTCTTATTTTGCCATGGGCCTCGATTATTCTAGCCAAGATGAGCGAATTAGGTTTAATAATTATCTTTTGCATTTGGTGACACAATCTCAATGGATCCTACCCAGGACATTTATGCGAACAATTAACATGATCACAACAAGGCAACCCATGACCTCCAATAATAGTGGTTCGGGTTATGTGCCGGTTTGATAGATCGAGCGGAGTCATGGCTACCAAAAACATTTTTCTACTAATTTGAAAGAATAAACAACGCCCCAAAATGTTTTGTTCTAAATATCCTATTTTGATAAATGTTGGGAGGATGTTGGAAAAGGTTGCAAACTTTTGATTTACACTTGCCAATTACATTTGCATGAAATTTTCTAAGGTCATTTCAACAAGGCATGGGCCCCAGTATTCTAGCCAAGATGAGCCGATTAGGTTGAATAATTATTTGTTGTATTTGGTGACACAATATCAATGGATCCCACTAGACATTTATGCGAACAATTAACATGATCACAACAAGGAAGCCCATGAGCTCTAATAATAGTGGTTTGGGTTAGGTGCTTTACTTTGATAGATCGAGTAGGTTGTGGCTGCCAAAACATTTTTCTACTAATTTGAAAGAGCAAACAACACCCAAAAATGCTTTGTTCTAAATATCCTATTTTGATAAATGTTGGGAGGATGTTGGAAAAGGTTACAGACTTTAGATTTACACCTGCCAATTACATATGTATGAAATTTTCTAAGGTCATTTCAACAAACCAATGTTGACATATCCCACAATCATTGTAGTCCATGACACCACATATATTTTCAATTTTTTTGAACAATTCACATGCTTGCACATTTTGCAAACATATGTACTTACAACTAAAACATCTACCGAAAATCCCTTCTTCATAATGCTTCTGCAGACATCCATGCTATGTTCCAAAGATCCTATTTTTGCATAGATTGGCAACATGATAACAAAGGAAAACTAATCAGATTGGACACATGTTGGCTGCATTTAGTGAAACAACATCAATGCTTTGCAGGATACCCATGTCCTATGTAAACTACACACAACATCGGTTAAGAGGGAGCAAATAGAGGCAACACAAACTTGAAATGTAGTGGCCTTATGCCATACTATGCTCCCTATAGGTAGTCTGTCTGTCATAGGTATGGTGAGGGCCAAATGAATACTCGGTTCATTTTTCATAAAGGCAATCTCCTCTGAGCTTGATGTCAAGTCACATGCTCGACATTCTTCCAACATTCTCACCACGATGTAAAACCGAGAGTTGAGTTATTTTTATTTGTTCAATAGAAACCACAAGGTGAGGGAGGAGCATGATGCCACACCCTGTTTCAAAGCTCCTAATTTTGCATTGGCTAATAACATGCTAGTAAAGGTGAACTAACTATATTGGACACTTCTTGGCTGCATTTGGTGAAACAACATCCATGTTTCGTGAGAAATCCTATGTCATTAACCGATTGCTAATTGCATGTGCTTGAAATTTTCTAAGGTCTTTTCAACAAACCCATTTTTTCCATATCCTGCTATCATTGCGAGTCCATGATATACCATATATCTTTCAACCATTTTGTTGAATAATTCACATGCTTACATATTTTGCAGAACATATCTCGCGAGGTACCTCAACTTCAACATCCACTAAAAGTACCTTCTCCATAATGCTTTAACGGATGTCCATGTGTTGGTTCGAAGCTCCTATGTTGGCACATGGTGGGAGTATTCTATAAAGGTGAATCGACTAGATTGGACACCTAATAGTTGCATTTGGTGAAACAATGTCAATGCTCCACGAGGATGACCATGTTAGCTTGTTGAAAAAGTGACGTCGAGAAATGTTCTTGAGAAACACATATGCTTGTTGACAAACAAATCCTCATTGTTGAATGCCTCTGGTATAATTTTAGGATCATTGAGTACAAAGTAACAATATCCTCAATCTTGGGGATGTGGTACTCGAGTAAGACTTCCTCACATCCGTACAAGCTTTAAAAATGTATTTGCAATGAATCAATTTTCTTTTTACGTGAATTTAATATTTCACAAAATTCCAATATCGAGACAAAATTTCAAATTAAATCCAAAAAATAATATTCTTATAAAATATAACCTATTAACTAAAACTAAGTTAAAAATTAATATATATATATAAAATATATAAAAGATTCCCTAAAGACCAATCATTTGATAAACACAAAAATATTTTAGTACCTTGACAATTAACTAGTGGCACTTTCATGTTTAAGTTTGTCCATGTTTATTTAGTTCTAGTATTGATTGCAATCCATAAGAATCTTAATTAAGTTCATTGCCCACAACCAAAATATGGAAAAGATGGATCACGGATGTATATATATATATTCGAGTTACCCGACAAAATCCGGTGGGGTGGGCTCCTGGAAATTTATATTCTATAGCTAAGTTGCGTGTCGGGAAATTGGAATAAAATAATTAAGCTTTTACCTTGGAAAGCATAATTGTGACAGGTTTTTTTCATTCTTGTCGTCGTCGTAGCCTTTGTTTTTGTTTTGATGATGTATTTATATTGTTTGATATTTTGAAGTGCGATTTCTTCTCTCTGAAATTGTATTATTTATCAAAGTATGCTTTTCAATTACAAACGTCAAACTAGTGATTGATCTAGTGATTGATGTGGTAGGTTAAAAGAAAAAGTAATGTTGAGAAAGAAATTGACTTGCCTTCATACATCCAGCTTAAATAAAAGATGGACTTATTATTACTTCTTAGTACACGTTTCGTTGAAATTTTATGTATGTTCTCCTCAGCTTTGCATGGAGATAACACATTTTATTTGACAATATCAACATATGTATACTTAGAATAATATATTAATATTAATGAAGCACTTTTATTTAAGCGTGTCTCCAGTTTATTATGAAATTAGAGGCAGGTTTCACTGCCTCTTTAGAGGAGTCTTTAATATAAGGTCTTATTTATTATGAGAATCAAAAATAGATAGCTCTATTTATCATAGAGATGACCCAATAAACTTATTAAGAATCATTAGCACAACTCTTTCTATCATACTTCCATTTCTGATTACTATTTTCTACTTCAATTTCAGAAACTAAAATAGACCAACTGTCCTATTCAAAAACCAGGGATTATAGAAAGGAAAATATCAGCAACATTATTCTTATATTCCATATTTTCTCTCCTTTTTTTTGTTGCAAACTCTTATTTGAATTGAAATTTTCTTACGCCTAAATAACTTAGGGTGTCTTCAACTATTATTTTTAACACCAAATCCTCTCAAGATTTTTCAAATCTCAACCAGGAGTTTACTTTACGAATCGGTGCATCCAGACTAAATTAATCAATCAATATATTGAAATTTTCAACCAAAATTCTTCAAACAAGCTCCCAAAGTAATGAAGAAGAGCGGAATTCTCGATATAAAGAAAATTAATTGTTGTGCTTTTTACCCGAATTTCGGCAGCAGATACCTCGATTTTCATTAGAAAACACGTTGTTTGATATTATTATTTTGCAGAATTTCATAATAGTTTTAGGCTCTCCAAATCTGACCTGACTCTGCCAAATGTTATCTAATATTGTTCGCTGAACTTTCTTATGAATATGACCTTGTCAACCTTGAATAAGGAGGATCTTCGTAAGAGCATATGGAATTATGCGCCTCACAGATTTGCAGGAAGATAGTGGAAAAGGATGATCAACTTGAAAAGGATGATGGACAAGTTGGTAGATCAACTCCTATAGTGAAAACCGAGTCATATATATGAAATGGAATGGGGTGAATGAAGCAAGGCACAAGGGGAGTTTGATGAGTGGATAGAAGCGTGTGAACAAGTTATAACTGAACTCCGTGCCAGGTGAAGTTGGATGACCTTGAGTTTTTCTAAGTCTTGGACTCATGACAAAGGTTATTGATGGGCACCTAGTAGAGGAAGAGGCCAAACAGAAGGCACTTGAAAATAAGGTTTTGAAATTAATGATATAGTTGAGAGAAACCAAATTCTCAAGAAATTCAAAGCTTTAGAATATGGAATAGAGGCCAAACATAAGAGAAATTGGAGGAAACTCTCAAGTTACTATAGTTAGTCCATGAACAAAGAGATAACAATGTCTAAGAGAGAAAAACTTGTTTTTGAGATATAATCAGTGGGGCAGAAGGTGCAAGAAAGTCATGACATTTTGGCTCTAAAGAACTCATCTATAGAACTACCAAGAAAGACGGAGGAAATAAAAGTTTCTCTCACCATATGGCATGTTTTTGAAGAGGAGATTTGCAAGGATCCAGATTATCATTTTTATATGAGCAAGAAAATAAGGACTTGTCTTGGGACATAAAATAAAATTAGTATGGGGAAATGTTGGCCCCAAATTTTGGACAAGTAGCGAGCACACACAAAATAACCAATTATGTAGGGTGAAGTCACCAGAGTGCACCATGTAGGGAGTGTAAGGGAGGAGGCAAAATAAATGACACATTTCATGATGCATAATTAAATGGTAAAATGTCATTCATGGAGCACAAAGCAAGGAATTCACATGGAACACAATATAGGGGAACTAAATGTTGAGAACCAAAATAGACGTTGTTGAGTAAATCATGACTTATCTCCATGTGTTTAGTTAATTTATAGGAAGAGATGTTTCTTGTTTTTCTATAAAATCACACCGAAGGAAGTATACTATTTAGTGAATATATATCTACACTATATTGTGAATGTTGTAACCAAACTATGGAGGAGTATATGAAGATCTCAGCTTTAGTACAATGACATTGTGTTCTTTTGCTATATTTACATGCATGTGTTCTTGATTAGCTCTTTGAATGAATGTTAACCATTGATGTATTATCACTATGTTTAAGGAATCTATTTACGAATAAAATAGTTAGATCTAGTATTGTTGATGATGAAATAATGACATTTTGCCAACAACTCAAACTCTAGTAGGTTATCAATAATCTCTTATCAACTTAAGTGAGAACTTATGGGAAAACCTTAGGTGAAATGATGGTGCTAAGAGTGAAGGGCATTTGTTAGAGTAGCACTTTGGGTACATTTATTAAAGATATGGGAGAAGCTAGAAAAACCCCAATAATAGGCGAACTACTCGTAAACATTAACAAATATAAAAATATTTGTTCCTTCTTTTTGTCCTATGCCCTTTACTCATTACGTTGAGTTGAGAATCCTTACTGACTTCTTTATTCTTTCTTAGTAGGATGGAAATATCATTAGTTTTATATCCCTTAATAAATGCAAAGCAAGTTATTTTTCCTAAAACAAGCATGCTAATTTTACAATTAGGAGATATTGAAGAATGAGAAACACATTTTTAATTTCTTAAATTATGCCCTTCTTATTAAAACATCCCAAAATATTCAAAAAAATTATAACTCCATAAAAATACAACATAAAAAGACTACCTTTATAAGATGCTTAAAAATACTAGAAAATATTATCTAATAAATCCTAGACCAAAGTATCCATCCATGCACTATGATGTGATTGAAAGCTTTATTTTTAAAGGCTCGATGGACTAAAACGTCTACGTGTATATAAAATTCATTCATTGAAAATATCATCTACATGAACGAGGCTTATGATTCCCTTATAAAGCACTAAAAGCTTAATCAACAAGCCATGTCCTAAAAATATTTTCTCGCATGTACGTGTAAATATAATTCACAATGTAATTTTCCTTGCAATTCTTGTGTAATGGTGATATAGAAAAATAATAAGAATATAATTGAGGTTCAAACTCCCCATAACAAAAATTCAGACCATAAATCCAAGGGACATGTGGAGTCATTGTTATGCAACAATTATGGGCATTCAAAACTTAACCATTTTTACAAATCTTAAAGATCATGGTTAGGGAAAATTTTAGTGGTGAATATTCGTACTTAGGTGAATAGTAGGAATTTTGGACTATGCATTTGGCTATTTGGATGACTATATCACTTCCCCATTTTGCCTCAAAAACACGAACAATAATTTTTCCCATGTGAATAACCAACATATTTCTAATCCCAAAGTGTTTTTAATGGATCGTCGCGTAATCGAAGGGTCGAGATTTCATAACATTCTCAAATGATCAATAATTATATAGATACTTTGGTCGCAATCGTCGACATTTTAGGAAGAAATTTTGCAAATTTTAAAAATTTTCCGCTTATATATATACATAGATCTATTTAGTATTTACTCTAAAGAAAATAATTTTTTATTTTTTTCTGATTTGTGAATTTACGATTTGGGAATTGTTCCAAGTAGTAGAAAATGATTCAACATATTTCTTACAAAAATCAAATAAATCAAGGTCTTGCAGATTAACATTGCAGTTTACATCCTACAAGTACTTAGTGCAGGTAAGTCTATTCAGTATTGATCCAATTTAAAACTTGTTTTCTATCATGTCGCATTGCTTTACCTGCCGTATATTATGATGTTAGCAATATTATAATCTATATTAAACTACATCGCTTTTATTTTCAGTCTTCGACTATATATGTGTATCATTTCTAGTGTCATTTTTATTTCTATATTGCATGACCTACACTTTGCCTTAGTCAATTTTCATCTCATCACAACCAAGTTAAAAATTGTCCTTACAGGAAAATGGAAACTAAAAAGGGAACCTCGGGAAGAAAATAAGTGCAACACCTCCTGGTTTTGGCATACAAAAATCACATTTATTTTGAGAGACATCTATCGAATCCCACCTTCTCTAGTACTATTAAGGGATAATGATTGCATTCAAAATGAAACTCAGAATGATTTCATTGATGATTTGATGATTGACACTGTCAATGACGGCGACAATGAAATGCCTCCCCTTGAAGACATCCCATTGAATGAATTTGAAATTACATCATTGGATGATTTACATTTCCACTCTAGTGTTAGGACGTCGTCACCTGCCCGATTGAATGTTGGAGGTGAAACTTCTGGAAGTTAACAATTTATAAATTCCACCATGCCAAATACTTAGGGGACACCTATTTCTAGCAGAAAGAGAAAGGTAAGAAAATGGGACTTGGGAAGGATTTCATGTTAGAGTGGGTTTCTAAGTTTCCATTTATTGAACTTGTTGAAAATGAAAATAAAGTTGAACCTCCAAAAGAATGCAAATGTATAATTTGTAGTTGGAAATTGAGTGAGAAAAGACAACACATATTAAATTGGATAATATTGAGAAACATGTAGGAAAGATATATGAAAAGAAAACTGTAGATGGAGTTGTGAAGAATGTTTCTAGATGGAAAACTACAAATGATTGTTTACATATTAGGTATGAAAAATAATTTGAGGAACACAAGAGAACTGAAAGAATAGTTATAGAGAATGGAGGGAAAATTACATCTCAATTTAATAAGGTCATTCAAAACAATCTTTTAGGTAAAATAGTTTAGCTAATTACTGTTTTCACATTCTAAAAAGAGGTCATCCTATAAAATATTTTCCTAAACATAATAAGATGTTGTATTTTCTTGGTGTCCCACACTTTCCTCATTCTCATTGGTCTAAAAGTAGTGGTTGGGATTGGGAAAAATGCATAGCTATGGTTGAGAAAGAAGACTTGAAAGAGAAACTTAAGTCTGCATGATACATGTCTTTGTCTATTGATGAGGTTACAACAATAGATAATACTGCTTGGGTCTATATGCATGTTTATACTATTGAGATTCATGTGAGATAACCTCACTTACTTTTTATTCACAAGATGAGAGATAAATCCAATGCTGAAAAACCTTTGTGAATTGGTAATAAGAATTTTGAAGGAGATTAATGGCATGGATGATTCTACAATTGCAACAAAACGGTATGTGTTGGGGTAGATGGGAAATCTATAATGCAAGGTCATTGTAACTATGTGTGGGTAAGACTCCAAACATCCCATTTCCCGTATATGATTTCCATTCATTGTATGGCTCATAAAAAGAATATAACATACAAAACAATTAAAAACATTTAAACTTGTAACAAAAGTTGAAGAACTTATTTTAGAGGTGCATGCTTCTAGATTCCGTAGTCCTAAAAGGTTCATGGAATTACAAATCTTTATAGAAGGACTGAAAAATGGGAATAAACTATTAAAATATGTCGACACTAGGTGGATCTCATTATATCAACCGGTTCGTAGGGTGTACGATGAGTATCAATCCTTATTGGGAGTAATGTGGTAGAATCACATGGAAGTGGACAAGGCTCAAGATTTGATACATCATTTAACTGATATAGAGACATTGTTGATGTTGTGTGGTCTCCTTCCCATGTTGGATGAAATGCATCATTTAATTAAAAAAGCCCAATAAATAACTATATATTGCTGATTTTTCTAGTTTGAGGAAATGTGTTTATCTGGAAAATATAATATTTATTTCTCAATGAGACTTATTTTTGGGTCCAAAGTTTGAGATTTGGAACAATTTGATAAATATTGAAAATACAAGTATTTTTCTAGAGGCTCAACTTGTTTGGAGAAGTATGTGCTTTTGTACGTGGATATGAGATACAAATGTAATTTTTTAAAATAGTAACCAATAAGGTTGAGAAGATAAATGTCAAAGGGAAACTGTAGTGCCCACTTCCCTACGACACTTAGTTGATTACCATTTTGAGTTATGCAGACTTTGGATATGGACATGACTTATACTTATGTTGATTAGCATGATGTTTTGTGACTAGATGCATTTGGGTTATGATTGGATTTTGCTTTCAGTATGATCTACACTGACTCATGGACAGACTATTGGATACAAATATTATTTTTACATGGATATATTGCATGTGTTCTAACATTGGATTTCTTCGCCATGATGAGTAGAATGTAGTTGTTGAATTTACATTACTATAATTTTAGATAATGATGAAATGCGTAATTAAGTTTTGATTTAGACCTAGAAATAATGATTGATTGAATTATGTATAGATGTTGATAAATTTCATGCATATGATTATTTTGGATATTTTGACATGGCCGCAAGGCCGAAGGAGGTATTTTGTATTTTGCAGGAAACACAACATGATCACAACCTAAAGGGGGATTGGGAACCAAACACAACAGAATGTCGGGTGGTTACAACAATTGGTCGTCAAGGCAACTAGTAAATTGTATTGTGTTACCTTTGTTCTTTTATGTGTTGAGAAAATTTCCATGAGGGGGAAATTTTCTAATGTGACCAAGGGGGTAAGAATTTTATTTACTTGTTTCAACTTACTTTAGTAGGTGATTTTATTTGTGATTTTTTTTTTTAAATTACTTTTGCTAAGCATGTTTAGAATTAATTTAACACCTTGTTTTAAATTTTAAGTTTTGGAGGGAAGTCTTGTGGATGTAATTAATTTTGATGGTTGGCTCCTTGAGCCTTGTGTTTCCTCATGTATTGAATGCTTGGTTTTGAGTGTTGACCACTCCAAATCCTGAATCTCGAATTTGAGATTTAGGGCAATTTTGGGGGACTTGTGGGACAAGTTGAACTTGTCCCACACTTCCCAAAACCCCTTACCAACCATATCTATGGGTTGGGAATCCATAAAGGGGATTATTTATTGTTTTGGGAAGGGAAATGTGACTTTGGAGTGCACTTGTCTTCCTTTTGCATTTAATTGTGCCTTAAGACACATGGGAAGGGATGAATGTGGAATAGAGATGTCATTCAACCCAACCACCCATTTATGGTGTTTTGGGATTTGAGTTGACTAAAGGGAGGTGGTCTTGAGGATGTGTGATGTGGCATCCTACAAGGAGCCACATCACCCTCACTCTTCCTCTTGCCTATTTATGGAAATTTCCTCTCTTGTTGAGGGGGTTGGAGTTTTGTTTTTGTTTTGTGGAAGAGTTCTCTTTTTATTTTTGGGAGAGAAAAGAATTGGGAGAAAGAGAAAGAAGAGAGTGCTTGGACTTGCATGCTTGGATTGTTTTGGAGGGAGCTTGGAAAAATTTCTTGGTTTAGGCTTCTCCAATGGAGAGGTAGGAAACCTTCTCCTTTGTTTTGCTTTCATATTATTGTTGCTTCTATGCTAAATTTGTGAATAATGCATGTTTACTTTGGTGTATTGTGAAAAATGGATAGAATGCTTATTGTGTAGTATAGGAGAGGTCTATGGGAATACTCATGAGGGAGGCATAAGAGTAGATTAGGATATTGTGGAGGGAGTTTGAGAGGGATGCCCATCTTGGGTGAGAATGTTTACATTCTTACCTTGTTCTTGAGGGAGCCATAAGAGGAGGGAGGCATAAGAGTATGGGAGGAAAAAGGGGTACTTGAGGGAGGCATAAGAGTCATAGGGGCTTGAGTTTTATTGTGGAGGGTTTTGGATGGGCATCTCATCTCAATGGGGAGGCATAAGGAAAACTTTCCCATAGTTCCTTCTCTTGTTGGCTTGGATGAAAGCCTTGTTGTGAAATGTTTGGTGTTATTTGTGTGTCTCTTTGTTTCTTCTATTTTAGCTTTGAATGTTGTGAAGAAATTGTATTGTGGAAGCAAGTATTGTTGCCTTGAGTTGGAGACCACCCTTCATTGTGTTGTGTTTGGGGCTCGGGGGTCAATGGAGGAGATTGCTTCTCTTCTCCATTGAGATTTGGTTGGGAGGAGAGTGTTGCCTCTCCCCCTATCTTGGTTGTGATTTGAAATACTTGGAACTTGGAGCATGGATGAAGAACACCTTGGAGCACAAGAACCTTGTTGTTGACAATGTAAAAACATCATGTATTTACCCACCTTGAGTGGAGAAAAATAAAAATAAAAATGTAATATTGCTTTGTTTTCTTTAGCTTCCATTATTGTAATTTGTTTCCACATGAAGTAGAAAGTGTGGTAGCATATGTTGAATGAAAGTTGTTGTTGTTTTTTTTTTTTAAAACTCCAATAATAAGCATGTAATATAGATGGAATCAAAAGTTGAAAAGATGACAATCTATCCATCCTCCTTCTTACTTGACTTGGAGCCTTTCATGAGTATGTCAATCTGGTTTACATGTTAGTAGATCTTGCTTTAAAACTTAATGGAAGTAATTTTGGAACCCTCTTGAAGGGTGTTGGGAATTTGTACAAATAAATATATTGAATTTTGTTTTATTACTTGAGAGTGATGTATTGGAAAGTGGGAAAAATAGTATATTATCCTTTCTTTTATACTTGATGGAAGGCTTAAGTTTTCAAATGGCTTTTAGTATGACAATGAAACATTTTAGGCTCTAGCCCTCTTATATCTTTCTTTATTTATGGATCCATTATAAAATTATTAGCAAGTATAAAAAGAAATGAAATCAATTTACTCAAAACCCCATGTAATGTCTATTAAAGATGGATAGAAGCAAATGTTGATACAAATTCTTAAAAACTTACCAAGACCATATACACATGTCCTCAACATTTGCAGAGGAAACCAATATTGTAAATATGCTCCATATACAAGTATTATTTAGACTAATGGTTTACTATTACTAAATTTTATTACTCACAACATACTATTAATATCCCCTTATTAATTATAAGGTAGATTATTGTAAACCACGGCCAATAATAATATCAACAAAATATGAGATTAAGCATACTAATGTACAGTTCATCCCTGCGCCTTTGACGGTGTCCGCGTGCCCATTTAATTGCTAAGCAACTGTATTTTCTCTCCCTTGAAGATTCTGATCTAACACAGATCCGCCTCTGTGTGGTTCCCTCCCTACGGACTACACCGCCTATGAAAATGTCCACGGTGGAAAAAAAAACGTTGTAATTCTTTGTTGGTCACCATTGTTACTCTTCCGCCTTTAAATCAAATTTGAAACATGCTAACTGTTCCCTCCTTAATCTATTTGATAAAAATATACTTGAGGGCATAACTCGTGATTTGAGGATGCATTCGATACTAATTAGTTATCAACACGGCAACTACGGACAGCCATTGTTTCTAGATGCTTTCCACTGTCCCCTTAGCGATTTTGACATATATATTTGCTTTGCCGTGAAGGAGAACTCCGGTTTGGTGTTGCCTTCGATACTAAACAGATAACAACATAGTTGGACAGCCTGTCCTCTCCGCCATGAATACACCTTGCTGCACCCAATGAAAGTGGAGGTACTCGCCTCCTCACGCGCCAGGGACAACAAATAAATAAATAAAATTAAAAAAAAAAAAAAGGAAAGGGAATCCCGAGTTTTGAGGATGCATTCGATACTGAACTGATAACAACACAGTTGGACGACCTGCCTTACCGTATAGACCGCTGCCATAGACCCTACCACGTTTATCCTCGCAGCACCCACTGAAAGTGGAGGTAAAAACGTCCTTCACCCTCCCTTCTTGCCAAGCGGTTTGGTCGGGTGAACATTACATCTCAGTGGACGCGAATGCAAGGGATTTAGACCGCGACCTATCACTCTGAATCAAGTCCTTCACTGCTGCGCCAGGTAGTCTTGACTGGGCAACTCACCCTTTCACTCACCTACTTCACTGGTCTACAGTGTCACAACCAACTACCACAATGAATATACACGGCCAGGACAGCGTCCAACAGCGAGCCGACCGTGTAAATTAATAGATTTGCAAATCTAGTGGAAGTATGGGTTGAGCGGCATAGCAGAGGAGATCGGCACGATAGGGGAGGCGTGGTAAATGTGGCAGGTAGCCCGAACCACCCACCGTCCATCCATAACACTTAAGTAAAGTTTGAAAAGTTTTCCCCAATTCGACTCTCATTCAGTTGAATTATTAAATAAATAATAAACGTTGATGCAGCATGCTACTTAAGATTAGTTTAGGTCGCCTCTTAAAGATCACGTAGAGTCTATTGTTATATTGGTCGGATGATAAACTTTATTTAGTCTTTCGTTAGCAGGTTGTTGCATGAGTTTAGGATAGTAGTTCATGCGTGGACTTAATTTTCAATATATGAATAGCATGTAGACTGATTTGTGATAAATTTTGTTAATATATCTATATATATATACCACTTAGATTAAGAGCATCTAATCCCTTAAAAGAGATATCTAAGGACCCATATTGAAAGTTTTCTAAGTGTCTACAAAATAGCAACATATGGATTATCCTGATACTATGTCTCTACAAATATATATATTAGAATATATCAAAAAAAAATCATTATACGGGACTAATGCTATTTTACAATGCAGTTCCCATACCTTCACGACGTTTTGCTTCAGACTTTGACCTTAAAACGATTTTCTTTGGCGTAGAGCTTGCAAGAAATGACGAGTGTATATATATAGTAGTATATTATCATTATGTAACACAATTATAAATTAGCAAAGTTAGCAGAGCAAATAAATGAAACCGCACTTGAATAAACCAATAGTGGAGGTAAGGACTCTCCCAGCAAATTGCACGTTTCGTTCACCCGACAATTTAAGACATCAGATAAGAATACAGAACAATTGTAATTTGATAGATCATATGGTATGACACCTAAAAGGCGTTTAGCAAACTTTCCTCAAATGAATGCTTGTCATGTTTCGTGGAAAACGAAGGTAAATAATTTGCAAAACACAAAAAAAAAAAAACTTGTCGCATTTTCGGGTTGTATGTTTGAGGCGTGGCGTCGTCATCGTGAGCGAGGCGTCGTCTTCTCGCGACGTTACATAAACTCTTTGATAAAATTATATCATCAATAAGGGAAAGGTTAAGAGAAATTATAGTTTCCCTACTAGAATAACTTTAATTTTAGTAGGGATTCTTCACTTGAGGTAATGGATATAGTAAATCCCACCTTTTTGAATAATGTCTAAAATGAAATATCTTTGCGGGAATACTACCACAAGAGATTAACTAAATTGATTCAACATTTTTGTAAGCTTGTTGATATCAAACGAAATGAATATTCTAGGTATTTTATAAAAGGACAATTTGATTGATCAATCCCATGAATTTTCCTGTACAATTCTTGAGCAATTCAAATGTTTGGATAATTCCTTAGAGTGTGGAGCAATAACTCGGCTATGGAAAAAAATTGGGTTAAGCACTATTTTGCAGGAAACCATGACTAAATTTTTTTCATTGGTTGATTTATGTCAAATAATGATTTTGGGTTCAATTGAAGATGAGAAATTTTTCAGTGCCTTTTCTTTTATAAATTCAAAATTATGAAACAAGCTTGACAAAAATTTGGAAAACTGTTTGAGAATTTACACATCATAGTACAAAGTGAATAAATTTCCCTATGACATGGATTTTACAATATGAAAGTCAATTAATGAAAGGAGAATGGTTAGTAACGATTCCACAAATATATAAGATGACACTTTGTTAGAGACGGGGATGGATTTTTTGCGCGATTGAATGTCAACAAAGTCGGGAACTAGTTAAAAAAATGATAAATATAATCCCGCATCAATACATTGGAAGCTTCCATTCATGGATATGTGATATAGATGTTCATATAATATATTAAAATAATTAGTACATTGTTCAAATAATATCTTTTTCTTGCACATTCACAAATTCCATATAAATTAAATTAATAGTGATTTGACTAATATCAACTTAAACATAGCCCAACAAAATTTTAAGATAACTATTGCACATTCACATATTTCATGACAAAGTAAATTCAGTAGTGATTAATTGAGAAAACAAGTCTAAGTATCTTTGCAAAACAATTGAGAAAACAATACAACAGAAAAACACTCACTAAACAATCCTGGGACTATCTAGCACTTCCTTTATAAAAAAATTCATCATTAGATGGTAATCAACTAATGCACTTATACATAATTTCCACTATCATGGGGCTTAAAAATAGCATTCGTGTATGTAGTCTCAAGTATAGTGGATGAGATCTCTCTATAGGGCTGACAAAAGCAAAGTTCTCATGTAAGAAAGCTTATACTTCATATTCCTAGGATTATAAATTGTTACCCCACTAAATCCTAAAAATAGTAAATTTATTGCTCGTTCAAGATCTACTTGGAGGTTTCACTTGTAGTTGCTTGTGTGGACTACATTTTGTGAGTTGAAGCTCACTCACACATGCTCTGAATTCCTCCTCAATAAAGCCCAAATCCAAAATAGGTGGCCTCAACAAATCATGTACTTTTTGAATTACAAGTATGACTCTACCGTAAATAGATTTCATATTTTCACTTAGAAGTGAAGCTTTCTCCACTTTCCCATTTACCAAAGTTACCAGGTTCCATAATAGTGGATGTTTACGTAACCTTATCTACTTGTGAAAAATTAGCAGTGAGAGTGGAGATGAATTCTTGTAAATGCTTATCAAAGAAAGGTATTTGGATCAACCTCCCATGTGGATGATACATTAAAGTAATTTAAGATTCAACTAAAAGCTCAATAACTTTCTTCTCAATCACTTGTACCTCTCTTGACAACCCTTCCATCGTTCCATCCAATCACTCAATTCTTTCAAGATGTAACCCACAAAAATATTCCCTGTATTTATATCCCAACTCTTGATACATAACACATTGAGATAGAGCCCCTTGTTTATGACAAGCAATAACTTATCCATAATGGAACTCATCATAGTCATGCATTTGTGTTGGATTTGTACCTATTATAACCCCTTCTCTACTACATCTTTATGAGTTTGTATGGCTACTAACAACTCATACAAAGTTCTCAAATCCATCTGCACATTGAGAAAAATATTAGTTGTCACTGTCATCCATTGTTGGGCATGAAGAGTATCCAATTGAGCTTGCATTATTTTGACCAAATCACTTGTCATTTGTTAAGTGGCATTAATAACTGATTGAGGATATGGATCCACAAATTCCTCACCTATATGTGCCTTCTTGGAGATTCTTAAAATGTCCTCCTCTATTTCCATATATATAGGAGTTTATCCTTGGGAAAACTTCCTCTTTTTCACCCTCTTCATAGTGTATATAGGAGAATCATAATTGAGTGCTATATTTGGATCTTCAAGTCAGTTCCATAATAAAAGCAATTTCCTTTTCGCACTAGAAGAATTCCACGTTCCTTTTAGGGTAGTAGATACAACTATAGTTATAGAAAGAAAAGTAGAAGAATGCCTTACCACTTATGGTAAAGTTGGTTGAGACTGAACAGGTTCTAGAGGAGCCAAGAGATGACTCATAAAACTCTGAGTGGCCATGGAAGTTTGGAAAGAAGAAATGGGAATGAAAGAAGGAATTGGAAGAAGTGGCATATGCATGATTGGTAGAATTTTTTGAGAGACATAAGGTGTGATGGGAGGAATAAATGGTGGATTTATATACCAACCAAATTAAGGAGGAATTAGAGGAAGGGTCTGAAAATGGGGAGTAGGCTATATTGGTTCCTTCAAACTGGATTTATAAGGTCTTCTCTGACAAGAATGCAAGATGATGTTGGTGATGAAGAGAATATAAAAAATGGGAGGGATGGAAACAATGATTGAAGAATCATAAATAATGGTTATAGAAGCTAAAATAATTGAACTTGATGTTGTTTTAATAACTACATCAGATTAATAATAAGTGGTTACAATGACTTGGGAGATAAAAATGTAGTAATTGGAAATGAAAGAGGAGTGGAAGAAATAACTGAAGGAATGGGTGAATAAGAAGAAGAAATAAGAACTAAAACTTGTACCAAGATAGAGGAAATCAAAGAAGGGGAGACAATAGGAGTAGTTAAACCAAGGGAAGATGGAGGATGAATTTGAAAACTAGGGGAAGAGGGAGGAATTTGAAAACCGGGGGAGCTAATATCCCATGATCACCCCCTGCCTTATCTTATGAAGAAGAGCTAGTAGAAATGAGAGTACTACTAGTGAAAGATCCTAGATAAAGTGGAGTGGAAGAAGGAGAAACCATTCCTATAGAACCAGGAATTGATGAAGGAGCAAATGAAGGAGAAATAATCACATTTGTAAAAGTAATTACCAAGGGGAAATTAGGACTAGTCACTTGTGAGATTACAACTACCCCCGTGGTTCTTGAATACTTGATACTGTGTGCTTGGAGAAGGAGCATAGTGAGAATGACTAAATCTCCATTTATATGAAGGAGGCACTCTAGAAAGAAGATTCTGATTTTCATAGGGTATATACCCTTGTTATCTAAATCTTCCTCTTCCTCAATTTTTGGTTATTTCCCATGCCTAAGCTCTTTTCCTTCAACTCGGCGGGATACCCAATAGGTAAATTTGTGAATTGAAATTACTCATGTGAACGACCACTACTTAATCATTGGTTTCATTCATGTAAACCATATCATCTTTGTGCCTTTGATCCCTATAGTGATTAACTAAAAATGGACTAAGTAGTATGGGGATAGTTAATCTAAGCTATGAACAATTGTAAATAAAGTAAATAAATGCAGTAAAGAAGTATGCAAGTAAGCTAAAAACTATGCAAAAGGAAATGCTAACCCTAATATGTAAGAAGGAGAGGAAGAACTCAGCGATAACAGGATGCTGTTGGAGGGTGTCATAGAGGTAACCGAAAATAATCGGGAGCGGGTTTGATGTATAGAAGTCCCAAAAAGGATGGATATGGAGGATCTAGTTGGAATGAAGCACCTGGAGGAGGACTGGGGCACCTACGGGTGCTGCAGTCTCTGACAATCTGGGTGCCTTGTTCTATGTGAAATCTCTGAAACTAGTTTTTACAGGGTCGAAAGGTGGTCTGAAACCCTCGTTGTGTGTCACATCAACTTTGTTTTCCTGTGTTGAATGTCGTCAATACTCTAAGATGAATAAAAGACTGCAAGACCCCAAAACAAGTATCAAACCCTAAAAAAGAATAATGCATATGAAGGGGTTGGACTGTCCTCAATGGCCGTAATGGTGGACTTACTAACTGAGTGTTGCATTACATCTCAGACGCGATGAAGTTCTATGTGCAAGTGTGTGTGAACATGCCCTAGGTTGCTCTTATGCCGATTACACTTTTTGAAGTAGCGAATAATAAATATGTGTATAAAATGTAATATAATGTGTGTATGGAATAGAATAGAATCCCCCTATGAAGTGTGATCCGGATGTCCTAGCCTTGACGATGGAGCAATATGGATCAAGTGATCTCTAATGAAATAAATGGAGTGATAGTAGTAAGTGATGCTAGGTCCCTCATTATGGTATCATAACTTTATATTTATAGGCTTCTCTTGATCTAAGTTCATAATTAACCCTAAAAAGGCTGACCACAAGAAAAATAAATATGCCAAATGGTTAGAAAGAGCCCAAAAGGTGGCGGGAAAGTGTGAAAAGGGCCAGGGTGCCCACAGGTGCCCCAAGATCTTGGCCGAGCGCCTCAATCGAGGCTAAAATGATGGGAAATGGCCGAAATAGACTGGGCATGTGGCTGAAAAAGGTGTGGTAATGAAAAAATAAAATAAAACAATATGGCCAAAAATGGGGGTTAATTAGTACTTTCTTCACTCAAGAACCTTCTAAATAGTAGTATGAAAACCGGGATGAATAAATGTCTAAAGTGCATGATTTTGTGATTACATTTTTCCCCCACTTTATGTTGGTGAGCGGAAATCTCAATAACATAAAGTAGATAGATATGTGTACCTGATGTCCATGAAGAGTGTAGTAGAAATGCACCGAAGGATTAGACAAAGCGTGGAATGATAAAAATATGGAGGAGTGTGGAAACTATAGATGAAAAATGTGTAATTTTTTTTTGATGAGAGTGAACCTAGGGTGGAACGCATGCATAGTTGTTGTGGTGTGTAATGTACCTGCATGGTTAGTAAAGTGTGTGATGTCGCGAAGTATTGTTGTTGACAATGTTGTTGTTGTTGCCCCCAATTTGACCATTGTTTCTCATACATCCAGACTTGCAAGGAGAAAAATGATCAAGTAGTTAAATATATATGTATGTAAGTGTAAAAATCAATTTAAAAGACATATGTATATGTAAAATACGTAAATGTAAATGGAACATGTGCACCTGATCCATGTCGAGAAAGAGAGTGTAGAAGGATATCCTGTACTACAAGTTTTTTTGGGTGATCTCACGCCACCCTGGCCGAAGAAGTGTAGGGAGGAAATGCTCTATGTCCTCCAAGCTCTAACCGCTTCCTTGAATATATGTGAAGAGATCTCTGTATTGTCCTATTTTTTTGGGTGATCCAACGCCACTGGCCAAAGTAGTGTAGAGAGGTACACCCACTATAACCTCCAATCCTGTAACTGCTTCCTAGAATGCTAAGGACACCATGTCATGTAAACTCCAATGTGTATGGGATTCGTATACTTGGTTTGAACCCACTCGTTGTGTGTAACTGAACTAAACCAATGTAGAATATTTGTGTTAGTATGTAGAAAAGCCCCGATGATGCCCCCTCTTTGGGGGCACATGCGACATCACTAATAGGAGAATGCGGCCCCAAAAGAGGACCAATCACATGAAATCTGTAACTTTTCCCTACTGGGGGAAGGGAAAGTGCTTGGTAGAAACTAAGGCATGCACAAAAAATGATGGCTAGCCAAAGACAAGCGTAAACACAAAAAAACATGCATGTAAGAAGTCAAATGTAAAGTACGTAGACAATGTAAAAACTACCAAGCACAGTAGTGTAAAAATGTAAGAAGATAAGTAAGCCGCACAAAGCGGGTCGCAAACATGGGACATTACTCACGATGTCGCAAGACACACAAGGCCATCATGACCACAAAAAAAAATAAAGTGTGCACACGAAACATAGGGCAAGGATCTGCATACAAAAGCAAAAAATGGCGAGTGCAATGTAACAAACAAGTAAACAATAAGTAGCCATGGAAACATGTAATCCTATAAAACAAGTGTTGCACATGAAACACCCGTTAGCATGTTAGAGAAATAACCAATATGTCAAAGCATGAATAACCAAGTAATGTAAAGTGCTAAGTACAAAATGAAACAATAACACCTGTGAGAGATGAATGTGGATGCCCCAACAACCAGTGTATGAAGGGTAGAAGGCAAGCATCCATGCTTTGCATGTAAAGGATATGTATCTGTGATCAAAACTAGACAAAGGCATGAACGCAAATGTATGGATGGTATAGATAAATGACACACAAGTAATCAAACTAGCATGTGTAATAAAACAATCACGAATAAGCACAAGTAAGCAAGAATAAAAGCAACCATAATATGCAGTATGTTGTGGATGGTTGGAATGGAATGCAAGATGGGATGATAGGAGCCATGTGCCCCCCAAGTGGATGGAAGTGTATGCAATGAGGTTCATTTTGTTTTCCCCCTCGGCGATTACAAAATGACCATAAACAAGAGTGTGTCATTGGGAAATGGTCGAGTAGGATGTTGTGTCTAATGTGTTGTGATAAATGTGTAGATGTAGTGACGAGATGTGACCTAGAAATGATGTATGCGTGAAACCTATAGCTAAAGCGTATATATGACTAGATGAATGTATAAGTGATGATTTATCCTAAGCGTATATCACTATAAGATGAATGAACGAGTGATGATTTAGCCCTAAGTGTATATCACTATAAGATGAAGGGATGAGGGATGATGTAACCTAAGGTGTATACCACTACAAAATGATAGAATAGGTGATGATTTAGCCTAAAGCGTATGTCACTACAAGATGAAGGAGGGAGTGGTGATGTAACTTAAGGTGTATACCACTACAAAATGATAGAATAGGTGATGATTTAGCCTAAAGTGTATGTCACTAGGTTGGAAATGTCACATGATGAAAGGTCAAATAGTAAATGTGTGATGAGTGTAGGGTTCATTTGATTGGTAAACCCTCGGTAGTCGAGTATGGACTGAGGAACTAAATTTCATCATAGGGTAATGATTTCAAAGCTTAGAAGACAATGTAGTATATGTAATGTTGAAAAAATACCATATGATGAGTAGATTATGTGAATACGTGGTGTCTATGATGTAATGCTAGATGTGTAGAAATGTGTAAAATGTAATGTATAATACACATAACGTAATACATGTAGATGAATAATGTAGTATGTAGGGATGAATATAATTCTGGACTCATATGCAATGAATACTAGGATAGTATGAAGACACACAATGTATGATGTATGGTATATGCCTATGTATAGGATGTGAGGCAATATGCATAAATATCCTAATAGTGTATGATGTAAAATGTGTAAGGTGAGGACTAGTATAATGTATGATGTATGAATGTAGAAATGGCACAATGTTGTAGAAAAACATGGAAAATGTACGAGTGTATGGTGTATGATGCATGATGTGTGATGAAATGCAATGTGTGATGCCTATAGTGCAGTGTGTGGGGTTCATGTAGTAGTAATCCCTCAACAATCAAGTGTGAACCAAAGCACAAGAGTGTGTCATCGGTAATGACAATGCTAAAACGTGTGATGAAAAATTTCCTATTTGAAAATGCAAGGATGATATATATATAAATGCTATGATGGGTGGGGGGAGTGTATTATGTGTTATGCCCCCCACTTGTGTGCTAGAGAAGGTAACTAGGGGCCACTATCAAGGATATCATCGTTGTCAGGATCAAAACCTTAACATCAAAAACTTGGTATGTTATAGAATGAGGAGGGTCATATAAGGACCCATTACGGTGGAGTGTGTATACATTCATTACATATTATTCGTCAGTAAATTCAATTGGTGGACAACCATGAGCATGCCAATGAGAGATATTTGGAACGTAAGCGGGAGAAGAATCATTAGGAATAGAGATAGTGCCGAAAGGCATAAGAAACATGAGTGAAGAGTGGAGAGCATATATTATACCACCAATATAGTCGAGCTAAGACTGTCCAAGTGTGAGTGGAGAATCACGAGATGTATGCGTAACAAATACTTGTTAAATGAAAAATCCACAAGTCATAAGCTGTTGTGATGTGAAAATAGCCATGATAAAGATGTGGTGAATGAAGAGGGGGTAAGATATCATTAAGTGTCATACCAAACCTAGCCAAATTGTCACGTGTACAAATAGTATCTAAGCAAGTGGAATCAATGGGGATGTGTTGCCAAAAGGACTTGTTGATAAATAATGTGCATGTAAAAGGAAGCTACAAAGTTGTCACCGGTGGACAAGAAGATGTAATCATGTAGCCATTATGGATAGGTCCCATGCCGACACTAAAATTTTCCTCCGTAATTTCTATTTCATTAATGTATGTACTAGGAATAGGATGTTGTTAAGTGTAAGTAGTAGTAGTGTCTGATAGAAGATAATGGCGCCATTAGTACGGTGCTGCCAATAATGTAGAGTACGGTAACAGTCAAAGTACAATAGGAATGTTGTAAAAAGTAAATATTTGTCGTAAGTGGTCCGGTAATGTTAAAATGTCAAAGTTGGGATAAGTAGAGAAGTAGGGTCTACATGATATTGGTAATAAGGACAAGGAGTGAGGTCATAAATATTTTGTGTATTTTATTTGTAAAAAGTCTAAAAATGTGGAACCCATGTGAAATGATAAGGTTTATCTTATCTTAAAAGATAAGCTTACATGTATAGATAAGAGTTAAGGTATGGAATATGATTCGTTAGAGTGGATTTCTTATCCTATCTTAGAGATAAGATGGATAAGCCTGGAAGTTCTATAAATAAAGAGGCCACCCCCCTCATTTAGCATAGAAGGAAGTAGTGAGAAATATTGTATGAAGTGTGTAAAGGAAGCCATCAGTTTAAAGGTGTGTTGAAGAAGCCATTAAGAGGTGTAATTGTAAAGTTTCTCCCATAGTATTGGTGGAAGGCAAGTGAAGTCAATAACACTTGAAGTACCTCATGGGTGAGATTGTAACAATTTCATGTTAATATTATAATTTACTTTGATATTTCAGATTTGTCATCATTCCGTCTTATCATAGTCGATGGTATTTTTGTGTTATGTTTGTTGTTTTGTTTTGCAGATTACATCCACCAAACTAAAGGTGTGCATTAGTAAATAATCATAGCACGAGGAGTTCCCGGTGAAGAATTATCATAGTGCCGGATTGGTGATGACAGGTCCCTTATATAATACCATAGCATTAGAGGAGGGAGGAGTCTTGAAGTGATATTCTCTTAGGCCGTTAGCTACAAAAGGTTTCTTAAAAATAAAAATCATCGACGCTGTGAGGAGTGAAATCACGTTGTCTCAATAATTCATCAATAAGTTCGATAACATCCACCTCGTCATCAAAATCCTCGGGAATCATTAGTGTGAGAATCATATTGTTGTGTGGAACTATCAAGTATGTTAGTAGGCGTACCATAGTTAGAGGAGTAGAAGGTGTGGTAATTGATGGAGATGGAGTACTAGTAGTGACAAATCCGTGGGTGAAATAATAACCGAAGTATGAGTAGATATAGTAGGAGCACTGATAGTAGTAGTAGTGGATTGTGAAATGCTAGAATGACCAATGTCATATGTGTCAAGACTGGCATATGGAATATATTGTGAAGGCGGTATGGGCATAATAGTAACATGATCTATGCGACAATACTTGAATGGCTCTGGATTGGTGGTAATAGTATGTTCATAGCCATCATGTAAAAATTTGACACATTGGTGGATAGTAGATGGAACTGCTTGCATTGCGTTAATCCAAGGCCTTCCTAACAAGAGATTGAATTGAAAGGAGGTATCGATGACATAAAACTCAGTGAGAATAGTTTTAGGCCCAACCCGAATATGTAATGAGATAGTCCCTAAGCATGTGCGAGTGGTAGAATCGTAACCGTGAATGAGAGTGGAATTCGAGAAATGAGATTATCGCTTATACCCAATTACTATAAGAGAGAATGAGCACAAATATTAATAGTGGATCCATTATCAATGAGAACTCACTTGATGCAAGTAGTACTGACAACGATAGTAATGAGCAAAGGAGCACATAGATTACTTTTAGCAAAAGGTGACATATCCTCATTAGTGAAAGAGATAACACATGGTAAATTGCGAAGAGATTGTATGAGATGTGCAAAGGCCTCTGTGGAGTTATCATGTTCAATATGAATAACATGAAGGGTAGCTTCTAATGTGTTATGAAAATCTGGTGTATTACACAATAAGTCATAGAGAGAGATCTTAGCGGGTGTATTTTTAAGTTGTTCAATAATGTCATAGCCCTTAGAGGTGGTGGGAGGAGCTGCCGATGTAATGGGTGGTGGAATAGATGTGGGTGGATCCGTTGGTGGATTAGGATGAGTATGATGAGTAACAACAACATTAATGGTTGGATCAGCCCTAGGTGTGATAAAGTGAGGAGGATGTTGGGTACGCACATGTATGAAATCAGCAGTGGTAGTAACTATGCCTGAGACCTTAGTGGGCACATAGGTAGGATAAGAAGATTGAGACATAACTTGATAAGGAGATGACATGAAAAAGAAGGAAGTGTTGAAACATGGGGTTCACCAAAATGATTAACTAAAAATAGACTAAGTAGTGTGGGGATAATTAATCTAAGCTATGAACAACTGTAAATAAAGTAAATAAATGCAATAAAGAAGTATGCAAGTAAGCTAAACAACTATGCAAAAGGAAACATTAACCCTAATATGCAAAAGGAAATACTAACCCTAATATGAAAGAAGGAAGAGGAAAGAAATCAACGATAATAGATTCTGTCGGAGGGTGTCGCAGAGGCAACTGGAAAAAATCAGGAGCAAGAATGAATATGCAGAAGTCCCAAAAAGGATGGATCTGGAGGATCTAGCTAGACTAGGGCTGCTAGAGGAGAAGCTCAAGGGTGCCTATGGGTGCTATGGTCTACAATTTGGGCACCTGGTTTGTGCGGAAGCTCTAAAAATGGTTTTATAGGGCGTAATGTGGTTTGAAACCCTCGTTGGGTATCACATCAACTTCGATGTCCTCGCAACAATGTCACCAATACTCCAAGATGAATAAAAGACCTGTAAGACCCCAAAACAAACATCAAACCCTAAAAAATAATAATGTATATGAAGGGGTCGATTGTCCTCAACTAACCACAATGGTGGACTTACTAACTAAGTGCTGCACTACATCTCGACTGATGTAGTTCTATGTGCAAGTGTGTGTGAACATGCCCTACTTTTCTCTTGTGCCAATCGCACTTTGTGAAGTAGTGAGTAATAACTATGTGTAGAAAATGTAATAGAATATGTGCATGGAATAGAATAGAATCCCCCATAAAGTGTGATGTAGAAGTACTAGTCTTGATGATGGAGCTATGTGGATGCAAGTGATCTCTAATGTAATAGATGGATGCAACTCTAGATGGAGTGATAGTAGTAAGTGATGCTAGGTCCCTCATTATGGTCTCATAACTTTATATTTATAGGGTTCTCTTTATCTAATTTCATAATTAACCACGAAAATGCGACCACAAGAAAAATAAAGATGCCAAATGGCTAGAAGAGCCCAAAAAGTGGCGAGAAAGTGCGAAAAGGGCCGAGGCGCCCTGTGGGACCGGGGGTGCCCACGGCACCCCAATCTTGGACCGGCACCTTGGTTGAGGCTAAAATGATGGGAAATGGCTGAAACAGACTAGGCATGTGGCTGAAAAGGGGTGGTAATGACGAAATAAAATAAAACAAGATGGCCAAAAGATAGGGGTTAATTAGTACTTTCTTCACTCAAGAACCTTCTAAATAGTAGTATGAAACCAAGATAAATAAATGTCTAAAGTGCATGATTTTGTGACTACATATAGTTATAATTGTGTATATCAAAGGTTACAAAATTGTGCTACTCTTCCCACTCTGTCAAAATATCTTTAATTATGGGACTCCAATTGAAATGATGTCCTATGTTCTACCACCCTTTTGGAATTTTACTAGTCGGTGAAGACCACTGAACCTAATGAGAAAGGTATAGGAGGATAAATTTTACTTCTTTTTTCCTTTTCCACATGATTGATGCCATGGAAAAATTGATATATAATCTGTACTCGATATATTTTCTAAAACATATTTGGGTAGTCTAAATGAGGCAAAGAGAATCCCATTTACTCTTATCACTATATAGTTTGGGTAACCTAGAAATATCCCCAAGTTCTCAAATAAAATGATGATTCTTTGACTTACCCTAGGCATAGGGGTGTCATGTATGGCATTGAATATCATAGGGTAGTAGTTATTACAGATCACCTCCATATTATTTTTATAGTTATAAATTTGTATATTGCTAAAGATCTTGGGGACTAAATGTTGGTGTTGTGGTGACTAACTAGGGATTCCCTAAATTTTTGGAATGCACATATGACATCAATCAAGACATCATATGGAAATTTTTATTCTTCTCACTAGAACTCATAATATCAATGCATAGGTTATAAGCTATAATTCCAACTAGATAAGGTATCCTTTCATCATTGATGATCATGGCTAGCAGGTGGTACTTAGGTATAATCAACATGCACAATATATAGTGCTCCAAACAATATATTCATTAGGGCCATTCCCACTCTCACTCCACATATGAAATATCTTATATTCATCTTCTCTATGGAGACTTTGGACTTGAAACTAGTCAGGTCCTCTACCTAATCTTTAAGCACAATCCTAACTTTATTTCTCTTTCCCCATTGTTCCATTGTTTCTTGATTGAACTAAATATTAGATGGAGGGATATGGTAGTAAGCAAAAATAATGTATTTAGCTATATTACCAATTAAATTTCCTCCTTTGGATTTTAGAATTCCTCCTATACAATTTACATTATCACCCAATATGCCCCAAAGAAATTCGATACAAGGAATTACCTCAAGTTTTCTCGCTAAAATATATAGCCCCGTATATCGAATGACCACTAGATCTACCATGCACTATATTTTATCCTAATCTACATCATCATCATCATCATCATCATCATCATATATCAATCTAGCTTCTTATACCTCCATTTTTAAGGATGTGCAATTCTCTACACCGATAATTTTTATCAAAAATGGTGTCTTCAAAGAGCTGGTCCGAGTCAAAAGTGTGCATGTGAGCCTCCATTATTAACAAGCTATAAAATAATTGAGCAATTGTATGTATGCAAAGTTCTCAAACTCAGAAAATGGTAATACTCTATTTTTCTTTGTGATCACTTGAATTTAGACTTTAAACGCTTAGTTATAGCTTGAATACCAGGTGCTTGAGTATGAAATCCTTTCAACGTGTGTAAATCTTGCTAATTCATGCTAAAATGGTGGTATATTATTACAACATTGAAGTCTAGTAAACCATTTATAAATTTTGCATTGATTTTGAGCTAGCAACGAATTTTTACAACTAATGTGGATTTAATTCATTGGTTTTCCTGATTCTCCACATATTCCTATGGATTTTTCCTATCTTTTCACCTCTATGTCTCGTTAATTCCATGTGACAAGATTTGATAGCTTTACATATTGTTTCACTTTGTAAGAAGTTAGAACCATGTTAGAGTGCGAAAGGTGAGCCAATAATAAGAATCCATGTATGTATGGTTCTTTAGACCACTTTGTATGTATTATATTTCTATTAGGTATGTTTCAATGTGAATCTTGAAACAATAAGAAAATACCATATATGTATAATTTTCACGGTGTCGTCGATGCTTTAGATAACCTTTTTCGAGTCACCATGAAGTGTAAACTAATAAGAAAGCTCCACACTTACACTATTTTCACACAATTTCATTGCTTGGTAGGTCCCACGGTCATTGCAAAGTGTGATCTAATAAGAAAGCTCCAAGTTACTTCATAATCCGTAATGTCACTCCTTTGAGAACCTTGTCGGTTCTCAACTAATAATAATGCTTTGCACACTACTTCACATTTCGGATAACCAATATCTACTAAGAATTTTTCACAAATAGTTAGAAGTGAGCCAATAAGACAATTCCACATTGTTTCAAAACTATGGTTTCATCTCCAACAAGACTTTTAAAGATGTAATGGTGTGAAGAGTACACAAATGAATAGATTCAGCGTAGTGCCCTTTATTTTAAAAATTTAGGGTTTGTAAGATTTGCGTGATACTTATCATGTCAATTTATGAATAACGAATGAATAAAAATATCCACGTAATTTCAGAATCATAAAACTTGTCAAGCTCGAAGAGTATCTATTAAAGAGTATAAAAAATAAACAAAGGCTACCACATTGCTTCGTAAACCATAAAACATGTTAGAAATTGTAAGTTAAACCTTGAATAAACATTGGCGACGTGTCTGCTAACAATGTGACAACCGTATACAAACTATCATAAACTAAAAATGCCCATTTCTTTTGCAAATAAAAATCTTGTAATGTCATACTTAAATACCACATTTCTATTAAAAATTATTAGTCTAAAATATCAAAATTTAAACAGAAATATGTGACAAAATTATAACCAAAACACACATTTGTTTCTTATAAGTAAATATGCCTTCAATATTTTTCTAAAAATTAAGAGGGTCCCCATTCTTTCGAGTTTTAAAGTATGGGGATGTGTATGCACAAGCGTGTTTCTAATTTAGTTCACTTGTCTCCTCCTCCCACTTCTAGGGTTGTCATTCGTCCACCACCTAAAGTCATTATTCATGCACGACCTCCACCTTGCTCATCCACCACTACATCATCTCATCTGCTGCACAATGCTCCTACTTCACATTGGCTTCCTAAGCCATCGACATCTATGCTTCCTACCACTGCATCTCCCATCATTGGCACCATCTCATCGACATTCAGTTTGGATCATACACTCATGCTATTACCACTTCACATGCTTCCACCGCTCCTTGCCACCCTCTTCATCTTTGGTAGGTGATTTTTCTCACCTCATTACTGATGACGCACTCATGTTCTTACGGTTCTTACATGACTGTTGAGGGATATGTTACAATAAGAACCCCACTCCATCTTTGCGCTATATGCTTCATTGATCTATCTATCTAGCGTACACTATCAAACCATTTCCTAATGACACACTCTTGTTCTATGGTTCATTCTTGATTGTTGAGGGTCTTATATAAATAAACCTCATCTTCTCATGCATACACTAGGGGGCATCAATTATCTTCCCCATTCTTCATCATGCTTACACGCGATTACATACGTTTTTACAATCATTTTAATCACATTATTCATTCCATACATACATCTATTACCATTTATCACATCTTTATTCATACATACAATCCAATTTTCACACATTACCTATCTATCTATGTCCTAATCAACATCATCATCCATTTTTCAATATAATCATTTACGCAATACAAATCAAACAACTACATATGAACAACAACCATCGCATCACATATCAAATAACATCAACACAACACAATAATGCCAATCATCTATATATATATCATCAAAAATCATAGTTACAAAAATACAATCGTTGGGGGAAAGCCCCCATGCCTTGCTACATCAGTATATGTCATACATCATCATCATCATTGTCACTATATCAAAATGTGGGAGCTCTAGAACTAGATGATTCACCACTCAATCTACACCACCGGTCGTGGCTCTTATAATTCTCCAATTGCCTCCGCAGTGATGTGCCACCTCAACCGACTACTCCACAAATAGAATTTGCAGCTCTATATACCTAGTGAAAACATCATGTGCTAGGGATCCTCCTCCTACAACCTCCCTAGCTCCCTAAGTCTCCGCCCGTACCTCATCATGCTCACTCAATAATACGGTACATGTCACCGCCGCTATTACTAGTGGCTCGAACAAATGGGCATGCTCGCCTGCAATAACATCTCGCTTGCTCCAACATTGCATCTCCCATGCACACATTTGGTGGTACATTCCGTGTCAATGTGTAGATTGACAAATCAATGACCAATATGCATTACATGCGACCATATAGACCGCATTAGTTACTACACATGATGACCATAATAAATTAATTAAGTGACAATTAACAACTAACAATAAACAATACTCATGTTGCGCTTTATCACCGATGTTATACCATTTCCATTAGGGGTAGGTGCACTCCCCTTCACGAGATCCAACCGGTGGTGATTTTGCTATATCTACGACAACCAGAAACAATAACACCCATCGGTGCATCACCCACCATGAAATATATGCCTCGATACATCTTACGTCATCTACCTTCACTAGATCTATGGACGCATCATCTCATCTACAATAGGAGGCACTAGTTGTGCTCCTGCAAGTCTTAGTTTCACTCCCGACCTCCTTAGATATCTAGTGGTTTACACCCATACATAAGGATCTCTGGGGGCAGATCTTGAGCCATACCAAACTGGCATGACACACACTCTTCCTGAAATAGCTCGGTCACTCTAGGAAACCGGTCCTCTAGCCACATAGTATGTCGGATACATCGTAGCTCTACTCCATCCTCTGGCCACCCTCCATAGGCTCAATATGGCCTCCATATAATGACCCTTGGCCCCATGCAATCAAGCATAGATCTATAGGTAGTAGTATCCAATATCCTACTACGTGTGCCTATCCACCTCACTGCAAAAATATTGCGCCTCACCCAATCAACGACGTGGCCCACTAAGTGGCCTCAATATTGCAATGTGCTCATAGGCCCATACATGTAACAATGTGGTGGCTCCAAGTCCCCCACCATGGTCCTCCTATGTAAATTTATATAGGTCCCTATACAAATGCACCTATACACATCGTACCATGTGTATCTAGTCCCATCCTCTTTTATAGATGGGCGGTAGATACCATGCATCTTATACAAGATGCCCACACCACCACCCTTCACTGCCACTGATGAAGCAATAACTACTACAATAAACTTCCACAAGTGCGTAATGTTGGGGTGATAATGTCAAGTGGGATATACCACTACAGTATGCCCCAATATTATTAAAGTTTTTCTAATAAAATTGTATTGTGAAGGTATTTCACATTTAAGAGTGAAGCAACCTAACCGATTCACCCACCCACATTGATTTGGGTGATCCCTCTTGGGATTGACTATCAACAACATTTACATTTTGCAGTCCAGTATTAAATACTGAGAGAAAATTTAAGACATGCTAGATGATCATTGTATAAACTGATCAAGAGAGCTCTATAGACATTGTAAAATACCGAGGAGTGAAGTGGAAGTGTTGGGTTAAACTTGTGTAAATTCTTAATACAGAAATGCTTTTACCAATGGGAGTTTTTTCCTTTGGGTTTCTCCACTTAAATTTGGTGTTATTTGTCTATGTTCTTGTTTATTATTTGCTTTCAGCTCTTGCTCATTAAGCTTTGTTATTCACTATGTATTTTAAGGTATTTTTGTGTAATTAATTGCACATCATAATCTATAGTCGTCAACATTCTAATGGTGAATCTGTAATCTGTCAATTATATTTCCCCTGCTAAATCTAACATGGTATCAAAGTTGGTGATTGTGCGTGTGCAGGATCGATCTAGAAGTTTTTAACTTGAAGAGGTGAAGAAGCTTTAAGTTTATTTGTGGATCTATAAAATCTTAAAATTTCCGTAGTCGTCTTCAAGATAACCAGTTTAGACTTCCAGTTCCCTCTTAAATACTTGTTTGAAATATTGATTAAATATGGGCTAAATGGTTGTTTAGATCATGTTTGAGCTTTTTTATGCTTAGATCTTTGCTTCTACATCTTGTTTTAATCATTTACGGTTTAAATCCATCATCTGCGAGCTTATTTTAAGTTTTCACACCGTTTATAGCCGTTTGGGTTGTTTTTTGACTTTGGATCCGAAAGATTTATTTAGATCCAGTTTGTTTGGGGATTCTAAGTCTGTTTTAGCAAGTAAAATCTTTATTTTTCACTAGTTTTGTCTTTGCAAAGCTTGGGCCAATCATTTTGTGCCATCTGGTTTCACATTTTCTGTTTTTCTTTTGATCTTTTGGGTTTTGCAAAGCTTGGACCAATAGAATTGCTCCAAATAGCCTAGCTATCTTTTTTTTTCACATTTACAAAGCCATATCCACTCTTAGAGTGCTAAGTAGCTTCAATTTGACACCTTTATGTCTTTGCGAAGCACGATCCAATCTTCTAGTGCCATCTGGCTTTGCTTTGTCAGTCTTATTTGAATTTTTTTGTTTCTGCGAAGTTCTTTTGACTACGAAGCTTGAGCCAATCATTTTTCTCTAGCTAGCTTCATGTTGTCAGTCTTCTAAATAGACATTTCTATCTTTGTGAATCCCAAGCCAATCAAAAGGCTCCATCTTGCTTTGTCTTTATCAGGAATTTTATTGTTTATCTTATTATCACCATGAAACACGAGCCAATAAGGGCTTTACGCATGTCTCCACATTGTCAGACTTGACTTAGTTGTCCTCTTCCATTTGCAAAATTTGAGCCAATAGGATTGCTCCAAGTAGCCAAGTATTTTACAATTTCAATATTTGATTAGTTTGCTTCTGACATATGTGAAGGGTAAACCAATAAAATTGCTCCAAGTATATTTTATTTCACATTTGTCAGATTTGTGAAATCCGAGCCAATAGAATTGCTCCATATTTTGTATTTGTTAGTCTTTCATTTGTGGCAGTAGTTATCCAATAAGAATTTACAACCTTTTCGCATTTGTCAGTTTTGCGAAAAGTGAGCCATTTGAAAGGCTCCACGTGTCCTCAATATGCTTTAACCATTTTGGTTGCTGCGAAGTGTAAACCAATAACATTTAGACATGTGTACATATCTTATTCACATCTCAGTCTTTGTCATACTTGTGAAGTGTGAGCCATTTAAAAGGCTCCACGTATATTTTTTTGGCTTAGTCTTTGTCATATTTGCAAAGCACGAACCAATTATTTTTTGACACATATATTAATATTTTTAATTGTGTTAGCCTTCGCAAGTGTCAGGGTGTCAGTCTTTGCTTTGGCTTAACCACTTAAATTGTGACACTGTCTTGTACCTTTTTCGGACCCGAACTTTATTTTAAGTTTGGTTTATTTCAAGGACTTTAAGTCTGCTTAAAGCAACCTATTTAAGGTTTAGCGAAAAGTCACAGTGTATTTTCTTTATCCGTTAAAATTTCGACAAGTGGCTCTGTTTGACTAAGAATTTGATTTCGCATTGTGTCAGAGTGCAAAAAAGTAATCCAATTAATTTAAGACACGTGTATACGATTCTCTTTTAATTAATTATCTTCTGACTTATTAGTTGCATTACAAAATGCGAGCTAATTAAAAGTGACATGTATATTTGTGTTTCACTATTGTCGGTCTTGTCATAGTTTTTTGATGTGTGTTTATTTTGTTTATTGTACGGACATGAAATGGAATTAAATTAAATTTTTAAGGTTTCGCATCCACCCGAGGATCTATTTTAAAGCTAACACGTGCCTTTCTTAGTATTGTTGATCTGTGCCACGTGTCGCCCCTCACCTTGGCTATTTTAAACTTGTTTTTAATTGTTAAATAACTTGTTTTGAGCTCATATAGCTCATTTTTTTAGCTCTCCCTGTCAAGTTGCTGAATAACACACCAAGCTACTCTAGTCCACCTCAATCTGAACTCAGTTAGCTCACCTGTAAACTCAACCCCAACTAAGCTCTATCAAATTGATCTTAAATTCGATCAAATCAAGCTAATTTTTGATTAATTTAGAGTTGTTTGCATTCATATAGCAAATTAAAAGATCTATAGCTAGTGTTTTTGGTCTATGTTTGGCTTCCTTGATTTGTTTTTAGCTGTATTTGTTTCTATTTCTGTCTAAGCATTAAAATAGCTAGTTATGCTAGTTTTTATTTAGATAAGTCTCAACTCTTAAATGGAACAAATTATAACATATAGAGAGTTCGATTAAAAACTTGTTTTATGGCTAGAAGTCATTGGGATCTTGTGACTGGTATAGAAACACGTCCCATAGGGAGACAAACTACCCCTAAAACCAGAAGCATCTATTTCAATCCATGTAAGTTATGCCGATTCATGATGAATTTTGGTAGTTGCATGATAATAATTAGACATCATGAACCCCTATAAAGAGTAATTAAGAAATCTGAACCATGTCTAACCATGAACAAGTTTCTTGTCACAAAGAAAGAAAGGATTATCATAGAGGCAAAATAAAAGTTGATATCATATTTTGTAATGCATCAAGTGCATTTATACATCATGAAATTTGTACCTAGAGGTTACAAAGAATATGTGCATATTCTTGAGAATTTGTTTTTGTAAATATGCCTCTCTGCCCTCTTCTGAGTATCCTAAAACTGAAACTGTTTCTACAAGTTTGTTTTTCAGTTGCTTTTGATATAATGGATGTAGACATTGAGGGGGAGATCTTTCAATCCTTGACTCTAACTAGGATTCTTGTGTCAGGTGCTTTCATGATCATGGTTTCGTAACTTATTTTTTTCTGATAATGATTCTTTTGTCAAAACAATCATGATCTCTTAGTAGTAACAAGAATATAATTCTTAGAATCAAGAGAAGTAAGACAATGTTTTTTACTTGTTAAATCATGTTTTTTGGCATAAAAATATGATCATATATGACATGTCTAAGCTTAAATTTTTCTTACATGGTCATTTTATTCTATGAATACTTGTGATTACTCTTGAATGATTTGATTATCTGATCAACTCAGTTATCTATCAAGTCTTATCTTTGTATAAAAGGCTTGGAATAAGATATATATGTTTGTTGATAAATCATTTTATGTGATTAAGTAAAATATTATTATATGCATATCAAATGACACTTGGGGACACCTTTGTGTTTGTATTAGAGACATCCAATACTGATTGCATCTAATAAATATTTTAGTAGTATAATATGTTGAAATTTTTTCAACATATTTGTAATGTAACATGGTTAGTTGTTAAGCATATTATTATGATAGTTGTTATGCCTATTATGTTGTCTATCATGACTCTAACCATGCTGATGTTGTGATTGGATATACAATTGGATTTATGTTCAAGTTTTGATGTAGGTTCCATCACTTGGAGCAGCAAAAGAGCCATGTGGCTAAAGAGGTGCTAGTAGTGATACACATAGGAGCTAAATGAAGTATTCCTCCTCTATGTGAAGGCCAAATTGCTCTTGATAAAGAATCCAGTTCAACATCAGAGATCAAGTTGCAGATATCTTCACTAAGCCATTGCATGCTGTGAAGTCTTGCAAGTTTTGTGCCTTGTTGGGCCTATCAGAGTTTCCATTGAGGGGGAATGTGTATGACAATGCCACCTCTTGATGGCTTATTATAAAAGACCAGGTCAGCTTTTAAGAGTGGATCATGACCACCCGCTTTATATGTAATAAAGCGATCCTTTAGGGATTGGTTACACATGGTTGTAACATTATATGTGAACTATAAGTTTCATGAGAAAATGCATAAGGCAATTCGTTGTAAACTTCCAATACTTCCTCCATCTTGTAATAAGTAAATGTGTCACTCTATGTGAAGTTACTTGTAAATCCCAACGAAGCTTTAGTTATGGGTATGCCTTAGTTTATAAAAGGCTCCATAATCTGATGTAAGTCTTCATATGTAAAGCACTTGGTCTTAAGAATTTTTGTATGGGAAGATCTACGGATTTCCCTTGTTTGCATGCTAGCTTGAATCACTGTGTCTTGATTCAAGGATCTGTAAATCCTTTTGTAGAAAAAGGTAAATTTGGCATGACTGATTTTTCTTCCCACTTAACATTAAGGGGAGTGTTGGGGTGATAATGTCAAGTGGGATCTACCACTGCAATATGCCCCAATATTATTAAAGTTTGTCTAATCAAACTGTATTATGAAGGTATTTCACATTTAAGAGTGAAGCGGCTTGACCGATTCACCCACCCACATTGATTTGGGTGATCCCTCTTAGGATTGGCTATCAACAACATTTACATTTTATACAGTCCAGTATTAAAGACTGAGAGCAAAATGTAAGACATGCTAGATACTGTAAGACAGGCTAGATGATCATTGTATAAATTGATCAATAGAAATAGCTCTGCTGAGAAGTTGGAAAAGATCGAGGAGTGAAGTGGAAGTGCTTGAGTTAAACTTGTGTAAATTCTTAATACAGACAATGCTTTACCAATGTGGATTTTTTTCCTTCGGGTTCCTCCACTTAAATCTGGTGTTATATGTCTCTGTTTTTATTATTATTTAATTTCAGCTCTTGCTCATTAAGCTCTGTTATTCACTATCTATTTTAAGCTATTTTTGTGTCTAATCGACTGCACATCATAATCTATAGTCGTCGGCATTCTAATGGTGGATCTATAATTTGTTAATTACATTTCCCCTGCTAAATCTAACATAGAACACTTGATCTCAATATGACATCTAGGATAATGTGGGTCTCTATTTGTACATGTGTCCATGTAAAATATCTCCTAGCTGCTCTCATCTACCTCTAAGCATCCTCTATGGCCATCACATGTACTCTCTCACCCACAACTGGTAATCACAATATGTGATATACATCCTCTAAGGTCACAATCATCTCACTAGTAGGTAATAAAAAATACAAGTTTATGCAAACCACCTCTCGCATAATGCAATGATCATTAGCATATTATGGGGTACCTCCCCTAACCTCGCTATGTTCCGCAACTCGCATGGTCTAGTATACCCCACTCGGTGTCGAGATAGGCCTAACGTCAACAACGTCCTAAAGTGTCAACCTCTCAGTAACTCCCTCAAATGGAAATCCCTCCGGATGGTAAAATACTAACGAAATCACAACATTAACACCTCATATACACGCAAATACAATCACTCATACTACAAAATGTTATCAAATTCCACATATTTCACATTCTACAATCAAAATAGCCTCATGGGTTGCAAAGACCTAGGAGCGGGACGCGGTTCCTAGGAGTAGGTTGTTGGCACCTAGATCTAGGTGTTGGCATCCTAAAGGACGTCAACGCCTTGACCACTCTTGCCCAGTGTCAAAAACACCCAAAAACTCAAAATTGAAATTTTGCAAAAATTGATAAAAACGAGCCAATTTGATTTTTTTAAAATAACCACACTTAGTAACTCATCCAATGTCTATGATGCCACGGCCACTTTGCCACCATCTTGAATCTAATCGGTCTTGTTTCTCTAATCTACGACATCCTCACAATCTTAGAGCTCAAATTATCAATCAATCAAGGTTCAAATGAAGTTACTATTCACTTTTTACTATTACTATATATAGCACTTTTCTCAATTACCAATTTACTATAGTTACCATTCATGCTCATTTTCCAACTAATACATGACACATAATTTTGCTCGATATTGAGCTTATTACTCCGTTTTCTACCTTGTTTATACCATTTGGCTCAACATTCCTCCTACCATCATATTGAACACATTCCACGGTCTATATCAAAATCTAGAACATTTTCAACTCAATATACACACAATTTTACAACATATATTATACTTCATTTTGCTCACTATTGCATCATTTCACATCTACTTTTGGCTCAACGTTCATTCTTACTACCACTCTCCCTTTCACCGAAAGGGGGCATATAATCAGGATCACCCTACAATCCCTCTCAAGATACTACGCAATCACTACACACTCCTAATACATCATTTTCAAAAAAATTCTCATACAACATGTAAGCTTTTCTACTACTTTCTATCTATTCCCCCTAATGACCTAATCTGGGGAAAAAAGTGAAAATTTTCTCCATGAGTAATCTATTGTATACATTTAGCCTCAAAACAAGTGTTCAATATTCAAATCAAGTCAATCGATCGGTATAAGAATCAATTCATTATTCCTCCTAGATGACCTAACTTTCGAATTACATCACTACTTTCCCGATGACCTAACATGGGAATCATTTTTAGATCACTTCTATAAGACCTAACATGGAAGACATCTAGCAGATACATATCAAAACACCGTGTGAGTGGGGGAAATGAGATGTCATTTCCTTTTCTATACTACTCATGTATGGGTTATTCAACATGGATTTAAATGAAACAAAATTTGGTCTCTAGCCGTCTCTGAACAGTTTGGCCTTTTGAGGATGTAGTCATAGTTGGAGGGTAAAACTAGACCTCTCTCCCGAACATGTTGGAAGCACAATGGAATGAGGGGGTGTGAATCAGTACTAAAAATTTATTACTTCATTTACTATTAGTTCCAGCAACCATTAACATCCATTTAACCATATACATTCAATGAGAGCTTATTAAGTGTGCACCATACATTCAAATGAACATAACACATGAGAGAGAACACATAGACACAAGATGTAAGTGGGAAACCATCAAGGGGAAGAAAACCCATTGATTTTTTTTTTTTTGATATTACACACAACAAAGACTCAAGTGAATATTACACATCACAAGAGATTTCTTTAGTGAGACACCAACCCCACAAGGAGCACCAACCCCTAAACCCTTGTTGATATTAATCAAAACAAGAGACTCCTATGAATATGACTCATCATAAGATATTTTTAGAAGTATGACCACTAAAAATATGCTGATACCACAACTGATTGTGATCCCAAAATTTAGCTCCAAATTCTTTCAAACCCTCATTCAAACACACCTTCTTCAACTCACTCTCTAGCTCTTCTTGGACTTGTCTTGGCTCTAAAACCTTACAAAAATTCTCTCAAAAATTCTTCAACCTATAAAAACATACTAGACCTTCAAATAATGCATTCATACTTGTTACAATCTCACCTATGGGTCACACTTTTCATCTGTGGAAGACTAGCCCACAAATGGAATCAAAACACTAGCTTTATAGCCTTATCTTCCTTATAACCCAAGGGAGGTCAGTCCTTTATGACTAATTCGATCAATAAACTATAATAAAATTCAAATTAATTCATTACAAAGGTCATATATGACCCATATAGGTCGGATATACCCCAAACCTTCATACAAGCACAAAAATGCATCAAAGCCCCATAACCCAAATGAGAAAAATCTATTTACATTAAAACCATGCTTAGAAAATCTCCCATATTCACCATACATGAGTAATATAACATATAATAATCATACATGGTCACAAATTTACTTTAACAAATCAAATAAATCATTAAATGGGCCCATTGGCTCATATCCTTCACAAAACAATTGTTTCCAACACCTTGTTTTCACCTTTGGGCCTCAAGACCACCCAAGATCAAATAAAATATGGAATGTAGACACTATATGGAAACCTTAGGACCTGGAGAACACATACATGCATTTTATACATCATGAAACATTCATATACTCAAACCACAACAACTTTCCTCTTTACCAAAACATGCTGCCTAGAAACCAGTTTTACAAACTCAAATAGTTTGCACCCTTTCTTCTAATTTAAATACTTCAAAATTCCTTAAATAGGAAAATTTTTACCCTTCTTAACTTTACAGGTGGTATAAAACATTAAATCATCCACCTCATTCTTCAAAAAACTCATTCTTTCGTCCTAAGAAAACCCGTCTCCGAAAATCAACTCACCTTCTTCTTCACAAATTGACATGAGATCCATCAAACCAACTAACCAAAACACAAAACATATACCCTAGAAGGATATTGGAATAAAATTTACATAACATATTATAAATCATTCCAACTTCAAGTGTAATTCCTTTAACCAAGCCAATCTCTGCAAAATGTTTGAATGCCTTCTTAGACTAAAGAACTAACCATTATCCCAACATGCTCCATCACCTCAAAAATCACTTCCAAGCTCAAAAAAAGCATGGAAAATACTTATAAATGATTCCTAAGAACTTATAAACCTTCACCATGCATGAACAACTCAAAATCATCACCTTACCTCATCAAGTCACTTGACACCATGCTAGAACAAACATTATTCAAACTTAACCCTAAAAAAATGAGTCATAACTTCTACATACCATATCAAAATATTTGATATAAAAATATAAATATATATGAACCATGATCTCAACACATCTTTAAATGAGTCATAACTTCTCCTATAGCTCCTTCGATTTCAATTTTACTTGAAGGCTACTCCAAACGCCCCAAAACTAGTCTTCACAAATAGGGAACACTTTGCACTTTTCAGCATAACCATGACCTAAAACCTTCATATAAATCTATAAAAACTCAGGCATAACGTAAATGCTATTTTAGTATTTACCTTCTTTAGATAAATTTTCCACAAACCAAACTTCTTTAGACATAAAAAATAGAAATATGGAAGAGTAATATACATAATCCAATCAATAATTTTGCAATAAAATTCAAAACATAATATGTATACTCACTTTTCTCCAAGATGCTCTTAGTTAGGGTTTAGCTAAGGTTTCAAACCACTTTACTTTGTTAACAATTGTTTATAAAAACATGATGATAAAACCACCTCATTATTTTTTGAAACCTTTATAAATGACCTTATAAGCTATGCCAAATATCTCATATCCCCATGAAAATCATATATTTCACAACGAGCATCAAAAGGTCCACATTTGCTTCAAAATCACACCGTAACTTACCCGATTTCACAATAACTTGCATAACTTCAAAAAAATTCTTCAATTTGACTTGAAACTTGTCTTGAAGCATCATGAAAATATCTTATAACTTTCCAAACTAACCTCATATCTCAAATATCTCTTAATCTCTCTAGAATGGTGACTTACACATGCTTACTTGCATGTTTCTCATTGTTTGCTTCCCAAGGACCTCATAAATGCATCAAACCACTAAATACTAACCTGAACCTCACCATACACCTTAGGTACAATGCCACCATGATGCTACCATGATACAACAAGATTTATTAGCTCAAAAACTTACACCTCCATCTCATTATGCATGTTTTAGGGCTAGGAATATGCCTAAAATAACCTAACTCAACCATGACACCTCATGAACTGACCATGCTGACCACATACAAACTCATATACACCTCTAACACACCTCATGACCATGTGTGACCTAATGGAAACCTTAAATCCACTCAAGATAGCTCATACCATGACTTCGCTTACTAGACCATGCACTAGGATCTCATAAAACCCGCCAAACATGGACACTACCAATCAACCTTCATCTTTGAACACTAACGCACACCTCATGGAGACATATACAAAACCATGACACCATTTTCCATCAATGGATTTTACATCAATCACAACAAAAACATACAATGGCCGACATAACACTCTTCCTCTAATGGCGGGGCCTTGCCCAAATACTTCATTTTCAAACATACAAAATCGGTCGAACCGATCACTCCTCACTCCTTCAAATCTCCATCGGTGAAAATTTAAAATCTCAAAATCACTCAAAAATAAAATCATGAATTTCTCTAAGTGCTCATTACAATGGTTCTCTGTCTCAATTTATGCCACATGGATCGATATGCCGATCCATGGTTCGCCATGTTAAATGTTTTCACATTTTGCACGTACTTATGCAACAGGGCTTCTCCGGACATCTCACGGGTATGTTCCTTAATTCCTTTACACTACTTGAATTTAATTCAAATAACATAAAGGGGGGGCGAATGTAGAGACAAAATCACGCACATACTACAATACTATTCTACTATACTACCAATTATGTTGCTTTATGTGTGGATCTTGAGTAAGAAAATTATTCCTTGGTGAAACACTTCCTAGTCCATTCACTTGCTTTGATTGTATATTTTTTTTATCTCTCACATCTGTATACCTAGTTCTAGCCAGGTCACATGGATCCCTGTCTATTAGTATTTTCACATTTATTGTCGCTTGTTCTAGGACACTAATGCCTGGATTGGACACTAGCACCCGCACGCTCTTGTCCAACCCAGGTGCTCCCGTCCTCTTTGATTTTGTTCACACTTTTGACATTTTTGGTCACAATTTTCAACTTTCTTACTCCTATCCTGAGCTCCTAGTTGGCGTGTCATGTCACTAGTGTTGAAATTCAAACAAGAGATCCTTATATAAACACAACATACATACCATTATAACGACGGGAAATTTTATCAAGGGATATCTATCTACATACTATCAAAGGGAATTTCTTTTGGGCATATTACTCTGCACACACTGCATAGGAAGGGGGAGTTTCTTAATTCCATCCACACATTTGCATTCTATCTAGCTAGAGCCCACTATCTTGGCGTCATTAGCATGAGGGTAACCTAAGGACATGATTCTACACACACACATAGAACTACATGGAGTCTGAGATGTAGTGAAACACTTAGTCGTAAGCTCACTCTATTGGGTGACCACCGGGGTCAGTTCGACTCCCCATTTGCATCTTTCTTTTTTAGGATTTGATGTAATTTGGGGTTTTACATGATACTATTTGTTTTTCGGTTAGTAGTAAAATATGAGATCTTCCAAAGACTTGCATGCGATCAACAACGAAGGATAGCGAAACCCTAATGACATCATAAAAATTAGGTTTTGACCCTCTACAAAATCACAAGAGCCTACAAAAGGTATTTGACACCCATGCACCTCGCCCCGCCTAGGTGTCCCCGTCCAAACCATTATGCAAGTTCCAAAATTTATATCGACCATTTCCAACATTCTCGCTTTAGCTTTGCTCATCAATTGTTCCAATTCGAGTATACTTCGAGATAAGTGAAAATAAGATAAACACCCTATGTCTCTCATTTTCTTACATAGTTACATCTTAGAAATACTAAGAATTTGTATTTTATTATACATAATTGTAGTGACTTTGAAATTAGATTTAATAATAATAATCATATTTTTATTAAATCATACATTCATAACAATGCATTAATACTTGTAATGTGAGTGATAAAATAATATAATAATTACTTGAAATCACACAAATAGATAAGAAAATAAATGTGAAAAGTGGTACATGAAAGATATGAGTGTGTATACTAGATGAATGAGTTATTATGAACCTTAAGGTACTCTGATATTTGAAACTAAAAATGGAAACTACTCTTGTCCAAGACCATACAACTCTTTTTGTAATGTGGTATGGTCCTAGATCCTTATGTATATAGTTTTAGACTTATGTGAAGTGAGATTATTTAACTTATCCCACCCTTTTCTTTCTTTTAAATGTGTGTCATTGTATGTCACTCAAGATCACACAAGCTATAATGACATGTAATAAGTGGAAACACTATATATCTACAATATCCTTCATCAAAACATTAGATAATAAAAGGATATATTAGTACATGTGTGAGATTGTAATACCATTGGTGTTCAACCCCTAGTTAACTAATCCAAGTGTTGTGTTACATCCCGTTGAGCGGGAGAATACCTCATGTAGATATCCTAGTGAAGTGAAAGTAGTGTATGTAATCTAATTCAACCACCTATGTGTTCCCTCATGTCTCTTGACACTAAAATAATGTAATAAATATAGAGTAAAGAATGCATCCAACATGGTAATTGTGTGATGTGATGTGCTTTAACTATAACACTAAACCATTTTTTCCCTTGAAGACCTTTGAATTTTCTATTGCATAGACATGGCTCTAGGACATTTGAGTGCTTGGAAATGGAGGAAGATAGCCTCTTTGACTTTGTTGAGTAATTCATACCTAATGTAGGGGTTTCTCTAAATGTTGTGAAACTTATTTGGGGTATTTTGGAGTGTTTTGAGTGCTTTAGTATTAATATTTTCAATAGGATCTCATGAGAGTAGCACATGAGTTATGAAGTGTAATTAAATTACTTGTATAAGATTCCATAGGTTAAATATTCACATTATGGATGACCTAGGAAGATAAACTGACTCACATAATGATTTTAAAATTAGAAAATGATTCGATATATGGAGAGGCACAAGATGGTACACGTATAAGCTAGGCTATAGTCCACTATGGACCATAACTATACAATTTTTCCCTGGAAGTGAGTGATGCAAAAGATAAGGTTTAGGAATGATGTCTGGGTTGAATTACTAATTTTGTTGATAAATATTTTTAGTGAATGACATAGTAGAGCGTAGATATGTGTAAGTTGAGAGAGAGATGTACTTGATTAAACTTAGAATGTGGGAATTTTTCTTAGCATAGGAGTAAAGCCAAGTTTGTCATTACTAAAGAATAAGTTACCAAATCTGAGTGTCTACACATAGTCATTTATATGTTGTAGATATATTTTGTATAGGTTAGAAAACATCTTAAAAATCATTTTGGTGTTCTTCTATGCAATAAAAATTTGGGAAAAACCTATTTAGAATAATTATGTTAAATAGTAATTTAGATTGGAATATCCATACAAATATGTGAATCATTTGTAGTGAAACTTATCTCCACTCATTCTAGGACTTTTAATTCCATATTTTATCATGTTGGTTGGGAGATGCTTAGTCTAATAAACATTTACTATTTAGGATAGGTCTTAAAAAGGATTTGAAGGTGCTAAATATGTCCTTTTTCTTGATTTGTGGAACCAGGATAGTAATGAATACATCTTGGAACTCCTTCTCGTCAATGTGTTTGTGTCCTTACAACATCATATTTTATTATCATAAACATAATCTGTGAATTTCTCATTAGTTGTTACTTTAACGAGAAATTTGAACAAAGGAAATTCATTGGCTAATGTTGATTGGAAAATGAACTTGGATACTATTGGATAAAGGTTGGAATGAGCGCATTAAACCTTGAAGGAGAGATAAAACCAATCTAGTGCATACTCCTTATGACTATGTGGGAATATTTTTGTTAATAATGTTTAATTTCCTTCATAATCCATGTATGAAGTGTCAAAGGTTTGTAGATGTTAAATGGAATCAATCTTGCCATAATAAAAGGAGGTCTTTGGTGAAATAAATCCTACAAGTAGGGCGTAACTAAGAATTGTGAGTGGTAATGGATTGTCTAATAAAATAATGAAATTAATGGTATCATGTAACTTTCCTTGTGTCAAAAATATAACTTATCTTGAATAGCTTGTAATTTTTCATTAAAAACACAATTTGAGGTTTCTTCACAATAATAGAAAAGTTAGATGAAGCCATAAAGTAGTACATTATGCAAGAATAAACATGGCTATTTGGGGTGAAACTTATGATGTGCCTATAGTAGGAATATTAGGTGTAGGAAATACATGTGTAAACACATAGGCATGAGATCCTATAAAAATTACTCTAGAAGATGGAATTATATCACCAATGGTTTAAAGGTGGTATCCCTAAGCTTGGTTTTATCAACAATTACATTTATAATTTTTTTAGTATCTTATAATAGCTAAGGGTTTTGATTGGGGATTGATAAGATGCATTGTTCTACCTCATTTATTATATCTTTATCAACATGAGAGGTATGATGATTAATGATTTCAACATTGTCATTAGGATCCATGGAAGAAGAAACATTAATAACATTCATTTGGTAAAGTCAATGATATCAAAGTAAAGAAGGATTTTGATAAAAACCTTGGAGGTGAAAATATATAGAATGAAATGTAGACCAAAAACCCTAAGGGTGAATAATGATACCCTAAGTTAGCACATGGTTCAATGAATTACAACGATCACTAAAATGTAATTCAAAATTTGGGTTTTATTCATAATTTAATATATTGTGCACAAATATTAATTCAAAACTATAATAATAAATCCAAACAATCTTAAATTATTCTACTATTAGATATGCCAATAAATTTACCAAATATAATCAATACAATTATAATTATAGTTTATGGTTTAGAGAGAACCATTCTACCAAGCTCGATGACATGTTGTAGTTCTCAAATTGTTCTAACAAGAATACCAAGGTGTCCCCAAGATGTATTTAAAATATTAGTATAAGTAACTATGCGCATGACAAGTTCGTGCATGGCTAGAAAAATTAATAACAAAATCTATCGCTAGGGATATGAATATGCCATCTAATGTTGTCAACTAAGTATGGATTTTGTATTTGGTTTGTATGTCTCTAGGAATTTGATTCAAGCATTTTTTTGCATGAAATATTTTTCATGTACCGAGATATCGCTTCTCCTTGCTTATAACCCTAAAAAGGGTTAGTAATCGTTGGGGTGTAGTTTCTCACCAAATCCTCACTAGTCTATGAATGATGCACTGCGTACCTCCACTCTAAAGAGGGATCAACATACATGTAATTATCCCAACCCTATAATGAGACTCTTGTGATATAGAATAAAATAATATAAGATAAATACCTTGATTTGGTCATTGCACTTGGAAATACACATCGACACTTTGAACTATTTTGGCCCATAGTTGATCTAGGCTAACTATATATATATATATGTATTCGTAACTTAGTTGCTTGTTTTTTGATCGCTCTATAAGGAATTGGATACTTCAATTCTTTAGATCTTGTCCTTCTTACAACATATGAAATAGAAAATCCCTAGATTCCCATAATATATTATGGTATATATATTTATATATATGACCAATTGAATAATTTCCATGCAATCGACCAAAAAGTAACACCTATGATGACTAATCCAAGTTGAGTATTTGAAAATATAAACATTGGTTATTCAAGGAACAAGTTTGTAGCATGTGGGACATATTCTTAGTTGAACTTATCTTAGACCCAAAAATATGTCTAGGTTGTTCAAGAAATCAATTCTAGACATGTGTAAGCCTATCTATCTACATGTTTTATGGATTATGCAGAGATTCTTGATAAGCTAAGATAAATAATAGCTGAGGTCTAGTGGACTTAAGAAATGGGAAAGTTTGAGAGGGTGCCTTAACTAATAATTTGTGTATAAATGATATTAATGTCAAGATAAGTGTGAAATGTCATATTGCCAAGTGATTGAATCTGATTTTGGGTACTACATAACCTTATTATAATTATATTATTTTCCGAAATGTAGCACATTTTTGAAATCTTTCAAAAGCATCAAAACTAACTTGATGACCCTATTTATTTTCTCTTGATCTCCCAAAACGTTGCTTATTTTTATAGAAATTTTCTTGTATATCTAGGAGACTATTTTCCTTCTTTGGGACCCTCCTGTAGCAACAGTAACTTGTAAATAGTAAAAAATGAGTATGATTTAAGGACTTGTGTCATTCTTCCTTTATTATTAAGGACCTTAATGGAAACCATTATTTTAAGACATTATGCTAATTGCGCAACGTCGTTCAACAAGAATTTTAATGTAATCGACTACGAACCATTATCACTTTCAATGACTAAGAAAATGCATGAAGTGAATGTTAGATCCATGAACATTTCTTAATTATTATCAACTTTCTTTGTCACGTGTTGGATAACCATTAACAAAAAGATTTCTTACTTTTAATTTTTTTGGTAGCATATGATAGTTAAGAGATTTGATTAGGGTTTACTAAGATACATTTTTATACCTCATTTATCATATCTTTATCAACATGAGAGGTATGATGATTAATGATTTCAACAATTTCATTAGGATCCCTTATCCCCAAGCTTGGTTTTGTCGAAATTACATGTATAAATTTTTTAGTATCTTATGATAGCTAAGGGATTTGATTGGAGTTTAATAATATACATTTTTCTACCTAATTTATCATATCTTTATCAACATGAGAGGTATGGTGATTAATGATTTCAATAATTTCATTAGGATCCCTTATTTTTGAGATCTTTCAAAAGTTTCAAATATAACTTGATGACCCAATTTATTTTCCTCTCGATCTCCCAAAAACTTGCTTATTTTAATAGAATTTTGCTTGTATATCTAGAAGACTATTTTCCATCTTTGGAACCCTCATGTAGTAACATTAACTTGTAAATAGTAAAAAAAAGAGTATGATTTAAGGACTTGTGTCATTCTTCCTTTATTATTAAGGACCTTGATGGAAACCACTTTGCTTGAAGACATTATGCCAACCGTAATGTAGTTCAACAATTATTTTAATGTAATTAGACTCCAAACCCTTATCACTTTCAATGAATAAGAAAATGTATGAAGTGAATGATATATGTAAGAACATTGCTTAACCCTTATCAAATTTCTTTGTTTTGTGTTGATAACCAAAATGGTTTTGTTTGAAAGGCCTCAAAAATCTCAATCAAATGCATTGACAAGCGTAGATATCTAAATGCATGTCCAATGTCTCACTTTAGTGGCATATGCAAATATCCTTTTATTTCCTATTCCATGTTATCCAACATGTGTTTTGGATCTGCTACATTCATCTCCCAATGTTTTTATTTCCAAGCTTTGAGGCCCAATAGCTTACTAAGCTATGACTGTGTGTGTGAGATGGAATTATCACCGCTTGTCGAGTTGGGTAATTACATGTGCATGGAAATGTTAATCAAACAAGTTACAATAACATGTGAGTCGGTTGATAATATGGGTTGCTTTGCAACATTGAGTTGACATGAGATTAGCTAAGAATAATAACAAGTAGCATATCAAGCCAAATTCTAGATCATTTGTGAGTATCTTGCTTGCATGCACCAAAAGGGGAACTTTGGAGAAAAGTATGGACATTCAAACATCATGTTTGGAAGTGGACAATTATCAGTTGCATAGAATGTGAAAACATGCTAAAGGCAGAAAAAATGTTTAACAATATTTTGTAACAAGAATATGGTCGCTATAGATGCATGTGGAGCTTATTGGAACACCTTGTATGACATATCACCAATTTCATTAACAAACATGGTTTCTCTCTCCTTCTAGCATGTTTTCACTTTGATATTTTTTCCTTTTCTCTTTGGTTGGAAATTAATACAAAAATAAATAAATAAAGAAATATAACTTTGGTATAAAAAATGGAAATGTGTTGTAGCTCAAAAACATTAAATTTACCTTACGGTTGCATAGTTGAAGGAATTACCTTGAGTGTTAGTATTTCTTGGAATCAATCCCTATAACTATCTAAACATAGACAATGGGTTACAATAATGAAAACCTTCCAAACAAAAATGTAAACTTGATACTTCATGATGTTTTTATGCTTGTACTCTTACAAAATTTAATAAAACAATTTTTTTCTTAGACGCATAAAACACTCCACTAAATCCTGTGGTAGGAAATGATTCCTTGAATATGTTAATTGGTAATGTGGGATTCCCCATCAACCACTAGAATTATTGCAGACATTCATTTAAAAAAAAAATGTAGCTTGTTTAGGAGCCCGCTAGTTAGCATCGCAACATTGGGCAACCGCCACGAGTTAAGAATTCCATTTGGTTTTGGCTCACGATTTTGGAACTGCATCAATAAATGAAGTTTTGTCACTTCATACATCTAGTATTTTTGGAGGAAAATCATAGTCAAATTTTAGTTTGGATAAATTCACCTTGGAATCTTGTGTTTAAGGGGGTTTTGTAGGCTTGTGGACATTCGATGACAAGTTGAACTAATGCAATTACGACGAGTAGCTCCACACAAGTGACCACCATTTGAACCTTAGTCACCAAATCCTACTTTTGTCAACTTCTTGGGCCTCCCTGTAGATAGGAAAAGAGAGGAAAATTTACTCTTGGTAAGTTTGAGTTTGGAAAAATGGTTTTTCGAACCCGTTTTTAGGCCATTTGGGCTAAATTAGGTGTTCCTCTAAACTTGCTGCAATATTAGAAAATTGTCGCAAAACCTTCTCTTAGCTAAATAACTATTGGAAAGTTTATCAACACTATTACATGACCCTATAGAAATCATTTATGTTTCTTGTTTGGTCAAACTAGCTTGTGTGTAATATGGTGTTTTTTTCTCTCTCTTCTCCCTTTTTCTCTCTCTAGCTTGATAATGAAAGGAAACTACATTTGTGATTTTTACTCTCTTTTGTTTTGTACTAGTGTTGTAAATTCTTGTGGATGGAAATTTTTTATCTATGTGAAAAATTTTAGTCGTAGGGGAAACCATGCCGCTTTACTTTTCACCGACCATGTTTACACTAACTTGACAGGTTGCAGGTAGCGTAAGCAGGATTAAAATGGATGGTGGAAATCTAAGTTTAATGTTTATTACTGAAAATGTGTAATCAAGATGGAATTAGAATAGTCCTCTATTTTAGCAATAGTACTTGTTGTATTATTAAAGAAATAAGATCTCCTTTCATTGCGTGCATGTGTTAAATAAAGTGATGGTGAAATTTTACTTGTAAGCTTACAATTAAACTGTATTGTAGAATAACATATTTAGTTAACTGTGGTGAATCCTCATAATTTTATATATTGGTATGGTAGTGAGATAAAATGTGAAAAGTATTTCTATCGTAAGCATGTAAATAAAAATGTTTGTCATTGATAGTATCACTTGTGACGTTTCCTTGAAACCTTTTTAAAACCTTTCTCGTCTTGAATAATAAATCATGTGTTTCTAACATAATGTAGTTAGTGTATTGGGAAAGTTATACGAAGGAAATTCATTGGCTAAGCTATGTTGATTGGAAAAATGAACTAGGATGTTAATGGCTAATGGATGGAATGAGTGTATTGAACCTTAAGGAGAGTATAAAACAAATCTAGTACACACTTCTTGTGACTATGTGGGAATATTTGTGTTAATAATGTATAATTTCCTTCATAATACATGCATGAAGTGTCAAAATCTTGTATATTCTAAATGGGATCAATATTTTCATAATAAAAGGAGGTTTTTCGTTGAAATAAATCCTGCGCAAGTAGGGCATAACTAAAATCAGTGGGTGTTAATGGATTTTCTAATAAACTAATGAAATTCATGGTATCATGTAACTTTCCTTGTGTCAAAAATAATATTTTAGCTTGAATAGCCTATATTTTTTCATCATAAACATAATTTAAAGGATTCTTCACAAGAATATAAGAGTTAGATGAAGCCATAAAGTAGTAGGATATGCAAGAATAAGCATGATGATTCGAGGTGAAAATTTTGATGTACCTACAATAGGAATACTAGGTGTAGGAAAAACATGTGTAGACACATAGGTATGAGATCCTAGAACAAATCCTCTAGAAGATGGAATTATATCACTCAATGGTTCAAAGGTGGTATCCTAAATCTTGGTTTTGTAGCAATTGCATGTATAAATGTTTTAGTAGCATATGATAGCTAAGGGATTTAATTAAGGTTTACTAAGATACATTGTTATACCTCATTTATCATATCTTTATCAACATGAGAGGTATGATGATTAATGATGTCAATAATTTCATTGCGATCCATGGAAGAATAAACATTAATAACATTCATTTGGTAATATCAATAATATCCAAGCAAGAAAAAGGTTTTGATAAAAACCTAGTAAGTGAAAAACTAGATAAAATGAGATGTAGATAAAAAACCCTAAGGGTGAAGAATAATACCCTAAGTTCAAACATGGTTCAAAAAATAAAAGGGATCACTAAAATTTAATTAAAAATTAGGGTTTTATTCATAATTTAATATATTATACACTCGACAAGAATTCAAAATTATAATACTTTAAATCCAAATAATCCTAAATTATTCTACTATTGCATATTCCAATAGATTTTCCAAATAAAATCAATATAAGTACAAGTATAGTTTAGAGAGAGAACCATTCTACCAAGCTTAGATGGCATGTTGGAGTGCTCAAACTGTTCCAACAAGAATATCTAGGTTTCCCCAAGATGTCTTAAAATATTAGTATCGAGTAACTATACGCATGACAGGTTCATGGATGGCTAGAAAAATTCATAAAAAAATCTATCCCTAGGGATATGAATATGTCATCTAATGTTGTCAACTAAATATGGATTTTATATTTGGTTTGTATGTCTCTAGGATTTTGATTCATGAATTTGTTTGCATGAAATATTTTTCATGTACCGAGATATTTCTTCTCCTTGCTTATAACACTAAAAAGGGTTAATAACTATTGGGGTGTAGTTTTTCACCAAATCCTCACTAATGTTATGAACGATGCACTACATACCTCCACTCCAAAGAGGGATCAACCTACATGTAATTATCTCAACCCTATGATGAGACTCTTGTGATATAGAATAAAATAATATAAGACAAATACCTTGATTTGGTCCTTGCACTTAGAAATACACACTTGACACTTTGAACTATTTTGGCCCTCGGTTGATCTTGGGTAGCGATATAGATGTATTTAGAACTTAGTTGATTTTTTATTTGTAGTTCTACAAGGAATTGAATAATTCAATTCTTTGGATCTTGTCCTTCTTACAACATATGAAATAAAGAATCCCTAGATGTCAATAATAGATTATGGTATATATGTTTATATATATGACCACTTGAATGATTTCCACGCAATCGACCCAAAAGTAACACCTAGACGACTAATCCAAGTTGAGCATTTGAAAATATAACCATTGATTATGAAAGGCACAAGTTTGTAGCATGTGGGACATGTTAGTAGTTGAACTTATATTAGACCCAAAAACATGTCTAGGTTGAACATTCAAGAAATCGATTCTAGACATGTGTAGGCCTATTTATCTATGTGTTTTATAGATTGTGCAGTGATTCCCGATAAGCTAAGCTAGATAATAGTTGAGGTCTAGTGGATTTAGGAAATGTGAAAGTGTGAGTGGGTTCCTTAACTAGTAATTTGTGTATAAATGTTATTAATGTCAAGATAAGTGTGAAATGTCGTATTACCAAGTGATTGAACCTAATTTTGTGTACTACATAACCTTATTAGAATTATATTATTTTAAAGCACTCAGTAGCACATTTTTGAAATCTTTCGAAAAGTGTCAAATCTAATTTGATGACCCTATTTATTTTCCCTTGATATCCCAAAACCTTGATTAATTTTTATAGAATTTTGCTTGTATATCTAGGAGACTTTTTCCTTCTTTGGAACCCTCTTGAGCAACAATAACTTGTAAATAGTAAAAATGAGTATGATTTAAGGACTTGTGTCATTATTCCTTTATTATTAAGGACCTTGATGGAAACCATTGTTTGAAGACATTATGCCAATTATAATGCAGTTTAACAAGTATTCTTATGTAATTAGATTCCAAACCGTTATCACTTTCGATGACCCAAAAATGTATGAAGTGAATGGTAGATGCATGAACATTGCTTCAAATGTTTGTAGTTGCTTTAAAGAGGATTTTTAGATCTATCACTCAAATTGATAATTAATTCTTTATTTTATTGTCCAAAATATACCAATGCACTTATTTATTTATACATCTTGAATTTAAATTAGGACCATATTGGCACACATGTTGACACATCATGGGTGGAAAAAGGATAACAAAGAAGGACCTATGTGTTTACACTTCTTGAATTCAAATTAGGGCCCTATTGGGATGTACATTATAAACACATAATGGGTGGAAATGATGACAAAGAAGGTTCAAAAACATCAAGGGTCCCAAAATAAGGATTAAAGGGACCACATTAGAAATATTTCCAAAATCACGATGCAATTAATGTATGACCGAGCTATGTGATACGATTATGTAAAAACCATAACCCTAAATTTATAATAAGAGGAGAGAAACTAGTGAAGGATGAAAAAAATGGGAGGAAGAGAGATGAAACAAAAGGAGAAGAGAAAACATGTCGAAGATAATCACGAAAAATGAACACATACCCTAAACCGAGATTTGATAGGTAGCCTTACACATGTTAGTTAAAAAGTGAGAGATGATTATACCTAATTTTCAACCTTCATTATAAGTTTTAGGGGGTTTTATGGTCATCTCAACGTAAAAAAAAATGCATCTCCATGCCCCTCTAACTAAAATTAAAGGTAAATTAGATAAAACATACTTTTTTAGATACATATTATTAAATGTTAATATATTGTATGTTTTATATAAAATAATATTAGTTATTTCAATAGTTATTTAAAGTTTAAAATAAATTATATATTGGAACTATTTCACATCATATATGTGTTTGAAATCATGAGAAATAGGATCTCAACAGAGCCAATAAAAACGAAAAAAAAACCAATTGTCAATAAATACACAAAATATTATTATCCTACCGAAGGTTAGGGTTGATTTAAGGGTTATGAGCACCCTAGGAAATACTAGAGCTAACACCTTCTATAAGAAAATAAAATCTATAGTAGAAACAATAATTAACCATGACCAAAAATCATATTATTTTTAATGCCTCTGCCATCCGAGAAAAAAATCATAATAATTTTTTTGTAGCTACTACTGTCTAACATCCCTAGTTAATTCTTGAACATATAGTCTATCATAATCATTTTTGTTCCATATATTTCCCAACTTTTTTTTCGACGTTCTTTACATATTCACCTTGCTTGATCTCTCCTCTAAAAAATATTTCAAGACTTGAAAACAATACATGAGTATGAATTAAATTTAAGAATCACGCAACAAAGGCACATGCCTAAATATTTGAGGCCTACTAAATGTCATATTCTTAATACAATTATTTAATTTTAATTTTATTTTGAATGAAATGAATTAAATTTGTATGTAAGGTTAGACACTAACCGGTACTAACATATATGGAACTAATAAATTAAGTATAACATTAAAGAAACAAGAAATGTTGAATCGAACCCAATTTAGATATAGATATAGATAAAGATCAATCAATAATTAATTGATCATAAATTTATTGCAGTGATTGATTGATATATGGTTAAATGGGTTAAATTAGGGTTACAAATTTATCTCCATGTATGTGTCGATTTAACCCATAAAGGTACTAATTTTAGGATGGCTATTACAGAGAGAGCTACGTTTAGCACAATTCCCATAAGGTTCTTTTATTTAATTATGAGAGTAAAAACCCCGATTACCATTGTTAGTAAAGCAGAGCTCAAACTTTTGCAGTCGCCGCAACTATCCAATTACTGCTAAATTTACAATGTTAACTTGGGTTTCCATGTGGTTAGCACCTCTGGATCTCAAGTAAAGTGATTGTATTATTATGCAAAGGAAATAGATTTATTATTTGTCATTACAATTCAAAACAAGAACAACAAACAATTCGCTGACACGTGTTAGCCCCTGATTGGATTTCCACGTGGCGTAGTTGATTTTCCCTTACCCACACTAAGTGGCTCCTCCTGATTCATTGTGGAGTTGGGATTTTCCTACGTGTTCTTCGACACATGTTTCCCCTTCTAGCTACATGTTCAACCCACGTCTATTTCCTTCCACTACCCTGTGCTTCTCTCCGAACTCGAAAATTTATTTATCCCGGCTTATTCCGGGGCTTGGAGTCCACTGGAGGCCCATCTCATTGAGATGCGCCATAATGGTTCCATGTGGCATCCTGGATGTTCAATCCTTGCCAAGTGGTAGTTAAGTCCTCTGTCATACACAACGGGCATGTATGAGAGTAATAACCCTTGCATACTGAGACACCCACGAGCCTATTTTGATGTCTCATCACCTTTGATTTTCCATGTATTCAAACAAAAGAAACCTTTTATTTTGTAGTGTGTAGTATCCAAGCACCATGACCAGATTATGATGGCACATACTACCGATAAGCTCCATTTCTATTGATAATTCACCGAAAGGAAACTTTTTCCCTTGACCAAATCGATAATCTTGGTCAAAAATATCTAATTGTGAAAGACAAATACATTTTCATATGATAATCTATTTAATTTAACAAGATAAATCGGGTTATAACTATATCTGATTAATAAACCTGTGAGAATTGATAAATCCATGGCTATGACTAAATATAATTAATTAAAGCTTTAAAATGGTGCGACAAGAGACACGTGTCAAGATTCCATGGGTTTCTCCAATAATTATCCCTCTCACAGACTCCATGTTCGCGGAATTAACCAAAAACTTAACAATTTTGGGTCCGGATGGTCTATGAAGACAAAAGACAAGACATGTGTCGATATTTCAATGACAAAGATAGATAAAGTATGACACTACGAAAAATAGTATATATGCGTTTCTTTACTATTAGTTCATAGTTCACGGTCAGGCAACATGCAAAACAAAAGATCTTTAATAGTAAAAAAATTATTAAATCGTATATACATAAAACCTTTTCAATGGTTTGATTTTCACACTCGACGCGTTATGACAAAGGAAACAATCTGCAAAATAACGTGGACATGTTCTCGTTGGCTCACATTATAACTAAGTCTCGAAAAGTCTAAACAAAGTAGTGGGAATGGTGGATTATTCCTATTGGTTAATGACTGCCATGTTTAACCAAAAGACTGACATCACGAAATGCGAAGAGACTTGGAGCTATTATATTGGATCGGGTTTCGCATTGGTCGAAAACAAGTTATCATAAGTCTTAATTTGCGAAGACCATGGAATGATCCCATTTTCTTGCGCTTCGCAACACTAAGAAGGATATGATAAAGTTATGACATTGTGAAGTTATATGGAGATATCTCATTGGCTAAATATTCACAACAAATAATAAAGTCTAATAAATTTCTGACACAAAGAAACTACATGAATCTTACATTTTGGCCAAAGCTTCACAATACTATACATTGCATTTGGTGTCTAGGGGCATAATTAGCGGGCTTAGCTATATATTATTCATCTTTCACCTAATTTTCCAGGTTCCCCAACACTATTTATATGCGTAGAATGTACCTAGTTACTTGTGTGCTTTGGAGAACAAGTATGAGCGTATTAAGGAATATGAATATGATAATGGATGATGGAATTATATCAATACTTTAAGTAGCCCACTCTCAGAAATTGTAATGACACTGAGAAGAGAAGACTTGTGTAGTGCCCACATTTTATAGCTCAGTTACTTGTTGCTCATTACTCATAGACATGTTTTGACAGAGATTGGATACATTTTGGACTTTACATTAGGAGATTTGATCTTATTAGACATATATGGACATTTAGGCATATAACGCAAATTTAACTTGATTATTATGTTGTCGCATTATCTTATGATGTCATGGATGTTAATTGATATGATGTTGTTTTGGAACGTAATTATATTGATGGATACTCAGTTTGTTGCATGTTGGGATTCTATGGATACATGTTACTTTATCATTATGTCTAACTTATGGTGAATTGTGTATAATTGTGCACGTTGTCATTTTTCGATTCCAGAGAGATGATATGTTAGTTTAGAATTCATTGATATCTTATTTAGTAGTTAATTCATATTTTATCGGACAGTGCATTTAATGTGTGCAATGAGTGTGCAGGTGACAAGTCACAAGAGAACGTGGGATTCAGGCCAGCTACGCAACTTTGCACAAGTAGCCCACGGGGCTAAGTCCTAGCCGTGTTTATTGCTTGAGGCCTTAGCATTAGAATTATTGTTTTGGGCACCATGGGTGACCCTCATTTGTAATGTAATATGTCTTGTAATTATTAATTTTGCTTAGGGTGTTTAGTTTGTGTTGTAAACTTGTTTTGGGAATTAATGGCCCCACTTTCATTAAGTTTTGAATTTGTTTAATGATGTACTTAATTAAAAGGGTTTAGGGTCACATGTGAACCCTTGGGTGGGCCCCACACCCTCTACCCTTGTGCCAAATTTGCCAAACCCGAAATTGAGTTATTTTAGGCATTTTTAGGGACCCCTTTTTAGTTTGGGAGTTCCCTTAACATGAAAATGGGCCCTTGGACCCTACCTAATAGGTAGGGGGCTTATTTCCAAGGCTAGAGGGAGTTTTCCTCCTTTTTGCCTCCCCTTTGGTCACATCCATGTAAGGGGTATGGATAAGTGTGCTTTGTTAAAAGTTGCACACGATTTGTTTTGTTATGATTTTGGGTATTTTTGGAGAAGAGGGCTAAAAGTCATTTTATCCTTTCTCTCTTTATCTTTGGCATCTTTGACCTTGAAGGAGGAGAGGGGTGACACATGTCACCCCCTCATTTGTGAGGATTTTTGCTTGCTTCTCTTCAAATTCCCCCTCATGGGAAAAGAAGAGAACTTTTTTTTTGAAGCTTTTGCTTGGAGTCTTGTGGATTTGGAGCTAGAGTTTGCTTGGGTCAAGAAGTGGAAGAGATTGGTTTTGGAGAGCTTTTATTTGAGGTAGGCTTCTTGAGCTTCTTTGTATTTGTTATAACATGCTAGATATTAGTTGTTTTCTTGGAAATGTTTGTTGTTGTATGAAGATTTTGTTTGTTGTTTATTTGATTTTGCTCCCTCCATCATATGACATGATGGAGTTTTGGAGTTTGTGGGGAAGAGAGGGGAATTTTCCTCTCAATCCTTATAGGCTTGATGGGCAAGCCTTGTAGGATTTAGTTACTCCCCTCAAATGGTTTGAGGTGGGGAAGGTGGGTCATTTGGCTTGAACCTCCTTCCCCATTCTTGGTGAGGAAACCCCTTTGGGGTTTGAAAATCCTTCCAAGAAGGATTGGTGAAAGGGTGGAGAAATAAGGAGGGCTTGAATGAAATTGGAGAAATAAGGAGGATATGGAGATCTTGCTTTTGTGCATCTAATGTTGGTTATAACTTTTGGAGAACTTCTCTTTTCTCTTCCCCATTTTAGAGGTAGAACTTGGTTTCTCCTCCTTTTCACTTTTACAAATTTGGAGTCTTGTTTTGATCTTTGCCTTGTTTTTGTGTGGATGTAATGTTGTTTGTTCACCCTCTCTCTTGTGCATAGTTGTGATTAGTTGTCCTCTTTCCCATGGGCTTGGGGGAGGCTAGCATGCATCCCAACCTTGGGAAAGACATGTAATGATGCCTATGGTTGGGTGGAAAACAAGCTTCTTCTCCTTGTTTGGATTCCTTGAAGGCATGTGCAATTGGATCTCAAAGTTGGATGTTGGTTGGAGCTCTTTGTCATCTTCATTTTATTTGTGGACATTACCTCATTGTAACCCTTTTGGAAATGACTTGTGGAAACTTTCTCTTTATTGTAATTCCTCTTCCTTTTTGTATTTGAAAATCACTTGTAAGATTGGTATTTCATTTGTATTTGAAAACTTTCTTTCAATCTTGGGAAGGAGTTGATAGGTTGTCTTCTTATGTATTTTAGTATTTTGAAATATGATGTATTGAGAAATTGTGCAAAAGAAGTCTTGTAAAATATTTGTGTTTCTTTAAAATACATTTAGTAGAATAAATTTATATACCTTTAACATGCTTGTTTTTTAATATTATTTAAAAAAAAAGAATTAATTATTGGAAAGGAAATCTAGTTGTTATATGAAGTTTTCTTTTTAATATTGAAAGAAATTATTATCAATTTGAAATGTACATCCCTTTGTAAAATTTTCATAGACTTAGATACTAAGTGAAATTAGAATATATATATATATATATTATATAATATATATATTATATATATATAAATTATTTATATAGGAATATATTATATTGATATATTGTCACCGTTAATGGTTTTGAAAATATGATTTTTCTTTGTTAATCAAAGGAAAGTGAATTTATTGAAATTTGGTTGTTTTGATATATGGTAAAAGCATAATAAAATAAATCAAAATTGTTTTAATCAAATTTTCTTGATATTTTTGTTAGAAATAAATGTTGCACGCTTATTTGTATATTAAAACTTGATTTTAAGTGTATCATCCTTAGTTGTATTATTCTTTTATATATATATATATATATATATATATATATAAATATATATATTTAAATAATGATAAAAAATATAAATGTTAAATTTTAATTTCACAAAATATATATATATATATATATATATATATATATATATATATATATATATATATAAATTATAAGTTTTAAAACAAAAAATAATGAAACAAAACTAAAATTTTTTTTATAGAGTTAGGGGGGGAGGGCCGAACCCCTCCCCCCACCCACCATCAAGCATGATCGCCCACACTTGCCCCCTCGCGCCCGTAACCTCCACCCTATCCCCCCTGCATATCCCCTCGGCAACCCCCCTCACCATGCCGCCACACACGTCTCTATACCCCCACGCCCACGCTTGCCCCCCCATCCTCCCCACATGTCCCCTCCCCCCTTCCCTTCCTCATCACCGCCTTTGCCCCTACGTGGCCCTCAACCTTGTTCTTCCACCCTCACACACAACTCTTCCTCTCTAAGATCCGCATCAGGTTTACAAAAAAACAAATAAAAATAAAATAAACATGTGCATCACAAAATAAAAAGAAAAGAAACATCTCTTATTTCTGTATGAATTTCTAAAACCAAATACCATATAGATGTAATAAAACTCCATGACTCCTCCATAACTCTCGCACCATCCCAAAGGACAAAGCCAAAACAAAATGAGAGAAATAATGAAAAGAAAGAGAAGAAAACAAGAATGAGATTCAATTGAAAAGAAGAGAAAAGAAAACCTAAAGAAAGCTAGGGCATCCTTAGGGTAAATTCCAAATCAAGGGCCAGGATTAGATTAGATCCAAGGGCCCATGTTTTCTCCTCCACATTTTAAGTTATGAACATTTTATGGGAGTGAGAAAACAAATTTAAAAGGGGTATGTGGGCAATTAAATAAAAAGGGGAGACTAATCAAATTTAAAAGGTTGTATAGACTTAGTAAACTTTGTGTTTTTTAAAATTTATACTTAGTAGAATAAATAAATCAGATTGTGTTGGGCTAAGGTTTTTGGCATATTGGGGAAATTAATAATTATTATGAATTAAATATTAACGAAAAGGGTTAAGTAGAGCATTAGTAATTATAGGCCACTTTTTAAAAAAAAATTATCCCAAAATTTTAGAAAATTTTGATTAGTTACCGTTGTCCCGAGGCGGGCACGACATTTGGTATCAGAGCGAAGGTTCACACATGTGGACACTCTGGTAATCAATCAACTAGTTAACAATATTGGTAATAACATTAAAAGTAAATAAATAAATAAAATAATTAAAAATTTTCCAACCATTTAACCATTTAAATAACCTCTTCACTCACCTCGTGCATAGGATGGCACCCATGAGACGACGCTCGGTTAGGGGTTTGGGACATGGTTCACCTACGCCGAACCACCGGCACCCAAGTTAGGGCCTCAGATCTTAGAGGCTCTTCAGCAGTTGATCGGCATTGTGCAACAGCGTCTTCCACCACCGCAGGAGGCGAGAGAGGAGATTCCATTGGGAGACAAGGAGCCGATAGGTGAGGACGCACATTCAGAGCTGCCAGAGCACGATACACCGAGGCGGGAGAGGTCACGTAGCCCTTTGTTCATCATGAGAGGGTAGCCTCATACTATCGTAACCGCTCACACATAGTCTCGATGGACCATTTGGGGATAGGTGACCCCTTTCACCTGTTGGACTACATCACCAAGATCGAGATACAGGTAGTGTGATCAGGGATCTTCTTCACTTATAACCACCTACCTACACCGGCTCTACAAATGGCTTTGGGGCTGAGTCATGGCTCCTTAGCTTGGATAGCTTGCTTTGGCTTGCACTCTATGAGAGAAATGTCAAGGCAAGGTTTGCCATACACCTCCTCCGAGACGCAGCAGAATTTGGTGGAGGAATGAGGAGCGGAAGCTCCATCTGACTCGAGAGACAGTGACCTGGGAGATGTTCGAGGAGCGATTCAGGGCTTGCTATATGTCAGAGCATTTCATGTAGAAGAGGATCGATGAGTTTCATGACTTACGACAGGGATCTGGCACAGTAGCACAGTATGAGAGTAGGTTCCTGGATCTTCTGCAGTATGTGGACTACCTGCAAGATGAGAAATTATAGGTCAACAGTTTATTTGAGGGCTTAATGCAGATATAGCAAGAGCAATCAGATGTTATCTCCTCCCACACTTGAGAAGGCTATTGAGAAGGCCTACTTAGCTGAGGAGAATAAGACCAAGGCACATGAGCACCGAGATAGAAACAAGAGCAAGTTTCAAGAGAGGATACATGCCTTTTAGAGTCAGAGGTCACAGGGTACAACACCACCCCCTAGAGGAGGATTATGGTTTCCACCAATAGCCCCACGAGGGCTCCACCACACCCGCAGCAGCAGACGCAACATCATGGCCACCAACAGCAGAGGGCTAGGCAGACTCAGAGCTTTTAGAGAGGTGGCACTAGAGGAGGTTTTGGTGGAGCCAGGGATAGGAGGCAGGGTACTCAGTAGGTACAACTAGCTCACACGCAGTAGTCTGCTAGGGTTGGACTAGTAGGATCAGTGCACCAGAGTATAGGAGGGACCCCATCTCAGAGGGGTACATGAGGATGTTTTATTTGTGGGTCTCCTAATCACTATGTGCGTATGTGCCCGCACAAACCCAATACCATGGACACACAGAGGGCCGCTAGATCTGAGCAGATGGTGGGTGACGTAGGACGTGCTCATCGTGTATATGCAACTGGTTGACAACCGCTAGGTGAGCATCAGGCCACAGTCATTGAGATGATAGGTACTATCAGGGGTATTTCTGTCTCAGTACTTTTTGATTCAGGTGCTTCAAATTCTTTTATATCACCTTCTATAGTGGACCAATGTGGGCTAGTGGTGGCTAGGCAACCAGATAGTTGGTAGGTTGAGTTGGCCTCTGGGGCCAAACTCACCGTGGACTCGTATGTGGAGAGTTGCGTACTTGATTTAGGAGCCTTCTCCACTACACTTGACCTCCGAGTTATTCCTCTAGGATCCTATCAGGTAGTATTGGGTATGGATTGGCTCGAGGCTCATCAAGCTAAGGTGGATTATAAATACGGTCATTAAGTGTCAGGATGATCTTGGTAGTGCAGTTGTGATTTCAGGGATGAAGAGGCCTATCTCCTTACACATGATCTTGGCTAAGCAACTCAAGCGGAGCATGCGTAAGGGATGTCAGTTGTTTTCTATCACCATCAGTGATCAATCAGAGAGCACTCCAGAGCATTCACCTTTAGATGATCATGCAGTTTTGAGGGAGTATGCCGATGTGTTTCCAGGTGAGCTTCTAGGGTTACCACCCCGCAGAGAGGTGGATTTCACCATTGATTTAGTACCTGGATCTACACCAGTTTCTAGGGCACCCTATCGGATGATGACTCCAGAGCTTCATGAGCTCAAGATTTAGTTAGAGGAGTTGTTAGATAAGGGTCTCATTCACCCTAGTGTATCTCCTTGGGAGCACCAATCATATTTGTGAAGAAGAAGGATGGTTCTCTTAGGCTTTGTGTTGACTTTAGAAAGCTCAACAAAGTCACAATAAAGAACCGTTATCCGCTCCCTAGGATTGATGACTTGTTTGATCAGATGCGAGGGAGTAGAATATTCTCCAAAATCGATCTCAAGTCAGGGTACCATCAGTTGCACATATTAGATGCAGACATTCATAAGACAACGTTTCACACACGTTATGGGAATTATGAGTTCACAGTTGTTCCATTTGGTTTGACTAATGCCCCAACTATCTTCATGAGCCTCATGAATGGAGTATTCAAGACCTTTCCGGATTGCTTTGTCTTAGTGTTCCTTAATGACAAACTGATATATTATCGTTCCAAGGAGGAACATGAGGAGCATTTGAGGCAGGTACTTTAGGTTTTGAGAGAGCAGAAGTTGTATGGGAACTTAGAAAAATGTAGCTTCTTTCAGACAAAGATTCAATACTTGGGTCATATCATATCAGGAGAGGGTATCTCAGTAGATCCCTCTAAGATACATGCTATCATGGATTGGCCAACACCCACATCAGTTACTGAGGTGAGGAGTTTTATGGGATTAGCAGGTATTACCACAGGTTTGTATAGGACTTTTCTAGGATTTCTCACCCTATTACTTCTCTTCAGAGAAAAGGGAAGAAGTTTGATTGGTCAAAAAGTGTGAGCATGCCTTTCAGTTGCTTAAGGAAAGGTTAACCACGGCGCCCATCTTAGCAGTTCCAGACCCTACGGAGGATTTTTTTGTTTGTACTGATGCATCACTAGAGGGTTTGGGAGTAGTTCTTATGCAAGAGCATCGGGTTATTACCTTTGAGTCTCGTAAGCTCAAGGACTACGAGCTTAATTACCCTACTCATGACTTGGAGCTTATAGCAGTTGTTCATGCACTTGTGCGTTGGCGACATTTCCTTTTGGGTAGACCTTTCATTTTGAGGACAGATCATCGTAGCTTACAACATATCTTCTCACAACCAAACCTCAATGCTCATCAACGGCGTTGGATGGAGTTCCTATGTGAGTATGACATGGAGGTACAATATATCAAAGGAAAGGAAAATGTTGTTGCAGATGCACTTAGTAGACAACATCATGTGCATGTGCTTGCTTCATTGACACTTTAGTTAGATTTGAGAGGTAGGATTCTTGAGCACCTTCCAGAGGACAGGTTTTATGAGGGAGCTAGACAAATGTTGGAGTCACAGGGTTCATTAGAGGGTAGATATTCAGGGTGTATTTTAGAGATAGATGGTTTACTTTGGTACCATAGGCGCATCTACATGCCTAAGTCAGGTGATCTGTGTAGCTTCATCCTCAGAGGAGCTCATCGAGCCCCATATGCGGCACATCCAGGAGTGAAGAAAATGCACACTGATATGAGGGAGTTATATTATTGGCCAAGTCTTTGACGGGACATAGCAAATTTTGTTACATGTTGCCTTGAGTGTCAAAGGGTCAAGGCAGAACATTCTCATCCCGCAGGACTTTACATCCTCATGATATTCCTGAGTGGAAATGGGATGTGATCTCCATGGATTTCATAGTCGGACTTCCTATGTCTTCTTATCATCATGATGCCATTATGGTCACCATGGATAAGTTGACCAAGGTTGCACACTTTTCGCCAACCAAGGTCACCTATAATGCACAAGCCATCGACCAAAGTATTTATGGAGGACATTGTTAGGTTGCATGGGATTCAAGACCATCATCAATGACAGGGATACCATCTACACTTCAGTTTTGGACTTCCTTTCAGACCACTCTGGGTACTCAAATTAATTTCAGCTCAGCTTATCATCCAGAGATAGATGGACAGACAGAGAGGTTAATCAGGTGCTTTGGAGGACATGTTGAGGATGTATGTGATGGACCAGCAGAGAAATGGGAAGATTATTTGCATTTAGTTGAGTTTTCCTACAACAACAACTATCATAGTTCCATTGGTATGGCTCCTTACCAGCTTTGTATGGACGACCTTACAGGACACCTTTGAGTTGGGACAGACTAGATGACAAGATTATTCTAGGACTAGCTTACCTACAGGATTTAGAGCAATAGGTTGTTATGATTAGATAACACCTTGAGCAGGCTAGAGCACGCCAAAAGGCGTATGTAGACACCAAGAGGATTGATCATCACTTCTCAGTGGGTGATAAAGTCTTCTTGAGAGTTCATCCGCATAAGAGCCCAATCTGCTATGGAAAGGGTTCTAAGCTATCACCTCATTTTGTGGGGCCTTTTGATATTTTAGAGGTCATCGGTCTAGTTGCCTACCGCCTAGCTTTGCCACCATGCCTTGCACGGGCCCACGATGTTTTCATGTTTCTGTACTACGTAGATATGTACCAGATGTTTCTCATGTTTTAGATTAGTCGGCATTACAGTAGAGGACAGAGGATAGTGGAGATTGGAGCCCGTATGCATACTGGAGCACCGGAGGTTGGCCCTTTGGGGTCGAGACTTGACCAGGTTAGAGTGCAGTGGGACCGATACGATGAGACAACAGCTACCTGGGAGGATGCGACACCTTTGAGGGCTAGATATCCCTATCTCTTTCAGTGACTTCTAGGAGGAAGTCTAATTTTAGTAGAGGGGGATGTAGTGCCCACATTTTTATAGCTCAGTTACTTGTTGCTCATTACTCATAGACATGTTTTGATAGAGATTTGATACATTTTAGACTTTACATTAGGAGATTTGATCTTATTAGACATATATGGAGATTTAGGCGTATAACGCCAATTTAGCTTGATTATTATGTTGTCGCATTATCTTATGATGTCATGGATGTTAATTGATATGATGTTGTTTTGGAACGCAATTATATTGATGGATACTCAGTTTGTTGCATGTTGGGATTCTATGGATACATGTCACTTTATCATTATGTCTAACCTATGGTGAATTGTGTATAATTGTGCACGTTGTCACATTTCTATTCCAGAGAGATGATATGTTAGTTTAGAATTCATTGATATCTTATTTAGTAGTTAATTCACATTTTATCGACATGTGCGTTTAATGTGTGCAATGAGTGTGCAGGTGACAGGTCACAGGAGAACGTGGGATTCAAGTAGCTACGCAACTTTGCTAAGTCCTAGGGGCTAAGTCCTAGCCGTGTTTATTTCTTGAGGCCTTAGCATTAGAATTATTATTTTGGGCACCATGGGTGACCCTCATTTGTAATGTAATATGTCTTGTAATTATTAATTTTGCTTAGGGTGTTTAGTTTGTGTTGTAAACTTGTTTTGGGGAATTAATGGCCCCACTTACATTAAGTTTTGAATTTGTTTAATGATGTACTTAATTAAAAGGGTTTAGGGTCACATGTGAACCCTTGGGTGGGCCCCACACCCTCTACCCTTGTGCCAAATTTTCCAAACCCGAAATTGGGTTATTTTAGGTATTTTTAGGGACCCCTTTTTAGTTTGGGAGTTCCCTTAACATGAAAATGGGCCCTTGGACCCTACCTAATAGGTAGGGGGCTTATTTCCAAGGCTAGAGGGAGTTTTCCCTCCCTTTTTCCTCCCCTTTGGTCACATCCATGTAAGGGGTATGGATAAGTGTGCTTTGTTAAAAGTTGCACAAGATTTGTTTTGTTATGATTTTGGGTATTTTGGGAGAAGAGGGCTAAAAGTCATTTTATCATTTCTCTCATTTATCTTTGACATCTTTGACCTTGAAGAAGGAGAGGGGTGACACATGTCACCCCATCATTTGTGAGGATTTTTTCTTGCTCCTCTTCAAATTCCCCTCATGGGAAAAGAAGAGAACTTTTTTTTGGAGCTTTTGCTTGAGTCTTGTGGATTTGGAGCTAGAGTTTGCTTGGGTCAAGAAGTGGAAGAGATTGGTTTTGGAGAGCTTTTCTTTGAGGTAGGCTTCTTGAGCTTATTTGTATTTGTTATAACATGCTAGTTATTAGTTATTTTCTTAGAAATGTTTTTTGTTGTATGAAGATTTTGTTTGTTGGTTATTTGATTTTTCCCTCCATCATATGACATGATGAAGTTTTAGAGTTTGTGGGGAAGAGAGGGAAATTTTCCCTCTCAATCCTTATAGGCTTGATGGCAAGCCTTATAGGATTTATTTACTCCCCTCAAATGGTTTGAGGTGGGGAAGGTGGGTCATTTGGCTTGAACCTCCTTCCCCATTCTTGGTGAGGAAACCCCTTTGGGGTTTGAAAATCCTTCCAAGAAGGATTGGTGAAAGGGTGGAGAAATAAGGAGGGGTTGAATGAAATTGGAGAAATAAGGAGGATATGGAGATCTTGCTTTTGTGCATCTAAGGTTGGTTATAAATTTGGAGAACTTCTCTTTTCTCTTCCCCATTTTAGAGGTAGAACTTGGTTTCTCCTCTTGTTCATTTTTACAAATTTGGAGTCTTGTTTTGATCTTTGCCTTGTTTTTGTGTGGATGTAATGTTGTTTGTTTACCCTCTCTCTTGTGCATAGTTATGATTAGTTGTCCTCTTTTGCATGGGCTTGGGGGAGGCTAGCATGCATCCCAACCTTGGGAAAGACATGTAATGATGCCTATGGTTGGGTGGCAAAACAAGCTTCTTCTCCTTGTTTGGATTCCTTAAGGCATGTGCAATTGGATCTCAAGATGGAAGTTGTATGTTGGTTGGAGCTCTTTGTCATCTTCATTTTATTTGTGGACATCACCTCATTGTAACCCTTTTGGGAAATGACTTGTGGAAACTTTATTTTTATTGTAATTCCTCTTCCTTTTAGTATTTGAAAATCACTTGTAAGATTGGTATTTCATTGTATGTAAAAACTTTCCTTCAATCTTGGGAAGGAGTTGATAGGTTGTCTTCTTATGCATTTTAGTATTTTGAAATATGATGTATTGAGAAATTGTGCAAAAGAAGTCTTGTAAAATATTTGTGTTTCTTTAAAATACATTTAGTAGAATATATTTATATTCCTTTAACATGCTTGTTTTTGAAATATTATTTAAAAAAAAAAGAATTAAATATTGGAAAGGAAATCTAGTTGTTATATGAAGTTTTTTTAGTATTGAAGACATTATTATCAATTTGAAAAGTACATCCCTTGTAAATTTTCATAGACTTAGATACTAAGTGAAATTAAATATATATATATATATATCTACCATTAGATGGTTTTGAAAATCTGATTTTTCTTTGTGTTCAAAGGAAAGTGAATTTATTGGAATTTGGTTGTTTTGATATATGGCAAAATCATAATAAAATAAATCAAAATTATTTTAATCAGATTTTCTTGATATTTTTATTAAAATAAATGTTGCAGATTTGTATATTAAAACTGTGATTTTAAGTGTATCATCCTTAGTTGTATTATTCTTTTATTATATATATATATATATAATTTTAATTTTTATATATATATATATATATATATATATATATATATATATATATATATATATATATATATGTTTTAAGTTTTAAAAAAAAAAAAAAAATTAAACAAAACTAAAATTTTTTGTTGCAGTTGGGGAGGGCAACCCCTCCCACACACACACACACACACACACACACACACCCCCACACACACATATATATACTCCACCCAAACTAAATCCCGCACCTTCCTCCACCCTATCCAAGCAAGTTATTTTTTTTTTTTCCCCCCTGTGTTGGGGAGGGCCGAACCCCTCCCCACCCATCCACCACGCCGCCACACCGCCCGCCACCCCACGCACACCCTACCCCCCCCCCCCCCCCTCACGTCGTTCTACTCCCCTTCCATCCTTCATCACCCCCGCGCATGCCCCAACGCGCCCTCAACCCCTTCTTCCACCCTCACACACAACTCTTCCTCTCCAAGATCCGCCTCCTGGGTTTACAAAAACAAATAAAAATAAAATAAACATGTGCATCACAAAAGAAAGAGAAAAGAAACATCTCTTATTTTGTATGAATTTCTAAAACCAAAAAAGCATATGGATGTAATAAAACTCTATGACTCCTCCATAACCTCCGCACCATCCCAATGGAAAAGCCAAAACAAAATGAGAGAAAGAATGAAAAGAAAGAGAAGAAAACAAGAATGAGATTCAATTGAAAAGAAGGGAAAAGAAAACCTAAAGAAAGTTAGGGCATCCTTAGGGTAAATTCCAAATCAAGGGCTAGGATTAGATTAGATCCAAGGGCCCATGTTTGCTCCTCCACATTTTAAGTTATGAGCATTTTATGGGAGTGAGAAAACAAATTTAAAAGGGGTATGTGGGCAATTAAATAAAAAGGGAGACTAATCAAATTAAAAAGGTTGTATAGACTTAGTAAACTTTGTGTTTTTAAATTTATACTTAGTAGAATAAATAAATCAGATTGTGTTGGGCTAAGGTTTTTGCATCTTCGGGAAATTAATAATTATTATGAATTAAATATTAACAAAAAAAATAAAAAGGGGTTAAGTAGAGCATTAGTAATTATAGGCCACTTTTAAAAAAAAAAAATTATCCCAATTTTTTTGAATTCGATTATTTACCGTTGTCCCAAGGGTATGACAACTCGATTCGCGAGACTATGAAAATACAAAACACTATCGACATGATGTGTCTCCTCTCTTAGTTTCAATTTGCGGTGTCATTAATAAGAACTATGTTGGCAAAATTTGGTGCCGATTCCAACCAACACAGGGGAAAACACAACCAAAACACAATAAAACACACAAATATATATTATATTAGTTTCAAAAGCTTCATAAAAATTCAGAGCTATTACTTTGTATAATTTATTTTGTTTCTCTTCTTGTGTCATTTCTCTTTTCTCATTTATTTTTTATGTAATTCCTTCTAGTTTGTGATGCTGCACGTATCTATTCCCTTTTCTATATTAAAACATTGAGTTGTGGCTCTATATATTCTCGTCTCTTTTCTGCAATGTGTTGCTACACGTATTACATCTCTCTATCTCTGTTTAACTATTATATATGTACACACTTGTGCCTCCACGTGTCATCCATATACCAAGACATACAACAAACCTTGACTTGAAATAATATAGACTCCAGCCATTCTGGGGTTGAAGTCTAACCAAGCCCATCATTATAGAAAGTGGCGAACTGTGCCACATGTCTGTTGTTGACGAAAAAAATCTCCGATTGACCCGCCTAGACCAAAAGGTTGGACCCAAACAAAAATTAACTACACCTTATTTCGCGGGTTTTAAATCTAGTGGAGTCCGTCGCCGATATGAGTGGTGGAATGCTACCGATGACCCCTCCTTGGATAGCTGATCTTCACTTGGTGGCCGCCAGACCCGACACCAATATGCAATGCGCTCATTCCTCGGGGTTGAGATGCACCAGAAAACATAGGGAAGTTGGCATAATTGTGCCACGCATCTATCTCTCCCCATTAGATCTTCTCAAGTGGCTACGCTAAACCTATTGGATGTCACCTTTGACCTTTGTCTCATGGATTTAACACACTTCCACAAGGGATATGAAATAAAAGCCAAAACGATATAAATTCCTATCAACACGTATTACATCTCTTTATCTCTTTTTTAATTGATACACACACACACACACACACACACACACACACACACACACACACACACACACACACACACACACACACACACACACACACACACACACACACACACACACACTTGTGCCTCCACATGTCGTCCATATACCATGACATACAACAAACTCATAACCGAAATAATATAGAATCGGTTCATTTCGGGGTTGAAGTCTACCCAAGCCAATCACTATAGAAAGTGGCGAATCATGCTACGTGTCGACTATTGACGAACGAGATCTCCACCGACCCACCTGAGACCGAAAGGCTAGACCCAAAACACAAAGTAACAATGCCTTATTCCGCGGGTTTTAAATCCGGTGTAGTCCATTGCCGATAAGAGTGGCGGAATTCTTGCATGTGTCCCCTCCCGAGACCATTGATCTTCACTTGGTGGCCACCCGAACCCAACACCAATATGCAATTCGGTTCATTTCGCGGGGTTGAGATCTGTAGGGGCAATGTTAGGAATATGTCTAGTGCTCACATATTGAATATTTACCATATAGTAAATATTTTGGTTATATTTACGCCGAAGGCGTTCCCCCTATGGGAAAGGCCTTTGCGGACGTTTCTGCAACTATGTTAAATTTGACGGTTTGACGGCCGTCTGGACGTTTTCACATTTTTCGTGCTATTTTTAATAGTTTTATCATTTTTCAGCTATTTTAAACAGCTTTTATCGATATCCGATCCATTTCGATCAAAAGCAATCCCAACTGGCCGAGTATTGGTGTGTTTCAATGTATGATACACAGAGCGTCACTAAAGACGCGATCCACGTTGAATGCAATCATTGTATGTGCTGCAGTTCTCAGTCATTCTAATCTGAAAGGGGAAACAATACGTGATTCCTCTTCCTCCTAACGGCATGATAGAGACCCAGGTCGCATCGGGACAATGGATAGTTACCATCGTAATTACAGGTCAAGAAGCCATAAAAAAAGGCACAACAAGATATCTCCGTGTGAATTCCAAGGGTTTCCTCGCGCACCGAATTAGAGGGTGGGTATATAGTTACCGTCAAAAAGGGGAAGAAGGGAAAGCCCTGGATATATTACAAAAAATCACTGCTTGCCTATATAGATAATAAAAACACCATATCCTTCATTCAAAATTCTTGGCGGTAATCGAAGATACACTTGTATTTGTGAATGTTTTTAATATATATATTAGCAATCACACGAGTTGCAAAGTATGCGGGAAGGGATATTAATATATAATTATCTTCTAATGAAAGCATGTTAATGATTAAATTTCTTTGACCTTTAGGGGGATAAAATCTTGAGGATTTCAATTTTGTAATTGAGTTGTCATAGGGATAATATTAAAAGGTTGAGGATGCCAACCACATAAATCAAATATGGAGTGCTATACCTGAAAGAAGGCTCCCCATACTCCAAGCGAAACCCTAGCGGCCTTGAGAGCCTCGTCTTTTACTGTGAAATGAATAAGCTTTACATAGCCTTGGTGTGCAGTGGCATAATAGAATTTAGTGGTGTCTAACATGTCAGAACAGACTAATCACATTTACTACTACCACCACCTTTTGTACACCTCTACGCAAACCACAACGACATTCACATAGAGGAGACACCAATGGAGGTGAAAGAAAATTAAAAATAAAAATCATGAAACAAGGCTTCATTTTTTTATTTGGCAAATGGGCTTTGTTTCCAATATTTTATCATTTCATTCTTTGCCAAAAACCATCATATATGACTATTGATACAAAACTGTGTTGGATTACAATACCCATAATCCAAAACGAAATTGGAAAAGAATGCAATACCTTTTCTATTTGGTAGCAATTTTCAATAAATCCAAGGTTTAAATATCTCGCTTTGTTTAGATCATCAAAGTTTGCTAAAAGAATGGATGATCCATTTATGAAACTCGTTAGAAGAAAAAAAATTGAGCAGAAGTTGGCTTTCATAGATGCAACTCTCAATATTCATAATCTACATGCGTCTAGCACAATGATGACAATCAAATGGTCCTATTTTCTAACGATGTTGTTGACAGCCCATTTCAGTACATTTTTGCTGCAAACTAAAAATTTTAGTGCCACATCCACTCTTTTCTCAGTCATCTTTACAAACTTAGAGATTACTCTCTTGCTTGCTACTAGGCTCAATGATAAAAAATCCCCCATGTTATCCTTCATCATTAGATAAAACAAATACAAAACTTTAAAAACACCCATAAAGCCACAAAAGTTTCATTTTATTTTCCAATAAAATACTCCAAGAAGCAGAAGCACATGATTTTCACATAGTTTTATCTTGAGTTCAGCAAATGCAACTCATTAACTCATGATAAATCATAAATGACCTGAAAAAACAAATCTGACCAATTTCAATAATAACAAATCCATTCACAATTTTTCTTTACATTATCCTCAATGTACAATGCAACTCTAAGAAAACAAGACTTTTACATTATCATATCCTAAATGCTAATCAAGGAATGTGTCCTGTAAAACTCGTAATGAACTCTACCATCAACAAAATAAATCTAGTCAAATTCAATAAACACAAATTGAAGCACAATGCCCTCCTTGAGATGGAACCTATTTTCTCTATGTCTATTTCAGCTCTTACAATTAGGATTTTTACACATGTTATATCATCTAATTTTTTATTTTTTTTTCAGATCAAATCCCATTCAACCCACACCATCTAAATCAGAGTGTTCCAAGCAGATATATGGATTAAATAAAACCCAACGGTTAGTTGCTTAATACTAAATCCCCAAAAAAGAAACACATTATGTGAAAAACGGATCAACCTACCTCGTGAATAAATTAATCCACTGTAGGGAAATGGCCCCATCTCTTATGAACTCCTCCCTGTTATCCAAAATCATCATATACTAAGATAAAAAAAATACAAACACCTATCAAATCTAAAAAAGGCCAGAATAATTCCTCATGATTTTCCAATAAAATTCTCAAAGGGTGACTTCAATTAGTGACTCACAATGTAGGGTGTCGAGCAGGATCTATGGGAGCCACATTGGTGCTAAAGGGCATGATAGGTTGGCAATGGTCTTGATCCATATCACTTAGATCAATTCGAGCTTGGTGTGTAGACAAGCTAGGGGTCTGAGATAATTGGATTTGATGTCCACCCTTATTCATCACCGCATGCATTCAAGGACTTTTTCTTAAAAGGGTTATAATAGACAACATATTTGGTCTCAACATAACTACAATACACAACAATTTATTTATTAGATCTCTACTGCCTTTTTATGGTGAAGATTCTGTTTGTTCATGTTTGGCTGTTTGGAAAAGCTTCATGATGCTAACTTTGGAGTCTTGTTTTTATGTAGTTTTAAAAATAAAACCGGTAGAACAAATGTGGATTAGAGACTAGTGATTAAAATCTTTATATCTGTTAGGAACAAGAGCCTTCTCAGAAAAGTGAGCATGAAATACACATTTCATGTAGCATCAGAGTGTAACCTAAGCGATGGAGGTCCATCTAATTCATATTCTAGCATTCCTGGACTGTATGAGTATATATCAATGATGTAGAGCTTCAGTGTAGAGAATAATGGTGATCATCTCCAAGGAGATCAATGTGTTGTTGCTTATTAGATCTTAGATTGTATTCTGAAGCTATTCAAATCAGCTATTTTTGACTTTGAAAATTTTAGAGTTATTTGATTTTAATGATTTTTTGCACAAAAATATGTTTATTATAGATATATATACATGTACATATACACAGATGTAACCATGCCATATCATATCCTACAGTCCCTAAAAAACTGTTGGATTTCTATCTAAGTCCTGGAACTTATGGCAGACATTTATGCTTATCAATTAATGTATATGCAAACCTTGCTATCTATTCCGAGCCTGTATGATAAAAATGATTATGAGTTGTACGCAACGCTTTTCCTTCAACATCGTCTAAGCCTAATATGTAACTTGGGGAGTCTTCTTCTTTACGATGCAAGCTCAATGATATCTTTACTTGTATCCTCTTTGGAGAAGGATATCTAAGGGAATTGGAGAGTTTATATTACATCACTAACTCGGAACATGTGACAGTATATTTTAAGGAAAACAATGTTGCACAGTGATATCAGGGGTTATAGAGAAAGTTGAAGGAAAACAATCTGTATCTTCCCCAGATCAAACGTATCTTCCCCAGATCAGATGGTCCAAATACTTAAAGTTCACGAGTAACTTTATCAAACAACTTGTGTGCCTTATGAATGCATCCACATTTTGCATACATATCGATCAACACATTTGAAACTACAACATCTGACAGAGATCCACTCTTGATTATTTTTTGATTGATCTCCATGCCCTGTTCCAAAGCTCCGATTTTGCCAAATGCTAGAAGGATGTTGGATAAGTTTGTGGGGTTTGTATTTTTACGTTCATGTTGCATTTGCTTAAACAACTCCAAGGCTTTTTCAGCCAACCCATTTTGTACATACCTCGCAATCATCGCAGTCCTTCACCAACAACTTTCCGTAAAATTAAATCTAGAAATGTTCGCACTGTAGTACACGATGCATGAATAAAATGGTATAAAAAAGATAAGATACATGTTGCAATTGCAAATTTTGAAATGGTATTTTTGTTACACATTATTGTCACTTCGCATTCCCCCTTTACATTTCTTGAATTGTAGCATAATTCAAATTTAAAGAGACTTCACCAGCACATCACCTTTACTTGTTGGGTAATGTTTGATTTTCTTGATGCCATGCTTGGATTAGTTAGGTATTTCTTGTTTTGTGTCATGAGATGTTTGGAATTTGTGAGTATTATTTATCTATTTTTTCAAGTGTTTGTCATATTTTTTTATTATTTGAGGTGGTCTTTCCTATATATATATATATATATATATATATATGGAATTCTCTAACAAAAGGTTCTTAGCTCAAAACTGTAGAGGTTGGCATCTGTTCTAATGATTTGGATGCCTGATTTATTTGTTATGCTCTGAAAATCACCCAATTGCTTGTATTGTCTTCATAAAGTGATTAAGAAAATCATCAATATCCCTAGGAAATCTAGTGGAATTGACCATACTCCTTGATTTGTCTGGTTTGAGTTCTATTAATGCTAATGGTACAAAAAACATGGTGAAGTAGATAATCTGTTAAGTTTAGGATCTGCATGCTTTAAGAAGATAATGTTACGAAAAGTGGATAGAGATAGAGGGTAGAACTTCAATTTATGCTTGTGCTTGTTTTTAGAAAACTAATTATAAACACAGATTGCAACTCTATCAAAGAGGTTGACATGTAATTACACTCATGCATTGCTTTACTCCCATACAAAGTCTAACAAGAGCCATTGTTTGGTAGGTGTCCACTATCCAGTCAAAGACATAAGTTGCAACAATCCATCCACCGCCTCCAAATCCCTTCAATTTCGTTTCACTTTCAAATTCGGGTACCTTTCCTGTCATCTTTTTCTCCTCTCTCACCACCTCCTTTGATTGTTTTTATCTTCAAGTACAAACTATTTATAGCCATTTTTCATGCTTTTATTCATCAAAATCTTATACCCATTTGGCCAATTTATTGCAAGACAGAAGTTGCAGCAACCTACAAGGATCTTGGGATTGTAAGAAAAATCTTCCAGTTGGCATTTCTTTACACTAACAAATGGTCCTCTAATCGACACCCCTTATCAACATCAACTATAAAAATAATTACTAACCTTCTAAATCAAATAACATATACCATTCGGCGTTCACATTGCATTGTGCACATGCGATTGCTAGTATTATTAACTATCATATATTGTTTCAACAACAATATATTAGTATAGTTTGGTTGTACCTATAAAGCTATTAATGGGATATTTGGTTGTATGACTTCCAATTTTGTAGGAAGTTGGTTTTCTATTCCTATGGCTATATAATAGCATTTGTATTTGGTATGAATATAATACATAATATTATTATATTCCTATGCAAAGCTCAGATCAAATTATTATTTGGCATCAGAGCGTATTTAGCAATATAAACTAATTTTCCATGCTCTAATTCTCTTTGCAAAAACTATGGTGGTTCAGTGTTGATCAAGATATTGCAGCAGACAAGAAAGGAATACAATGGCGTGGTAATGTGAGATATGAATCCTGATAAATTTGACTTGATGCAGCAGCTCTCTCGGTGGCTCTAACATAACAGTTACGAATAGTTTTAAATGCTCGGGAAAGCCCAAAGCTGGTAGACATGACCACGTACTTTACCCAATGGAAATTGAATATATGTAAATAATCATGTGATCTCCTTCAGAGATGAATTTTACAGCCATATGAATTATATGAGAAGGAGAAATATAACTGACATTGTTTGAGAGTTGTCCATTCAGATAAGTGATCAAATCGTGGCATAGAGAGTAATATATCTGCGTGCAGTAATATACCAATTCGTGGCCTGATGTCTCAATGCGCCTGTCTTATCAATAAGGTTATGTAAATTACATTTGATCTCAATGCATGGGACCCAGATATTTGGCACCTGTCAAAACTTGTTTTGTTTTGCAGTCTGCGTTGACTTCACATTTTATTGTGATTTGCATCCATCTTGCATTGGATTTGATCCCGACTTGTTTCTTTGTATTTGGCATATACATCATTGGGTACTCTATTCTTTTCCTCTATGTTTTAATTGTGACCTACGCATCTACAATAAGAATGTTAAGTGAATTACGTGTAGATTGATCTCCATCTACATGTATATTTATTATGAAGGACAAAAACAAAATTATTCATAGAAGAGCCTTCTGAAAACAAGGCCGTAGATCCTTGAAAGTTGGCCTTACACACGAGCATCACAGAATGGTACGATGCACATTAGTGGTAATAGTTATGTTTATTGTTCAAATTCGTTGGGAGTGTATAATTCCGAATAGATCTTATTCCTTGGAGTACATCTTAAGTTAGTTTGAGTCTTTTATTTTATGCAGTCAAGGAATATTAGTATAGTATTGAAAATGTTTATTATCCGAATTGTGGTATCATCTTTCCAGTTTAGTATCATTTGTGTTCAAATGATTGAAGTCTTTGTTATTTATATGTTTGATAAAGTGTGTAATTGTGTCAAAAAAAAAAATATTGACAAAGTCATTGGTAAGAGTTTTAATGTTATTGTCGTTAATGTCAATAAAGTCGTCTCATGTTGTAATGGTGAAAACTTGGGTGTTAAGTAAAATTTTGTTTTCTCGTAGTTAGTCAAAGAAAATGTTTGAGTCGTGTTTTCATGTTGTTCAAAGTATAGTTCATTATCATAAAAGGAGTCATTGTGTCTTAGTCGCTCAATAGTGTCAAGGAAATATTGTAAAAATTGTCAAAATAAAAAAATTACCCGACGGACGCATTTTACGTGTTACCCACATCCCCTTGACCTCATTGAGGGCTACTACCCCAAAACCTCGCTTTGGAATTTCGAACCAAAGAGAAAATTTGTGGGGAAGATGCATCAAACAAATGTGGTGCAAATTTGAGCCCCATGTTTCAATCTGCTGAGTAAGTAATGCCATTCAATGGAGGATGGATGCACAGGAGGATGGAGGTCGATCAATGACCTCTTGTCAGTCACCAACGATAGGGCTGCACAAATATGAGGTGGAATTTTGTGGTGTATTTTTATTTCTACTATACTTTCGAGTTTCAGCTTTCTAGAGAGCTTCATTTTAAGAGTGCCTATTTTGCACTGTGTTCCTTTTTTTGTGTTGAATAAGTGGAAAATTCACATTGAGGGGGAACATGATGTCAATTTTCCATTTCCATTTCTTCCTCCTTTTCAAGTTTGTATTTAGTGAGTAGTACTTCCTACATAATTTCCTAAAGGAAAAACATAGTGGACAAACGAAAGCACGATACAAAGCAACATCATGATATTTGGATTGTTGGTTGTCCTGTAAAACCATTTGTATGTTTGGGTTGTTGGTTGTCCTGTAAAACCATCTGTATGTTTTGGGTTGTTGGTTGTCCTGTAAAATCATCCTTGTAGGTTGTTGGATGTCCTTAGAAAACCATCCTTGTTGAGGTTGTTGGTTGTCTGAAAAACCATCCAGATCATGAGCACACACGAGCGATAAGGCTGCGAAAGAAGTGCGATTATTCTTTTCCCATATTCACACTAAGGGGGAATGTTAGGAATATGTCTAGTGCTCACATATTTAATATTTACCATATGGTAAATATTTTGGTTATATTGTTATTAGCTATCATATATTGTTTCAACAAAAATATATTAGTATAGTTTGGTTGTATCTTAAAGATATTAACGGGTTATTTGGTTATATGACTTCCGAGTTTGTAGGAAGTTGGTTTTCTATTCCTATGGCTATATAATAGCATTTGTATTTGGTATGAAGATAATACACAATATTAGTATATTCCTGTGCAAAGCTTAGATCAAATTATTAGGTAAAACATAGGGAGGCTGGGGGAATTGTTGCATGTATCTATCTCTGCCCATTGTATATTCGATAAGTAGTTGTGTTTAAACCTATTGTGTATCACCTTTTACCTTTATCTCATGGATTTGAAGCACTTCCATGGGTAATATGAAATAATGGCCAAAAATTATATAAATGTCTATCACCGGGTAGTTCGGAGAGAGGGAAACAAGGATTTGAAAAACTCACAGGGCTCAAGATTACCAACCATAATAAATTATGACAAGCTATACTTCAAGCAATTTTAATGCTTCCCCTAATTTATATTGGGTTTCTGCGTGGTTAACGCCTCAAGTCCTCCCATGTTGGAAATGTATTTCATACCCTTTATGTTTGGCTATGGGAGTCAAGCCGGACCCAAAATATCTTATGTCCTTTTGTTTATCCTGAGGACTTATGTCCGATCAGGGCCATCGCCTTAGAGTGGATGCAATGACGACACATTTCCTCCTATTGGACACCGGATCCACGCCATCTATTTTGTCTCCCAGCCGCCGCGTGTCTTCCTTTGAACTTGTCTCTGCGTTGACCTCTACCCAAACCCGATGCCTTTAATTAGCCTTGGTTGATTTTGGGGGTTCTGAGTCCACAGGAGCCCGTCTTGATGAAAAGTTTTGGGATGGCGACACACGTCCCTTCCATCACCCTTTGATCCCGCCTCTATTTTAACAATTTCTTTATTTTGTGAAGCCAATCAAAAAATTCCAAGTGACATTCTACATGTTTTTATATAATTTGTTATAAATATGTATTTATTTATTTTTAAACATTTAACTTTTTTTAATTGGCTAAAATATTTTTATGGCCATTTTAGATTTTCCACATTAAAAAAAAAAGGTTTTTCAAAATTATTGCTTTCCTATGGTTTAAACATTGGAAAATATTGGTATTATACAATGAATAAATGTAGTAATTAATGAATTGAAGTGCTCTGACATTGATCAGAAATATCATAGTTATGGCATTTATTTGGCATGTGAAGTGGGTACTAATTATTTTAATGATCTTGTGTGTTGTCCTTTGTGGATAAATGCATGTAGATTAAATATTAACATCAGCTTCCATCAATGGCATTCGACTGGTAGCTATTTTGATAAAACTAACCAATGTATTAGCTTCTTTGTTTTGCCGCAGGCTGAGGGCACATCGGTGTCCTGCTTTCTCTCAGTAAGAATCCATTTTTGTGTTTTTCTATCCTTGATAAAGAATGTTAGGATTACATTGTTTGGAATTCTGTTTGATTTTATAGAAGTTTTTCTATTATTATTTTCATTTTCTTGCGTGATTGGCTACTGAGTTACACGAAAAAAACAAATAAACTATGGATGCCACCTATGTTGCTATTGAGGACTATGTCCCCATGAAAAAAAATTGTTTACATTGACAATATATTGAAAAACATAACCTTTTTAGAGACACTACATTCAAGTACAATGTAGGTGATTGCTTGTTCGATACATTTGTTGTTTTGTTACATTTTCATTATACCTCCATTGAACTTCGAAATGGAATCATAGACCACTTCTTGCATTCCTTGCAAAGAGGTCATGTGGATGCATTAAAATCACTCCATCTAGAACTTGATCATGATGCACTTTACACTCTACATCGTATTCACGATGTGGAGACATATTTCCGCCGAATGAAACTTTCGCAATGCCCGCCTAATGCAACTAAAACTCGAACTACAGGGCAACAAATTTTGCATAAAATGGTTGGAAAAATATCTTAACATTTTAATATGGGTTTGGTTAAAGACAAATGGTAATAACTATTTTCAATTCAATACACAAGACCATGTGCTTCCATTCTGTGTGTTGTTTCATGATGTAAATCCTTGTTGTGGCCATTATGAACCCTTGTACTGGAATAAAAAACCGATTACATTTCTGCAATTGAAAAAACACAAATTCGTATTGTTGTGCTGTAATAGAGGCTAATTGGGTCAATGTTGATTGTAGTCTACAAAGTGCAGGCCTCCGTAGATTCAAATATGCTACTTTAAACTGTGGTGAAAGCTTGTTCAACTCTATTTTTGTATTATGCAATCAAGAATTTGATGTTCTTTTCTATTGAGATATGTCACACAATATTTTTGCAATGCATATTTGTCTTGAAATGTGAATGCATTGTCTTTCTTGCATAATTACCTTGACATCAATGTCATCAAAAACATATCGCACATTGCAAATTGGCAAGGCTTTATTATAAACATGGCCATTCCCTATAACAATGGAAGAATTGAAGGAAATCAATTTTGCTTACAATGGTTGTCGATCATTTTTAATGTAAAAATACAAGTATGGGATGCACAAACCATGACTATTGTCAAAGTGTATTCTGGTTTATCGAACCCGCAACCACATACAATCTTTTATACTTTTTTTCAAATGAAGGTCATTCTCATTATGAAGCTTTGATTCAAGCATCGTCAAGTACATCAAATGCTTCTATTTCCTTCCACATGAGAAAATACAAAGAACGCAATCAAACAAATCTTTGTGCAAGATCAAACATGAAATACGAAGCCAAAAAAACAACACATGCTCACAAACTTCAAAAGACTCCAATAACCAAAAAATAAAAGTAATAAACCACTCTAGAATTTCGCTTCGTTGTCTTAAAATTGAAATTCGCCAAAATGGAAACAAGAAATCAAAATCTAATATTCATAAAAAGTATCAAACAAATGAACGACACACCAATACATGGTTTTTTGGTCTACAAACAATTGAAATTTAATTCCAACATGACTATGTTCGAGATCTAGAAAAAAAAACATATTTCAATTTAACCAAAGACGAAAAAATAAAAGAACAGAAAAACATATGTCTTAATTGCTATAAATGTTTAAGAACTGGAACCTTGTCAGAAACTTGCATCGCCTTGCTCACATAAAATTGAACTCCATACTTCCACCTGTAGCCATACTTATTGATCTCGAAGAGAGGCTAGTTTTATGAGAATAACATTTGCACAAGATAAGACACTTTACACATAGAAAACCACAATTTACCCTAAAAGGAGCCATAATAAATGTGCCTTCAGACATGGATATAATCCAAAAAGCATTGCCAAGGCACATAGAAGAAACAAAAACTATTGTTGTTGAACTCAAGTGTCGTTTGCAATACAAAGATACCTTTCATTCAGAAATGTACGATCAAATGTCATCATGAAAGAATTGTAATAACTTTGCAAAATTTTTTTGCAACGGATGGGAAAAGTACAACTAAATAAAGATTGGAATCATTTCCTTTGTTCAATAGTTGATGACGATGCAGACAATGAAACAATGTCAAACAATAGTGCTACAGATGAAGACAACAACAATGAATATGTCAACAATGCTTTAGTCCATAGATTTACAAATGAAAAATGCATAGTCGACCTCCAAGATAAGTTAATGATTTCTCCAACAAAGGGACAACGTATGCTTTGTATATTACATGATACATTTTTAGAGGAAATGAACTTTCCTACTCTTTTCTTGATGAACCTCGTCACGAAATGTTGTGCAATCATTTTATTTCCACAAAATTGCATAGTGGGAGGTCTCAAATACTGATAGGATATTTGCATATCATATCACCAACTTGTTTTTCAAAGTGATTAAGATCATTTTTGCCCAAGTACGAGCATGCATCTGGGTTCAGATTCGAAAGGGGCAACTGAGGGGAAGAAAATTCCTGGCAATAGATGTTAAATACAAGCCTAACTTAGAAAAAATATTGAAATATGATATTGGATACATTGGCTTCAAAAAAATACATATATCGCTAGATTACATGCAACAAGTTAAGAAAAACATTTTTTTCCATGATATGACAGATAGGACACCAACTTGTTTTAAACCTTTTTGAGTACTAAACATTTTTGGGATCCTCTTTTGATTGCTCTGTCAAACTTATACGACATGTACATATAATTTTGGCCTTTTGGGAAATCGCCACTTGATGATTACAAAGACAAAAAATTTCTCATCAAAAATGACCCAATCACATGTACTCGTTACTACAAACATCAACTAAACACACTCAAACAATTGTTATGTAAAGATAATACATTCTTTTGAGACGTTTTTGATTACTTTTGGGTTATTGAATTTCAAAGTCAAGGGAATGCCCATAGCCACTGGTTGATATGGATAAAAGATGCACCTATATATGGAAAAAATGAAAAATCCTCCATTGCACACTTTGTCGACAACTACATAACTTGTAACACATAATCTTTTGATCCAAAAATAGCAAAATTGCATGAACATCGCCACACACAGAGTTGAAAAAAAGGTAAAAAAAAAAATGTAGATATAATTTCCCTCACCCTCCAATGAAACAAACATAAATACTCAAACCACAAGAAACCACTTATCCATTGGCTTCCGAAAATGCAAAACACATTTTCTCAATTCTAAGAAAAATGATACGACAACTCATTTTCCTTTGATATGTTTCTAGATGAATTGAACATGAATGAAGCTACATACATACAAGCTATTCAAAGCACCCTTAAGTGACCAACACTATTGTTACAAAGAAAACCATCACAAGTATGGAACAATACCTTTTCAAAACAAATGCCACCAATATGGAAGGCAAACATAGATGCACAATTTATTCTTAATGCATATGCAGTTGCAACATATGTGAGTTCGTACATGACAAAAATCGACAGATCAACCACAAAAGCATTCAAAATAATACGTAAAGAGCACCAAGAATCGCATATTGATTCTGTACAGATGATACAAAGACTAGCTAATGAAATTCTTAATTCACAACAGATGTATACACAACAAGCAACACATATTGTCCTGTCCATACCCTTGAATAGTAGCTCAAGGAAATGCACATTTATAAACACTTCTTGTCCTGAAGACCGAACATTTATTTTGAAGCATCCAAAATTATTGAGTCAGGAACTTGATGACTCTAAAAACATTATGTGTCAATCTATCATAGACCATTACATTTCATGGTTGTAATCTATTTGAGACATTTTCCTTACTGATTTTGTTTCTAGATATAATAAAAATGGGCAACAAGATTTCAAAAAGGCAGAGAACATGTAATCCAATTTGTCAACTACAACAAACATGTGGACAAATAGAATTATTGTCGAGAGAAGCTTTTTGTGTGTGTCCCATTCCAAAATAACGAGGAAAGCCTCAAACATGGCTCCTTGACATGGCAAGATGCATACTTACTTCATCAAAATACAATAAGACAAAATGAGGTGACCTTTGTTCACAATATCAACACTAAATGGGGTGACATAAATTCTTCCCTTAAAGACATAAAAAATGAAGCAAACAATGCGTCCGCAACATCCACTCTCCAACAACAAAACCAAGGAGTCAATGAAACATATGACATACATCTAGATATTCCTTTATGTAATTCGATAACACCCAAAAAGAAAACTAATCTATTTGAAATTGGAAAGCATCCTTTCATCTCTAAAAACACAATATATTATAATAAAATGAGAATGTTAAACAAAAAACAACAAGAAATCATAAAAGACATTGCACTAAAAATATATCAATCCTACAACTCCATTGTATCTCTTCCTAATAAGTGGTGCAGGAATAGGGAAAAAATTCACTGCAAAAATGATATTTGAAACTTTGCTTCATTTTTATAATAATTCTACCAAAAGTGATCCACTAAAACCAAAAGGTCTTATTTTGGCATTCATAGGAAAAGCAACTTACAATGCAGGCGGAAAAACATTTCATTCATCAATTCTATTGCCTTTTAAAAATTCTCAAGTCACTCTACTAAGCGCAGACCAACTTGATAATGATAAGAACTCGCACAATAATATAACACCGAATAATAACAAAATAGAAACTAGAAATTTATTCAGGATATCATTGATATTGATAGAGGTTACATATATAGTGTTTGATCTCCTACAATGGTGGAGTCAACACTCATCTTCAATCCCTCATATCTCTCTCCATGAATCTCTCAAACTTATCTCCTAATATCTCTCAAACATCCCTAGGATCACTCACACTACAAAATAGCTATGTGAATTGTTCTCACAACTCACTCAAATAATTAAACTATTACAACTATATTATTAATATGAGTTCTATAAACTCATTATTAATAATATTACAATTTATTTAATAATGTTACACAATATTTTGGTAACATTCACTCCCCTATTGTTAACATTATTAATTCCCAATATACACTCCCCTAATGTTGACAAGGTAGAAAAAATAATCACACTTCCTTCTGCATCTTTCCGCCCATGCGTGCTCATGATCTGGATGGTTTTTTAGGACAACCAACAACCTGCAAGGATGGTTTTCCAAGGACAACCAACAACCTCAAAAATGATGGTTTTACAGGAAAACCAACAACCTAAAACAAAGGATGGTTTTACAGGACAACCAACAACCCAAAAATCATGTTGTTTCTTTTCCTTTGTGCTTTCATCTATCCACTATGTCTTTCCTTCAGGGAATATGTAGGAACCACTAATTACTAAATACAAACTGAATAGAGGGAAAATTAAACATTGAGACCATGTTCCAGTTCCCCCTCAATGTGAACATTTCACTTATTCAAACAGGAACTCTGAAATCATATTACAAATATGAAATAAAAGAAAACACACATACACACACATTGCCACCACAGCTTCATGTGGCCCCATCATTGGTGATTGATGAGAGGTCGTTGATTGACCTCCTTCCTCCATTTCCTCCATCCTCCATGAATAATGCACTCTTTACTTAATATAAAAAGTATTCATCACTTTGCTGAGCATTTGTTTCCTCATTATCAGAGTGAGTAGACTTCATATCGCAATCACTTTCTTCATCTCTGTTTTTAGAAATGAAGGCTTTATCCTTCAATTTACCATCAAGTAAATCTTGTGCTCTTTTCTTACAATACATAATACCATGTCCAAGAGCATTACAATAGTGACAAAGAAATTTTCATGGAACTTGGGAGGTTGATTTTTGTTTAAAATAAGGCTTGAATTTTCCTTTAGCATATGATTTGTTTCTACCATACATTACAGTTTCTTCTAGATCAATCTTCTTGGTTCTATTTTCTTCTTCTATCAGAGAAGAAATTAAATCCTCTAGACTTAGATTTATTTTGCTCAAAGTGAATACCATATTATAATAGCTAGGAGGCATGCTATTAAGTAATATTGCTTTTGCATCATCATCAAGCACATCATCTTTGATTCCAGATAATTGATTTGAAATAGAACGAAACTTACTTGATATGTTCCACCATACTTTCTCCTTCCTCTATTTTGAGTCCAAACAACTTTTTCTTGAGTGCCACTATTGCGCTCCCTGCTTGTGACCCAAATAGTTTGCTCAATTTCATCCAAATCAAATGTGATGTCTTTGTTAGATCTATGTGATGGAGAGAAATCCACCAAGATGATAATGTAAAGCCATGATTGCAATGTAATTGGATCTCCTCATAAATCTGAAAGAAAATACAAAGTGAATTATGTACATAAATCAAGGCCACTCATATTGGATGCAATAACTGACAATCCAAATGAGCATAGATTCATCAAATCAGATTTAGAAGGTGCCAAAATTTTCTTTTTGATCTACACCCACAATCAATATGCGCAGAGATAGATCCACGTGTGGAGGAACAATAATACACCAAGAGATATATGAGTTCTCAAGTCTTTTAACTTGTATGTGAAATTCCTAATCTATCAAGGCCGTATGTAATAGCTTGAGGAGATGCACTACTCTGGTAAGTTCACTAAGGTGATATTACTGAACTAAGAAAATACACAGGTCTGTAGTTTCCCGTAAAACCATGAGTCACCATCATATGTATTTTCCAAATCAAGATTGTGGATCCAATCTGGAAAATAAAACAAGCAGCAATAGATCCACGCTCTCCAACAAATCAAGCTCTTCAAAGTGTACCTACTTTGATACTAGTGATAAGAACTGTACAATAATATAACACCGAATAATAATAAAATAGAAACTAAAATTCATTCGGGATATCATTGATATTGATAGATGCTACATATATAATGTTTGATCTCCTACAACGGTGGAGTCAAAACTCATCTTCAATCCCTCATATCTCTCTCCATGAATCTCTCAAAATTATCTCCTAATATCTCTCAAACATCCCTAGGATAACTCACCCTACAAAATAGCTACGTGAATTATTCTCACAACTCACTCAAATAATTAAACTATTACAACTATATTATTAATATGAGTTCTATAAACAAGTTATTAATAATATTGTAATTTATTTAATAATTTTACATAATTTTTATGGTAATAGATACATTATCAAAACACTATTAGCATTGCATCTTGTATATATAGATGAAGTATCACTTGTTGGTGACCAACCGTTGTATCACACCGATAGTAGACTCGAGGATATACAGAAATCACCCACATTACACTTTGGAAATATTAACATGGTCTTCTAAGGTGATTTCTACCAGGCTCAACCTATCAATGAATTCTTTGTATTTGAAACACCTCATATAAACAAAAACCAATTCCATATGATTTTTGGACAAACAAGGTCAAGGTCTATGAATTGACTAAGACAATAAAAAAAAGACCATTTTTTTGTTTCAATCCTCAATAGAATTTGAACAAGCTCATGCAAACATATTCTGACATTTCCTACCTCAACAATAGGTGTCATAGACCACCACCAAATGACCCTACTTTTCCATACTTTTTTTACAAAAACATAGATGTCAATGACCACAACAACAAAATGCTTTTGCAAATTCCTGGAACAGAGATTGTCATCAATGCAATTGACGAGAAAGATTCTTTGTGTGACGAAACAAATGCATATGCCAAGACAATTTCTCTTCCAAAGAGCATTATTTTCAAAAAGGCATCTTGGTTGAACTCTTTGTTGGTAACTATGATATCCAAGGTGAATTGGTCAATAGGTCAGATGGCAAGTTTGATGCTTATACAACCAAAAGAAAATATGACATCATATGGATACGATTCAACGATTTAAGCATTGGAAAACATCAAATTGCTAAACATGCACACTTACGACCTACCAACATTGACCCGCAATTTGTGCCTATATTGAGGATTGCAAGGCCTTTACAACACTCCCCAAATAAAAACACTTTGACAATTCAAATCTAGTTCTCGAGTCCATCTTGTATGTGCACACATGATACATAAAGCACACGACTTACAATAGATGGTATTGCATTTATCTCTCTTGGATTCATGAGACATGGATTGACATACAAAACCTTATCATGTGTGAATACTATAGGAAACTTATACTTTCTATAACCTTTGATGAACAAAAACTTCAACATAACAAATCAAGTCACTATTGAAATGAATCGCCTTCAATCACAAGAAAAATGACAACTTGAAAATGATTTCTTCTTGGCTGATATCCACCCATGCACTGTACTTTGTTGTTTGAATACACGAAGCCTTCAAGCACATTTAGAAGATGTCATGCACGATCTAAGCTTAATGTAATCTGACATATTGTGCTTACAAGAAACACACATATCAGATAACATTGCATACAATCTACTTCCAAACTTCCATCACATACACACATATCATGTACATGGTATAATGATTTCCATTAAAATGCATATACCATTTCTACACACAATGCAATTTCATGCTGAAAAGTAGAATCATTACTTGCTATTGTTAAGGTTCATAACACACAATTGACAATTATAAATCTCTATGCAATCCCAAATGTAGCACTACAAAATATCCTTGCAGTTATCGATCAAGCATTGTCAAAATCATCTCAAAAACATTCCACATACATATTTGGAGACTTCAATATTGATATGCAAAAATTTAATAATGCCACAAACCTTTTAAATCAACACATGTCTAGATACAACTTTCATTTTTGCATCACAAAAGAAAATCCATTCACTAAAAAACACATTGACCACATATGGTCAAATTGCAATACCTATAGCCAAATATTTCAAAGACATGTATATTGGTCTGACCATTCTGCCATATTCCTCGCACTTGACATGGACAACATTTTTTTTTTTTTTTTTGCACTATAGCCAACCCAACTCCGCACTTCCATACAATTTTACTGCACATACTTAATTTTTACCTACTCTTACTTTTACAAGATGTGTTTTCCTATTTTAAACATAACAACTATCATCAGTTTCCTAAGATCAAAATAGAATAAACAATGAATCCTTGAGCATACTTAAGGTATTAAAAAATTATTATTAGACATATTTTGTATCGATACAAAAATGTGCATTGTTTACATCCAATAATATGTTTTGCTATTGGTATCACAGATTTCTTTTTAACTCAAACCTTTCTTTTCCAATTGCTAGATTTCATTGTTTTTGTTCTACTTGCGGCCGAAAATTGAAAGCATCACAAGCTTGCGAAACATTTTATACAAAGGTTTTTCAATCACAAACAAGCCCTAGTATTCACTTAAGGTATCACATGTATGTTTATTTTGTAAAGAAAAATCCATCAATATGATTTCTTTGTTTCCTTTATCCTTGCAATACAATCCTTGCCTATTTTTATTCCATTATTTAAATAATATGTTCTATATCACTATTGAACCTATCTATCTTTGCAAGTTAATTTCTACAACTACAATTCATTATTTTCATTTCTACAAACAAATTGGACTTAAATATTTCATTTACACTCACTAACTTTCAATTTTTCGATATTCTTGCAAGGAGAACAAAATGAAGAGGATGTGGAAACCATTCTTGCAAATGAAAAACCACAAAAGCAAGCAAAGAGGTTAGAACTTACAAATATCTTGTCTAACAATCTATTTGTAGCATGTTGTGTCATTAATCCATTTCCATTCTATTTTGCAGGCAAGAGACGATTCCATGTGCCTCCACATCAATCGACGACCTCAATAGTCACAAGGTTGGAAATTTGTTTCAAGGGGACGTCATTGTTGCATACAAAACAATACTCAACAAAGAACTAAATAAAGAACTGTTACGCATAGATTTAACAAACAAAGAAGGTGAAATGCCCGTAACACTAAACATCACCGGGCATTAAATCCACACATATCAAGAAAAACTTCTACCATCCAAAGGATTCTGCATAAAAAAGTTTGACATAGTGCCAAAGACCAATTACGATCATGGAGATTGTGACTACATTATTCTATTGAATAACAATAGCACCATAGAGAACATACCCCCAGTCTGCAACGAGTTCAATTTTATACCAAATACTATGATAAAACAACTCCTTCACAATACATATAACTATTCAATTGGCACAATTGCAGCTGTTGTGACTTCTGCATGTAAGTCTGGTGCTCAGTTTTCCTTGAAATTAAAGACGACCTATCCATAGAGGAAAAAACACAGGTACCTTCACCTCTTTCAATTCTCTCCACCATTTTTCAGTCCCTTTCTTCCTCTTCCTTACACAATATTTCAACATTTTAACATTTCATTGAATGCAAGGTATACTTGTTCAAGACATTTACAACCTTGTTTGATACAATCGAAGAACAACTCCACAAAAACAAGTTCCAATTTATTTGTTCAAGAACATAGTCAAGAAAAATAGCCCCAACAAGGCACTAAGGACATGTCAATCAACATTTATCCCCCACTAAAGAGTAAACAAGCACTCCAAGATATGCACACAATATTGAATGCAATAATAGAGGTAAGAAAATGAGGATTGCAGTGAACCCGCTTCTTCAATACATTATTTCTTTTTCACAATCCTGATTATTATCTCTTTCTTTCTCGCTCTACAATTCTCAGGTGCAAGGTGCGTTGATTGCCTCCAGCGTGTACTCCATGTCATTTCAAATCATATGTAGCAAATGCAACTTGAAGTTGACAACCTTCTTACATTGCAACAAACAACAATAACATGTGCAAATTGTAACCAGGAGAGCACACTTCAACATACCCACCGATTGATCTGTGATATAGCAACATCTTCTTCAACTGTCAAATGCACTCTTGCTGGTCCTCTGCTGGCCAGATTACTACCTTCACTAGCTGAAACAACTCATGAAAAGTATGTGTAAAATAAAAGCTCCATTGTGCATCTCCTTTGAAGTTTCACATTGCAAGGAACTTTTACACTTGATCAAACTAACACCATTGTCAATGTCAACACCGATATCCACCCATAAGCTAGGAAAAATCCTTAATATTAGTTGAGTTCCCGGTGCTCCAATTGATTGGCTCCGTAATAACACCAACCGCTTCTCCTAATTCTCGACCCCCACTCTATATGGCTAAATGGGGAGAGAGGAGAATGACATATTTATAGTCGGTACTCGGATGAGAGCTCGATCTCTTTACCGGCCCACCCTATCTAACACTATGGCTCATGACCCCATCTAACATCTAAGAACCCCTATATCTATATAGAGACTTTATGCTTATCTATAGCTATTGGGGGCCGGCCTACCATTATAGTGCATATGAGAGAGATAAAATATATTAGCCGTGTTTAGCGCCTGTAGGAAGCATATTGTGGAGATATTACAATTTATTTTGGCAAAATAGCATCAACAGCCTCTAGTCGTGTTCTAGCTCTTTTGAGAGCTACATCAGCTTCGATTGCTTGTTTCTTGCCTTCAACTCATCCATACTATAGATCGGGGCCCTCTACCCTCTATATAGATATCAACATTTTTACCTATCCACATATACACCACCACATTTTATTCATTTATAGAATATCCTTTGTCGCTAACGTCTTTATTTTTTTGGGCTTTCTAGGTACATTAACAGGTGTGTTATCGAAGATTTTCTAGCTTCAATTCCTAAAACAACACTTTCCATATGAATAATATTACATCGCAAAGCATGTATTTTTCTCTTTGTGTCATAGACAAAATATTGTGACACAAAGAGCAAAATACTATTGAATATCAATGTAGTATTTTGATGACCACATTTTGTAATTTTTGAAAATGCTACTCTTTATCCTCTCCCAAATATAAACAACAATGCCAACATTGTATATAGTTTTGACTTTATTGACATTTGAACTTAAATTGTTACACATCTTTCCTATGTGTGTTGCATTCTCAGCTTGCATCTCTGGACCCCTCTTTTGATTCTCGATTTACACATGTTCTATTGCATATTAGTTTGTTGTTCACTATCACATATAGTGCATTGCTTCAGGAGGCCATGGATTTGCATTTATAACATTGTTGCACTTCATCTCACACAGATATTAGTTTTTGTTGACTATCATAGATATTAGTTTGCATATTAGTTAAAATGTTACTTTGTTGTTGACAAAAAGCTAATAGTAATAGTTTGTTGTTAACTATCACAACTTAATATTAGTTTGCATAAATATTTCTCTCAAAAAAGGCATACTTTGTCATCTCCAACAGAAATACACATCGTGCATTGTCATGTCATACACCTTTTGTCTTCACCCGTGCTTTGAACCACCTCATTCATTCTCACGTTATCATAGCCCTGTGATGGCAGAAATTTGGTCTCTCCATGATTTGTTTGACAACAAACAATGTTCATATGTCTTATTTGTTGTGGTTGGTTGACTATTAGCAGTCTAAGTGGTGTCCTGAAATTATAGTGCTTGACTCTCACTTTATCATGGCTCTATAATGGCTTTCCATTTGTCAATAAAACAACACTCAGACTTCTGCAACCACCACAACTATCCAATTACTGCTAAATTTCCAACGCTAACTTTGGGTTTGAACTGTTGAAATTCATTTCTCTATAATCTTGAGCCTCGTGTGACTTTCAATTTTTATTTCCTTCTCTCCCAACCGCCTTCCCGATGACATTTACTTATATTTTGGTCGTTGAAACAATTTCAACTTTCCCCACCGAAGCATGACGCCACGTGGTAGAATTCCATCGATCTCCCAATGGAAGGTCTCTGGCAGACGTAAAGAGCATGGAGCACACCGTAGTTGATAAGTTGTCGGATCCGACCGACTACATAGTGAGGATCCGACGGGCGAGGAGCAAACACGTGTCGGCTTTCCGACACTTCCCCAAGCGAGATCTCCTCGGCGGACTGAATTTCGTGGAACAAGCCGCATTGTACATTCCTTCGAGTCCTGGCTTGGTCGGCGGTTAGCGCGTGACGATCAAACCGTCCAAAATTGATATGTGGCAGGATTTCGTGAAAAATTTGGGCGATGGGCTTCGGCGGACTTGAAGTCTGCGGAATACATCACAATTATTAATGGTTTCGAGTCCAGATCGTGTTCTATGGACCACACACGAAGGTAAGGGTATATATTTATATAGCAACGACTTTCCTCTTATTTGACATAATCTTTGTCCAAAAACTCCCTTTAGAAGGATATGTCGTTCCATAACCTTGTTACAAATACTTAAGTAGCAACACCATTCAAGAATATTCACTTTCAATTAAAAGATCTCTCTCTCCCTCTTTACAAGTTGAACTATAATTATCACCTTGAAAATATCATCTTCCGTTTCCTTTCTTTCTCGAGTAAAGCAGGGAATGAGGGAAAGTACGAAGATTTATTTTAGATATGAATAATTAAGTTTATGACATCATGACCAGCCAAATTGCCAATTCCATGGATGAAGTACGTACATTGTAAACATATGAAGTGTATGTAATCCACTAGGTACTATAGATCTTAATGCAAGATCCGTGCTACTTTAATGTGGAGGAAATCACCAAACAGATAGATTCCTTACTTTCATAAGAAGAAAGCAGATTGTGGTTTGCAGAGGAAACAGATACCTAACAAACCATGGCGATTTAAGCTTTTTTTTCTAACCAGAGGTTTCTGGCTTCTGAATTCCGTGGCTATTGTACTTCTGCATTTTTATCTGTCGCAGGTTTACTATGTTTTTCTATTTAAGACATTCACAAGCTGTTCTTTGTTTTTCAGTAAAGTTTATGAACAAGCTGTGATTTCCAAGCTATAAAATATACAAGTAGCTGAGGAGGAGTGCATAAGGTGAGCCGAATTACTGTTTTCTTCCCATGGTGGTTATTATTTTTATTATGATCGTTAGTGTGTGTTTGAGCAGTTTTGATTAAGGCATTTAGGGGTATATATGTAATGTGTATGCCACTCCCTCTGTTTGAGATATACCCACAAGTTTGTATTTCCCTTACGATCAGTTGGGTAGGGTAAATCTCTGTTGCCAGGTATATAATGGTGATATAAATCGGACTTTACAGGGTTTATATGAGACTGGTTTTTAAGGATGGATCTTCTGTTTTGTAGGTGTTGAGTACAGTGTTTCCTTCGTCTTCTTGTGGGTTAAATACAGGGTTTATATGGGAGTTGTCCAGTTAAAGTCTTCAAGATTGCATACACTTAAACTGCCATTGGAGAGAGAAAGTGAACTGTGGTGATACCATACAGTCCAAGTCGTTTAGGATCCATTGTTATTAGGTGAACTGCACTTACACAACAGTCAAATCTCTTCAGAGGTTTATTGTATTAATTGGTATTTTATTTATGAATAATTGATTTTCTTCAGTTTAATATTAAGGATTGTGGTTGAGATCTTATCATTATTCATAGAGTTGAATTACAACCTGATCTATATGATTTGAGAGTTTGAAAGAAGAACAGGAAAAGTTGTGAAGGATGAGATTTCTAACCAATATTTAACGGTAGATGAATAATTTTCAATCAGAAAACAAGAAAAATAATTATAATAAACCAATTCTTAAAAAATAGAATTTATTATTTATATATTAATGAATTTAAGTACTGTATATGTATTTTGTTTCCAAAAATACATAAACGAAGAGCATCTTAAATTCATTCCATCCAAATTAAAAGTTTTTGGGGAAAAGAAGAAAGGAAATAAGATTATATAATGCATTCACAATAGGAATGTCAAAGAATATAACTTCTTTACAATAAGAAAATAAAAATTCCTTAAATAATATGGTTTTTGGTTCTATTCTTTTTAATAAGTGATGTTTGTTTCTAATTAGTTAAAGATCTAAATTTTGTTGGAGAGGATATTACTATATTTTTAATTTAATTTTTATTATAATATTTTGATTTATTATTTTGTTGCCATGGTGACCTTAGTTGGATTTTTCTCGAATTCCGATGTAGTTGGTCTCCACTCCCCAATATTGTTGTGAATATAATATCCTGCAGAATGAGAAAATACCTCCTTCGGCTGTTGGCCGCATTAAAACATTCATGCCAATTATACAATATAATCTAAAATAAATGACACATGATTTACTATCATCTATGCAAGTACAATATCACTTACACTTTCTAGCACATTTCTATTCAACATTTCATTTATGTCAAAACGATCATCACATTAGTCCAATTATCAAGTTCTACTCAATATGATTAAACATATCACATGTCATAATTAAAGATAAATAACCATGTCAAAAGTATACAAATATCATCATCAAATGTCCACCAGTAGACCATATGCATCATATAAAGATCAAATCGATAACGAGTCTAATGTCTATGATATCTACTAGCATGCTAAATCAAGAAGCCATAATAATCCATAAGTGAAGTAATCGGTGTCGAAAACAACAAAACAAAAATGGTGTCGAAGGGAAGTGGGCACTACAGGATATTACTATATTTTTAATTTAATTTTTATTATAATATTTTGATTTATTTGTTAACAATTAATATTTTTATAAGAGTTAAATGATTGCTTTTGAAAAATATATAATCCTATGAAATTGATTTTTAGCTTTTAAAATAATTTCATAATAAATCTAATTTATTCAAAATATATATAACAACATATTTAACCTTGGACCTTTCTTTATATATAAAAATAAGAGCTGACCAATCCTTATATGATCAATCATAAAACTTTCAGTCTCTTCCTTTTTAACAATAAAGATAAACCTTCAAGATTACTAAATTCTTTTCCAAAATTAATATAAAAGACTTCAAAATATAATTAAATTAATAATATTTTAAAATAAAGAACAATTGTTCATATTTTTTTAACTATTTATTTTAATCATATTATGTATTTCATATAAAAATGTTTTATGTTATTTTTTTAATAGAATATTAAATAACTAAACCACAACAAAACTTAACCTAATTTGTTTTCTAATTTTTCAATAAAATTCCTTGGACCCTAATATTTACTGTAAACAAAAGTTTCAATAACTAGTATTCATTTTCCACTCTTCAAGCCTACAAAACATTTGTCTTTTAACTTGTTTTATTTGAGTTCCTCGTACTAAAATTGCTTAAAACAACCATTTGTTTTAAATGTTGAGAGAATTATTGGTTCATCGTGCTTTGATTCTAACAAATTTGGAGCTTTCAGAAAATTAAATAATCAAATTAATATATACTTCTGAGCATTCTAATTTACTATCGTTTTCCTCCAGCTTATTATAATTTGAAATCTAGATTACTAATCCATGAAAGTGTAGTTTAAAGAGAGAACATTATATTGGTATATATTTAGTACTTTCTATTCATTATATTGGGTATTTTTTTAATAGAGAAAAATAATGGATAGGTCACTATCTATTGAAGTCATAATTACTAGAGACCCAACAATCGAAATTTAATTTAAGATTGAGAGTATAGGGAGACTATGCGGTAGTTATTGATATTATTATAAAGTAACATAAATTTCATGCATACACATAAAAATATATTATAATATTTTTGCAAGTAAAAATAAATATGCATATTTTTAAGCTCATGATTTTGCTAGTATTTTTATCAATTCCTCTAGATAATTTAGGTGTGTAATTTTTTAAAAGAAAAGGTTCATGTATGTTTTATAATGTGGCTTGTGTAACTAGTAGAAACAAGTATAAAGATTATTTAATTCTCTATTCCTAATATTTTGGGGGAAATGTCTCTTTATATATGTAGAAATTAGTAGGCTTGGTCTTGATAGCACTCTAATTCACAAAACTATGGGAGATACATAAGAATTTTTATTGATTTGCAAAAATGGTGCTTTGTTAAGTTTTGAGTTCCATCACCTACTTGATATTGATAAATAAGATAAGTGATGAACTTTGTATAAAAATGTATTTTTGCATTTTGAGCGCCTCTTTGATTAATTCTCCCCATATAGGATTTTTTATTCCTTTTGTATACTTTGGTTTTCTAAATAATTGATTTTCTATGATTCTTATATAAATTCTAAAATATGATAATCTACGTAGATTTTATTTATTTATTTGATGGAAAAAAATATTAACTAAATTGTAAGAAGGGTGTCCACTTCACTTATTGCCTAGGACACTCCTAACCTTTAATTCGACTACGAATTACCCTTTAACTACACTTGAAATTTTAATCCATCACATTACGAATTCAAACAATGTAAAATATAGGGAATATATAGAACATAAAGACTAAGTACAACATTGGTCTAACACTTCAATTTCCAAGAAGTACCCTATTGAATGTTTTTCCAGCTTGCTTGATGTGATTGTTATAAGCTTTCTAAATCCCATAGATTGTTGGAAATAGGTAATTTCTCCCCACATGTTTTTGCTATTATTAGAAAAATAAAAAAACAACTTGCTTTTCCATACATAGTTTAGTTTCAATTAGATGTCGTTATTTTTAGGATAAAAACAAATACATTTTAAGATGTTTTATTGTTAGATGAAAGACCTCTATATAATGGAGGCAATTGTAAATGTTTTACACACATAGTGTGAATTGAGTGTAGCTCGACATGGAAGAAGACACATATAGACTGTAATGAGCCAAAGCTCTAACATGGAAGAAGACACACACAGACTCTATTGAGCCGAAGCTCGACATAGAATAAAACATGTAGATTGTATTGTATTGAGTCGAAGCTCTGACAGGGAAGAAGATGTACACACACAAGTTGTATTGAGTTGAATATTTGACACGGAAGAAGATATATGCACATGTAAGTGCTGATTTGAGTTTGGAATACTTTGTTTATTTGCAATATTCTTTATTTTATTTCGTTATTCAATATTATATTTGCCTAATTTTTACAAGTTGGTATCAAAGCAAGGTTATGAGATTGGAGGTCATGAAGGAAAAAGGTATACAAGTTCGTAAAAATTCTCTATGGTGTCAAACAAGCACCTAGAGCTTGGTACAACGACAAAATTGATTTTTATTTGATTCAGAATCATTTTAGCAGGAGCAATAGTGAACCTACTTTGTACATCAAGATAAATGAACAAGATTCGAAGATCAATTTGCTAATATTTTTATGAAGGCTTTGGGAAATGAATTTTTTGCGAATTTGAATTGTCTGGGAGTTTGTGATGAGGAATATGTCAGATCTGGAAGTGCATACTCAGCTCTAGAATAATAAAAGTTGGAAGGTTGAAATTAAGGCGAGTGTTAGAAATAGATAATTTCTCCCCTCATGTTTTTGCTATTATTGGGAAAAAAAAAAAACTTGCTTTTCGATAAATAGTTTAGTTTTAATTAGATGTCACTATTTTTAGGATAAAAGCAAATAAAACAAATAGATTTATTTGCATGAACAAAAGCATGCGTTATTTGTAGATGATAGGTCTTTTTAAAGATGTTCTATTGTTTTATCTCCTTCTTGGCGTGGAGGGTGGAGTATTAAAGTTTGGCGTGTTGGATTTCCTTCTTTGGTGGCCGCACTCAATTATTTTCTGATTTGCATATCTTCTTGGTTTCTTGTTTGACTACTGTTATCCTCCTCTCCCGACCGCGTGAGATCTCCTTTGGTTGGATTGCGTGCGGAGGCGTGTGAGAGACGTTCCCTGCCTATGCTGGTTGCGTGGATTATTTGCTTGCTTGGTTGTTGTTTGTCTGCACGGGCTATCCTGAAGGAGCTCTAACCTTTACCAGTCTGTACGCTGTAGTTTGTAATCACAGGGAGCAAATAGATGATTTTCTTGGCATTTTTCTGTCCTGGTTCCTCCCTGCGCGCGCGTTTTTTGTTAGACGGAGCTTCAAGCTAGTGAGGAAGGCGCGTTTCCTCCATTTTCGTGGGTGCTGCGAGGTGTGTTCTTGCCGGATCTCCACAGCAAACAGCCTGTAACAGTTTCTAGCTAGGCTACAGGCACGCTACAGCAAGGTAGAAGCCATTTTGAGCGCCTCCAACAAGCAGGTTGTCCAACTTTGATGTTATCTGTTCAGTATCGACTGCATCCTCAAATTCGGGATTCTCCTTCAAGGTATTTTTATCAAAATCGATTAAGTGACAGTAAGAGTGTTACCAGGAGACCCGATGAAATTTATTACAGAGATTCTCTATTGAGACCTTACTTGTTTTACGATGTAACTCATGGAAGAGAACCTCATAGAGGCCGATCTGTTTCATATCAGAATATTCATGAAGCACTATTTGCTTTGCAATTTTATGAGCTTCTTCAGCGAGTCACTAAGTTGGCAGGCATAAGGGTTCTGTTGGAATTATCACACCTTACAAGCTACCACTGTAATGTTTACACCGAGAGTTTGATGTTGTCCTCAAATCTGCTGAAGAAAAAGGTTTATGTATCATTACGGTAGATGCCTTTCAGAGCCAGGAGCGGGAGGTAATCATTATGTCTTGTGTCCGAGCTTCAAATCTTGGGGTTGGCTTTGTAGCTGTTATTCACCGCATGAATAACCATATCTATCTCCTAACAGCTTATTTCACCTAGTATTTGCTTGAATAATCTTTTGCATTATAACCTGGGTCGATCTACAGTAGTGGGTGGAATAGTTCTGGGTATTGTATATCCGTTTGAAGATATTATTGCTGTGTGTGGCTACTTGACGATGGATTAATGTATTGTTGGAAATGTTTGTGTTCTGCTGTTTTGGATGAATAAATGTAACCTGTATTTTTGGGTTCTTGTGGTTACTATTAATTTGTAATACCCATTCTAAAATCGGGTTTCTATTATTATTGTAATTCAAAGCAGCTGCATTGAAGCAATCTAGTGACTGGTCAGCCTTAATCGAGGATGCTAAGTCTAGGGACTATTTTTTTTTTGATATGGAATCTGTTCCAAGAGATTTTCTTTTTGGTTATTAAAGCCATCTTCTTTTGCTTCATCTCAGACTAGGGCTGCTCCTAATATGAGAGCACCAAGGTTAGGAGGTCCAAATCAGAACAATCAGATGCATGTTGAGATGGCGTTTTAAACCAGGCTCAAAGAGGAAAGTTATACGTTGGATACTTTGTGTCTGTCAAGTGGTTCTTTGCATTTCTCTTTGGTATTGGTACAGGGTTGCAGCATTTGTTATCAATATGGCAGTTGAGATTTTCTGTGGCTGGAAATTCACTGCTACTTTTGCTTATTAAACGTATGCCCTGGTTCTTCTTGTGGTGACCTGCTCACGCCAATTATTGGCTGGCTGCGTGAGGATTTGGTGGAGAATATAGTTGGGTTTGTGGGCAAAAGGAAAAGGGGGTCTATAGTTATAGAAACAGATACAGATCTTCTTTGGATATGGCAGTCATGACGATGGTTGTGTGGGTTTCTATGGTGGTTGTGATGCTCTTCATAGCAGAGTGCTTCTATCTTCTCGGAGTTTCTCCCGAGGATTTCAAGAAGGCATGTTTCAATCACCCCTTTCCTATGCCAAGCATGGCCGTTAACAGAGTTTGGACCTTCAGCAGGCTGAGGAAGAGAAGTTGCGCAGGTTGTGTTGCTGTTGCTCGAGCCCTGGTCGACGTGCTTGTTGGTGGGAAGAACTATAATCAGGCATGTTAAATCTACTCCTCGTAATAGTTTTCTACCTTCTTTCAGTATCTTGAAATGAATATTCTTTCCTCTTGAATGGCGCCTAGACAAGATGTTTTCGTAGTTGTTTATATCACTGCCTGATTGTGTGGTTGTTCCTTTAAATCTCGTTCCAATTTCGCTGGTTTTGCTTGGAATGTTCTTTCCTCTCTTATAGCTTACTCTGTTTATATTTGTCTAATGGGCTACTGCAATATTGAGTGATGCAGTCTAGTTCGTAGGGAAGGAAACATTATTGAGTTTTGTTTGCTTATATGACCCTCTTTTAAAAGAATTTTGTGATGGTATTTATAATAGAAGGCTTACTATATGGAAGGTTAAGCCTTCATATCTCTTTTGGTTGAGTAAATACGTATTTCCTATTTAGGGCTCTCTGTTTTTTGCTAAAAGGTACATTAATAGTGACGTTGTGTTCTAAAACTTGTTTAAGCCTGTGGGCATTCCTTACTTTCTGTTTAATTGGAAAATGGCATTAGGGTCTTGTTTTAGAACTGTACATGGTTGACTTTTGTACCTAGTTCTAGAGGAGGAATAACCTGACATCTATTTTGGCCTCTACGTGTTGAGAGAATTACTATACCTACTTCCTGGTGCAAACTCTTGTTTGATTAAAGTAAGGGGGAAACATTGTAAGTTTAATTGAATGAAATCTCTACAATTTTTATTAAGGGTCGCAAGCAAGCTATTACTAACTGATCAAAACAAAAGTTGTAGGTGAATCCATGGTATTGGACTCGTGAACTCGTTTCCTGTTAAATGACAGCTGATTTCAGTGATAATATCATAGGTGGTTATTATATTCATCTGTTTGATATTTGCTAGACATGTCCTTGATAAGCCCACATGGATCGGGTAAAATTTCCATCTTCTATACCATTGGCAAGGAGCTCATAGAACTTCTAGGCCTGACTGCACTACGTAACCTTCCTGATGGATATGTGTGTTGGTTCTTATTTTGTGCTTGCACTCGTGGTAAGGTCTTTTGAGTCTGGGGCATCATTGGTGTTTTACCCTCTGCGTATCGAATCCCTTTGTTTTCGAACTCGAATATCTTATACTTCAAACTTGGTTACTAAAAGGTCCCATTTTGTGGCCTTGTTAAGGAAATCAATTTTTATTTTAATACTTATTGACATTGTCGGAAATATATAAAAATTATTAACGACTGTTGGGTTTAGCCTTCCCTTATATTATGTGGAGAAGTTGACGATTAGGATAAGGTTTGTTGGTAGAATAATGGCCTTTTTTTGTGTCTCTTTTGTATGCTTTTGGAAGAGTGGATTTGTTTTGTTAGCTAGTATTACATTTAAGAAATCCTATAAGGAAGTAGTGGTAAACTCCTTGGTTAAAACTGAAACTATAGTTGTTTTCTTTTAAGGGCGTCGAACCCATATTACTATGAAGCTTCTCCTTGGGAGAATTGGATAACGTCGTTTTGTTTCGCGCCTACGATCATAATTAGTATGTTTTGTCTTCTCTTGGACCTCTTTAGATGGATGGATTTGGTAATGGACTCCAATCACGTAATCCATAGGATTACATGAAGGAAATATCAACACTCTTGACCTTCTTGTTCCTAACCCATAAGGTCTTGCCTTGATTTATGTGATTTTGTTCTTACTGGTATTTTGACTTTCTCCTTGTTGGATGGTTTAGATTTCTTTCTCATGTGAATAATTTTGGAGTTGTGGGTTGTGTTTTAATCCATTTTTGAATTAGAACTTTCCTTTCTTGATATTGTTAAATGTTAGCTTACTGTTGCAATGAGTAGCCTTAACATGCTCAGTTCTCGCGAACTGATTCTAGCTAGTATTTGTGCAGATGGATTATGCGAGTAGATTAAAGGAAAGAGTTGTAAAGGTTTCATCAGTGCAATTTATGAAGTTCCTTGTAAAAATGTCCAATGTGAGGTAAATTTTGTAATAGTGCTTGCAAAGGAGTTTAGAAGACCTCTTGCCTTGGGTTGTTCTGAAATTTCGTGATGATGTTGTCTTGTCCTTCTATAGGTTAACTGGTAAATTACCTTTGTGAGAAATAATATTCAATCTTGACCTTGTTATGAGTATTCTTTTGGTGATATCATTTACAGTCATGGAAATTTTGTAGCATGGCTTGGCTTATTTTGTTACCTTCTTGTTCTTGACCCAAGTGAAATCCAATCTCTTGACTCCTTTGGTTCATGTGCCATGTTGAATGGAAATGTTATAACCGTGGTTTGCGTTCTTGTTAAATAACGATAATTTCTTCTTTCAGGTCATAATGCTTATTGGTTTAGTAACCCTCCATGGTACTAGTATCAATGTTATTCTAGGCATATTTTAGTGGGTTGAAACCCCTTTTTCTAAAGATAATCAAAGATAAAAGAAGAGGAATACATAGATGAATAAATAAAGAAGATAATAATGAAGTTGTATTTGGTTGATAAAATTAAGAGTCTTTAATTGGAAAGAAAGTGTTTATCTAACGATGTAAAAAAAAAAAAAATACCTACCATTGCTAACCTTAAGCTATGGATTAAACATTGTCCTCTTGTTGGGAAACGTTAATTAATTTTAAAAGTAATATCACTGTTGGCTTTTGGGGATATCGGTAGATCTTATCTAGTACAGGAGTTTGAATAAAAACACATTAAGTATAATGCTTCCATGTTGGGAACCCCCGTATCCCCCCGACGAACTTAATCAAGATGATTTCTAAATGAAGCTTTTACCAAAATTCAATTGAACTCTTAAGACTCATTAAAAGACCGGTTAATAACTAAATAGATCATAATAAAATAAATTTATCTTCTCTCTCTAACCATTACCATGGTACCTTGTAGTCCTTGTCTAAGCTATGATAAATTTTTAATCCTTGATCAAAGATGATTAGGGTTCTGAACCTTAACGATACTCCTCTCCTTTTGATCTTACGCTTGCCTCCTTATGCAATGTGGGTATGAAACGAGTTTCAGTAGTGGGGGTTTAGATAGATAGCCTTGTGGAATTGCTTACCTCCTGGTTTTGTAAACAAATTAATCAAGGAATTTTCATATTATAGGTGATCCTAGGATAGTCCTCAAGTTATATAAAAGGAAAGAAACTTAATCCTATAAGAAGAATGGTATGAAACATATCATGAACCTTCTAGAACGTAAGCTAAGAATTGTAAGATGTCTCTAGTAAATCAGTAATCTTAAGAAGATTTTCACAGTGGGATGTCTTCAGCTATAACTATGTAATGTGGTTGGTCTTTTGCCATGTCCTTTCACAAAAGAAAAGTAAATTGTCCTTGATAGGTGTGAACGTTTCCGTGCTGCCTTTATGGCCATCCTTGTATCAAGTTGTTCACAGTGTTAGTTGTATCCTTGGTGACGACATGTTGCATCATGTTATGTGTCAAGCAAGTCAAAAAAAAAAAAGTTATCCTGTATTTCACTGTGTTGTTCGTGTGTGGATTTTTGGGTCATTACACTTGGTATCAGAGCATAGGTTCATGCTCTCGAACCTATGGGCCGGATTGGTGTTATATGATGATGTTACATGGTGGTGGTGGTGTTACATGATGATACTGATGATGATGATGATGTTGCATGATGGTGGTAGATATTGGAAGAGTAATGTGCTTTAAACGTGATGTGATTATTGTCGTAATTGTGTTTTTGTGAACGCACATGATGTGTATGTCACCTTGTGCGTGTTTGTGATCATGTTGATATGTTGGGGATGGGAGTATTCTCTCTCCTTCTTGTGGATTCTATGAAGAGTTCACGTGTGAATTACTGTTTGTGGCGTGTGAAAAGAATTATAATGTGGATGATATAGTGTTGGAACATTGTGACATATTGTGATATGTAAGTGTATCAATGTGTTGTATGACTAGATTGATGTTAAAAGAAATGAGTTGTATCATGATGTTTTTACCATGTTTTGAAGAAATGTGTGTACCACCTTGTTATGTAGCAATGGATGTTATGTTGTGATGTACTATGTTCATCGTATGTATGATTTGTGCAAATATGTAATGTTTCATGTTGTGATTTGGGGTCATGCGGTGAGTGTATGAACCCTATCGTATGGTGATTGCACTTTGGGTGCGTAAATGTGGTAAAGTGATGTGTTACACTCAGTGAATGTATGATCGTGATCTATCCTGTATATGTACCATATGTAAGATGTTATGGTAGTTTTGTGTGTGCCACCGTTATGTTAGTGATGTTGTTGTATGTTATGTTGTGAACCTTACGCTAACCGACCCTGAGGGAAATCGGTAGAAGTGTATGTTGAGAGTGAGGAATGGTGTACCATGGGTCAATAACTTGAGCAAAACTCGGTTTAGTAGACAACCTGTGATCCTTCCTCTCTCCCTATGTGGTTGTATGTATGCAACCTAAGTGCAACCATGACTATGTTTAGCCTTGTCGAAGTGGTGGTGGGATGATTCAGATGGAGGTGATGACAGTTGTATTATTGATATGTATTTACGAAAGTGAGGCTCGATGTTCCAAAAGCTAAGAACTCGTTGAGTACCCTTTGGTGGCCAGCTAAGGCCACACAGTTATCGTAATGTGACATTATTATAAGTTGATTTTATTCGTAAATTGAGCTTTTTACTTTATTTTGTAAGGACCAGCAACTTTTCTTGATTGCCATGCTTTACAATTTTGGGCATTTCCTTGGTTTGTGGCACTAACATGGGGATTTTGATACTAACTTTGGCTATTTGGCCATTTATTTTGCTTGATTTTGGGTCTTCTTTTAAATTTGGAATTTTTACCGCCTTGCCCAAGGCTTGTACTTTGCCACTTGGCACTTTGATTGGATTGTTATGCTGGTTCTATTGTCGTGATGTGTGGAATAGGGTCATGGGATGCACCATGAAATGGTTGGACCTATGGACCCGCTTCGTTGTATAGGGGTACGCCCCAAGGAGTTACAGATAACTAGCGGGTTGTTGAACCACGCGTTATTATGTCACTTGGGTTAGGAGTGTTCGAACTCTATGTGTCTTGGACCATAGGGTCAACCGGCCTCCTTGAGGGAGGCATAAGAGAGAGGGAGGCTAAGAGGAGGGAGGCATAAGAGTTTGAGGGAGGCATAAGAGTACTTGTGAGACTGGGAGGCATGGTTGATGGAGGCATAAGATACTTGGGCATATATGAGTTGATGTTTCATATGTGATGTTGTGATGTTTGTAGTGGTCTTTTGATGTATGTGTTACTCATGTCAGATGGATATGTGTTGTGATGTTGTGGATATGTCATTGATTCCCTTGTGGACACTATGTACCCGTAGCATGGTTTGGTGTTATGTGAATTTTTCATTGATGCAAATTGAGGAAATGTCTGGTGGATTGTAGTACTCTTTTGGTTGAGTATTTTGTATGTCAGTCTTTGATGTGTGACGAGTACTATGTTATGTGGACTATGCCTATTCTATTCCGTATTTGGGTAACCTTTTGTGGTGTAATACAATCTTGAAGTATTTACTTGTGTGCTTGTGAATCTGTAGGGTCTTGTGAACCTGATAGGGTGTTGTGTTAGCAGTTCATGTTGGGCACCCACAATAAGGAATAAATCAAAACTCTTGAATGATGAAATTTTAAAGAAATTAAACTAGGAATAATGTTGATGGAAAGAGACTAATGAAATAACAAACAAGAGGGAACTGCCAATCTTCACAGAACCTTGAAAGTTAAAATTTCTACCAAATGTTCCTAAGGCTACTTTGTGACCGTGCTTTAATCAACTAAAATTTTAAACCATAGGGTGTGTTTTCTTCTTTATCTATCCCTTGTTGCGTACCATTTCCTTTCCTCTGTGTAATGTCGCATCGAGGACGATGCTTTCTTAAGGGGAGGAGAATGTAATGCCCCAACCTACTTTGTCACGGTCAGCCTTATCTCCTTCTTGGCGTGGAGGGTGGAGTATTAAAGTTTGGCGTGTTGGATTCCTTGCTGGTGGCCGCACTCAATTATTTTCTGATTTGCATATCTTCTTGGTTTCTTGTTTGACTTCCTGTTATCCTCCTCTGACCGCGTGAGATCTCCTTTGGTTGGACTGCGTGCGGAGGCGTGTGAGAGACGTTCCCTGCCTATGCTTGGTTGCGTGGATTATTTGCTTGCTTGGTTGTTGTTTGTCTGCACGGGCTATCCTGAAGGAGCTCTAACCTTTACCAGTCTGTACGCTATAGTTTGTAATCACAGGGAGCAAATAGATGATTTTCTTGGCATTTTTCTGTCCTGGTTCCTCCTGCGCGCTTTTTTGTTAGACGGAGCTTCAAGCTAGTGAGGAAGGCGCGTTTCCTCCATTTTCGTGGGTGCTGCGAGGTGTGTTCTTGCCGGATCTCCACAAAGAAACAGCTGTAATGTGCTTTCTAGCTAAAGCAGCACGCTACAAAGCAAGGTAGAAGCCGTTTTGAGCACCTCCAACAAGCAAGTTGTCCAACTTTGATGTTATCTGTTCAGTATCGACTGCATCCTCAAATTCGGGATTCTCCTTCAAGGTATTTTTATCAAAATCGATTAAGTGACAGTAAGAGTGTTACTAGGAGACCCGATGAAATTTATTACAGAGATTCTCTATTGAGACCTTACTTGTTTTACGATGTAACTCATGGAAGAGAACCTCATAGAGGCCGATCTGTTTCATATCAGAATATTCATGAAGCACTATTTGCTTTGCAATTTTATGAGCTTCTTCAGCGAGTCACTAAGTTGGCAGGCATAAGGGTTCTGTTGGAATTATCACACCTTACAAGCTACCGCTGTAATGTTTACACCGAGAGTTTGATGTTGTCCTCAAATCTGCTGAAGAAAAAGGTTTATGTATCATTACGGTAGATGCCTTTCAGAGCCAGGAGCGTGAGGTAATCATTATGTCTTGTGTCCGAGCTTCAAATCTTGGGGTTGGCTTTGTAGCTGTTATTCACCGCATGAATAACCATATCTATCTCCTAACAGCTTATTTCACCTAGTATTTGCATGAATAATCTTTTGCATTATAACCTGGGTCGATCTACAGTATTGGGTGAAATAGTTCTGGGTATTGTATATCCGTTTGAAGATATTATTGTTGTGTGTGGCTACTTGACGATGGATTAATGTATTGTTGGAAATGTTTGTGTTCTACTTGTTTTGGATGAATAAATGTAACCTGTATTTTGGGTTCTTGTGGTTACTATTAATTTGTAATACCCATTCTAAAATCGGGTTTCTATTATTATTGTAATTCAAAGCAGCTGCATTGAAGCAATCTAGTGACTGGTCACCTTAATCGAGGATGCTAAGTCTAGGGACTGTTTTTTTTTGGATATGGAATCTGTTCCAAGAGATTTTCTTTTTGGTTATTAAAGCCATCTTCTTTTGCTTCATCTCGCACTGGGCTGCTCCTAATATGAGAGCACCAAGGTTAGGAGGTCCAAATCAGAAACAATCAGATGCATGTTGAGATGGCGTTTTAAACCAGGCTCAAAGAGGAAAGTTATACGTTGGATACTTTGTGTCTGTCAAGTGGTTCTTTGCATTACTCTTTGGTATTGGTACGGGGTCAGCAGATTTGTTATCAATATGGCAGTTGAGATTTTCGGTGGCTGAAATTCACCGCTACTTTTGCTTATTAAACGTATGCCCTGGTTCTTCTTGTGGTGACCTGCTCACGCCAATTATTGGCTGGCTGCGTGAGGATTTGGTGGAGAATATAGTTGGGTTTGTGGGCAAAAGGAAAAGGGGGTCTATAGTTATAGAAACAGATACAGATCTTCTTTGGATATGGCAGTCATGACGATGGTTGTGTGGGTTTCTATGGTGGTTGTGATGCTCTTCATAGCAGAGTGCTTCTATCTTCTCGGAGTTGCTCCCGAGGATTTCAAGAAGGCATGTTTCAATCACCCCTTTCCTATGCCAAGCATGGCCGTTAACAGAGTTTGGACCTTCAGCAGGCTGAGGAAGAGAAGTTGCGCAGGTTGTGTTGTTGTTGCTCGAGCCCTGGTCGACGTGCTTGTTGGTGGGAAGAACTATAATCAGGCATGTTAAATCTACTCCTCGTAATAGTTTTCTACCTTCTTTCAGTATCTTGAAATGAATATTCTTTCCTCTTGAATGGCGCCTAGACAAGATGTTTTCGTAGTTGTTTATATCACTGCCTGATTGTGTGGTTGTTCCTTTAAATCTTGTTCCAATTTCGCTGGTTTTGCTTGGAATGTTCTTTCCTCTCTTATAGCTTACTCTGTTTATATTTGTCTAATGGGCTACTACAATATTGAGTGATGCAATCTAGTTCGTAGGGAAGGAAACATTATTGAGTTTTGTTTGCTTATATGACCCTCTTTTAAAAGAATTTTGTGATGGTATTTATAATAGAAGGCTTACTATATGGAAGGTTAAGCCTTCATATCTCTATTTGGTTGAGTAAATACGTATTTCCTGTTTAGGGCTCTCCTGTTTTGCTAAAAGGTACATTAATAGTGACGTTGTGTTCTAAAACTTGTTTAAGCCTGTGGGCATTCCTTACTTTCTGTTTAATTGGAAAATGGCATTAGGGTCTTGTTTTAGAACTGTACATGGTTGACTTTTGTACCCAGTTCTAGAGGAGGAATAACCTGACATCTATTTTGGCCTCTACGTGTTGAGAGAATTACTATACCTACTTCCTGGTGCAAACTCTTGTTTGATTAAAGTAAGGGGGAAACATTGTAAGTTTAATTGAATGAAATCTCTACAATTTTTATTAAGGGTCGCAAGCAAGCTATTACTAGCTGGACTGAAACAAAAGTTGTAGGTGAATCCATGGTATTGGACTCGTGAACTCGTTTCCTGTTAAATGACAGCTGATTTCAGTGATAATATCATAGGTGGTTATTATGTTCATCTGTTTGATATTTGCTAGACATGTCCTCGATAAGCCCACATGGATCGGGTAAAATTTCCATCTTCTATACCATTTGGCAGGAGCTCATAGAACTTCTAGGCCTGATCGCACTCGCGTAACCTTCCCGATGGATATGTGTGTTGGTTCTTTTTTGTGCTTGTACACTCGTGGTAGGGTCTTTTGAGTCCGGGGCATCATTGGTGTTTTACCCTCTCGCGTATCGAATCCCTTTGTTTTCGAACTCGAATATCTTATACTTCAAACTTGGTTACTAAAAGGTCCCATTTTGTGGCCTTGTTAAGGAAATCAATTTTTATTTTAATACTTATTGACATTGTCGGAAATATATAAAAATTATTAACGATCATTGGTTTAGCCTTCCTTATATTATGTAGAGAAGTTGACGTTTAGGATAAGGTTTGTTGGTAGAATAATGGCCTTTTTTGTGTCTCTTTTAGCACTTTTGGAAGAGTGGATTTGTTTTGTTAGCTAGTATTACGTTTAAGAAATCCTATAAGAAGGTAGTGGTAAACTCCTTGGTTAAAACTGAAACTATAGTTGTTTTCTTTTAAGGGCGTCGAACCCATATTACTATGAAGCTTCTCCTTGGGAGAATTGGATAACGTCGTTTTGTTTCGCACCTACGATCATAATTAGTATGTTTTGTCTTCTCTTGGACCTCTTTAGATGGATGGATTTGGTAATGGACTTCCAATCACGTAATCCATAGGATTACATGAAGGAAATATCAACACTCTTGACCTTCTTGTTCCTAACCCATAAGGTCTTGCCTTGATTTATGTGATTTTGTTCTTACTGGTATTTTGACTTTCTCCTTGTTGGATGGTTTAGATTTCTTTCTCATGTGAATAATTTTGGAGTTGTGGGTTGTGTTTTAATCCATTTTTGAATTAGAACTTTCCTTTCTTGATATTGTTAAATGTTAGCTTACTATTGCAATGTGTAGCCTTAACATGCTCAGTTCTCGCGAACCGATTCTAACTAGTATTTGTGCGATGGATTATGCGAGTAGATTAAAGGAAAGAGTTGTAAAGGTTTCATCGGTTTATGAAGTTCCTTGTAAAAATGTCCAATGTGAGGTAAATTTTGTAATAGTGCTTGCAAAGGAGTTTAGAAGACCTCTTTCCTTGGGTTGTTCGAAATTTCGTGATGATGTTGTCTTGTCCTTCATAGGTTAACTGGTAAATTACCTTGAGAAAATAATATTCAATCTTGACCTTGTTATGAGTATTCTTTTGGTGATATCATTTACATCATGGAAATTTTGTAGCATGGCTTGGCTTATTTTGTTACCTTCTTGTTCTTGACCCAAGTGAAATCCAATCTCTTGACTCCTTTGGTTCATGTGCCATGTTGAATGGAAATGTTATAACCGTGGTTTGCGTTCTTGTTAAATAACGATAATTTCTTCTTTCGTGTCATAATGCTTATTGGTTTAGTAACCCTCCATGGTACTAGTATCAATGTTATTCTAGGCATATTTTAGTGGGTCAAAACCCCTTTTTCTAAAGATAATCAAAGATAAAAGAAGAGGAATACATAGATAAATAAATAAATAAAATAATAATGAAGTTGTGATCTTGTAGATAAAATAAAGAGTCTTTAAGTGGAAGAAAGTGTTTATCTAACGATGTAAAAATAAAAATAAAAAAATACCTACCATCGCTAACCTTAAGCTATGGATTAAACATTGTCCTCTCTTGTTGGGAAACGTTAATTAATTTTAAAAGTAATATCATTGTTTGGCTTTTGGGGATATCGGTAGATCTTATCTAGTACAGGAGTTTGAATAAAAACACATTAAGTATAACGCTTCCATGTTGGGAACCCCTGTGTATCCCCCGACGAACTTAATCAAGATGATTTCTAAATGAAGCTTTTACCAAAATTCAATTGAACTCTTAAGACTCATTAAAAGACCGGTTAATAACTAAATAGATCATAATAAAATAAATTTATCTTCTCTCTCTAACCATTACCATGGTACCTTGTAGTCCTTGTCTAAGCTATGATAAATTTTTAATCCTTGATCAAAGATGATTAGGGTTCTAAACCTTAACGATACTCCTCTCCTTTTGATCTTACGCTTGCCTCCTTATGCAATGTGGGTATGAAACGAGTTTCAGTAGTGGGGGTTTAGATAGATAGCCTTGTGGAATTTCTTACCTCCTTGTTTTGTAAACAAATTAATCAAGGAATTTTCATATTATAGGTGATCCTAGGATAGTCCTCAAGTTATATAAAAGAAAAGAAACTTAATCCTATAAGAAGAATGGTATGAAACATATCATGAACCTTCTAGAACGTAAGCTAAGAATTGTAAGATGTCTCTAGTAAATCAAGAATCTTAAGAAGATTTTCACAAAGGATGTCTTCAGCTATAACTATGTAATGTGGTTGGTCTTTTTAGTTGTATGTCCTTTCACAAAAGAAAAAAATTAATTTTTGGGTCGTTCACTTGGTATGGCGTGTGAAAAGAATTATAATGTGGATGATATAGTGTTGGAACATTGTGACATAGTGTGATATGTAAGTGTATCAATGTGTTGTATGACTTGATTGATGTTAAAAGAAATGAGTTGTATCATGATGTTTTTACCATGTTTTGAAGAAATGTGTGTACCACCTTGTTATGCAGCAGAAGATGTTATGTTGTGATGTACTATGTTCATCGTATGTATGATTTGTGCAATATGTAATGTTTCATGCTGTGATTTGGGGTCATGCGGTGAGTGTATGAACCCTATCGTATGGTGATTGCACTTTGGGTGCAAAATGTGGTAAAGTGATGTGTTACACTCAGTGAATGTATGATCGTGATCTATCCTGTATATGTACCATATGTAAGACGTTATGGTAGTTATGTGTGTGCCACCATTATGTTAGTGATGTTGTTGTATGTTATGTTGTGAACCTTACGCTAACCGACCCTAAAGGGAATCGGTGAAGTGTATGTTGAGAGTGAGGAATGGTGTACCATGGGTCAATAACTCGAGTCAAAACTTGGTTTAGTAGATAACATGTGATTCTTTCCTCTCTCCCTATGTGGTTGCATGTATGCAACCTAAGTGCAAATATGACTATGTTTAGCCTTGTCAAAGTGGTGGCGGGATGATTATGGATGGAGGTGATGACAAATGTATTATTGATATGTAATTACAAATGAGGCTCGATGTTCCGAGTGCTAGCAAATCGCTTGAGTACCCCTTTGGTGGCTAGATAAGGCCACACAGCTTATTATAATGTGACATTATTATAAGTTGATTTTATTCATAAATTGAGCTTTTTAGTTTATTTTAGTAAGGACCAGTAGATTTTCTTGATTGCCATGCTTTATAATTTTGGGCATTTCCTTGGTTTGTGGCACTAACATGGGGATTTTGATACTAACTATGGCTATTTGGCCATTTATTTTGCTTGATTTTGGGTCTTCTTTCAAATTTTAAGATTTTACCGCCTTGCCCAAGGCTTGTACTTTCGCCACTTGGCACTTTGATTGGATTGTTATCTTTGGTTCTATTGTCATGATCTGTGGAATAGGGTCATGGGATGCACCATGAAATGGTTGGACCTATGGACCCGCCTCATTGTATAGGGGTATGCCCCAAAGGAGTTATAGATAACTAGTGGGTTGTTAAACCATGCGTTATTATGTCACTTGGGTTAGGAGTGTTCGAACCCTATGTGTCTTGGACCATAGGTCAACCGGCCTCCTTGAGGGAGGCATAAGAGACTTGAGGGAGGCATAAGAGTTTGAGGGCCAACACTTAAGATATCGTAGATGGTAATGGTATAATCCTTCAAGTAGTGCAGTTCGAGGTCTTATATATGTTTCAGTTTGGCTCATCTCTGCCATGATTTCTTCATAATGCCATTTTATACTTAACATTCACAGGGAACTAGTTGGTTGGATTTTTGTGTACTGTTATATATGGATTCCAGGTCAGAGAGGAGGATAAAGCACTATTCCAACTTCCATTAGATATTATTAGTGGGCGAAGGGGATTTTTCATTTTCTTCAGCTTTGGCTAATGCATTTGGCTCTGCTAAAAACATGGTTCCCACCTCTCTTGACAGTCAAGGTCTAAAGCCTCTCCTCCGAATGTTGTTTTTTTCCTGTTCTCGTTCACTGTTTATCTGTCATTCTTGATCATAATATTCTGCTTGTGTGTGTGTATATATACATCCCTTGAAAGCAGATAAGGTGGAAAGTTCATACAAATCGGGAAAACAAATCTTCAGATTTTGGAGAGGTGTGGAGCAATGCCATTGCATGGGGTGGATGCGACATCAATGGCTAAGCTTGAGATTTTAAGGGAGAGGAAGTTCGATAGAATTGTCTACAACTTCCCTCACGCAGGATTCTTTGGAAGAAAGGAAGAAGATGGAAAAGTAATCAAGTAGGTTTTTAGCCTTTAAATCCTTTCCTTAAGTCTACCCCATTGGAATTTATCAATATGAAATCATTTTAAGTTAAGGGATTGTTTTGTAAAACTTAGGACTAGAACATGTAGCCACAATTAAGTGCAGAAGTTCTATTGTTATTGAATTCTGTTTGGTGGGCGGAAGCACCGTCATTTGGTGAAAATGTTCTTCAAGAATGCGAGTATAATGCTCAGCACAATGGGAGAAATCCATGTTACACATACAGATAGACATCCTTACAGAAAGTGGAAATTGGTGGAACAAGCAGAAAAACATTGTAGTGCACACTTCCCTTCGACACCATTTTGTTTTGTTGTTTTCGAGACTGATTACTTCACTTATGGATTACTATGGCTTCTTGATTTAGCATGCTAGTAGATATCATAGACATTGGATGTTATTGATTTGATCTTTATATGATGCATATGGTTTACTGGTGGACATTTGATGATGATATTTGTATACTTTTGACAGGGTTATTTATCTTTAATTATGACATGTGATATGTTTAATCATATTGAGTAGAACTTGATAATTGGACTAATGTGATGATCGTTTTGACATAAATGATATGTGGAATAGAAATGTGCTAGAAAGTGTTAGTGATATCGTACTTGCATAGATGATAGTAAATCATGTGTCGTTTATTTTAGATTATATTGTATATTTGGCATGAATGTTTTAATGCGGCCAACAGGACGAAGGAGGTATTCTACATTACTGTAGGTATATTATATTCACAACAATATTGGGGAGTGGAGACCAACCACATCGGAATTCGAGAAGAATCCAGCTAAGGTCACCATGGCAACAAGTAATTGTGTGTGTGTTGGAATCATTTGGTTAGGGAAAAATTGTGACCTAGGGGTCATGTGTTGCCTTGTTTTAATTTTCCCTTTTATTATGTTAGTATGTGTTTCTCTTAGTAAGTGAAATTTTACTTGTGTTATTATTCATACTCTTTGGATTGGAGTTTACCCCTTTGTTAGCCATGGGTTGTAGTGGCTTGATTAAGTTAATTTGAAATTTTCCTAAACTAATTAAAAGATGTGACCAAAGAGAGTTCATTTATTAGGATTTGATTTACTTGGGATTTTGTGTGGATTGATGTGTGTTTGAGTTTTGAGTGTAGCACACTCTACCCCACATGGGAAACTCGAATTTAGCCTTGGAGGCCAAATTTCAAAGCTTGTGGGATAAGTCATACTTGTCCCACACCTCTTAAAACCCCATGCCAACCCTACCTATGGGTTGGAAGGCCAAATTTAGGGTCTTTTAGGTGTTTTGGGGGGATAAAAGGGTAAAAATATTAATTGCACTTTCTTTCAAAATTTAATTTTGTCCTTTGGGGGAGTGGGCTTAGTTGGAGTGTGTAAGGTGCTTGCCTTTCTTTCAACCACTTATTAATGGTGCATTGGAATTTGATGTTGACCAAATGATGTGGAGTGGAGGGAAAAGGAGGTGGCATCCTACTTGGAGCCACATCATCCCTCCCTCTCTTTTCTCTATTTATTTGATCCTCTTGTTTGTTTTGGGGGTTGGAAGTTTTATTTTTAGTCTTTGGTATTTTAGAGAGGAGAGGATTTGGAAAGAGTTTGTGGATTTTGGAGCTTGTTGATACTTGTGGGAATTTTGTTGGAGCTTGTGGATGCTTGCTTGATCTTTGGAGGGATTTGAGACTTCATACTTGGAACAAGCTCTACCATGGAAAGGTAGGAGCTTCACCTTTGTTGTATTATGTTTTTCTTCTTTTTGTTATATGAATGAGTACATATGTTGTGTTGAATTTTGTTGTTGCAATGCTTGTTGGGAATGGGTAGAATGCCTAAGTTGGGAGTGGGAGGAGACTATGGGGAGTTTAATTGAGGGAGGCATAAGAGATCATGTTCTTGAGGAGGGAGTTTGGGTTGGGTGCCCACCTAGTATGAGAAATGCTTGCATTTTCTTATTGTTCTTAATTTGGGGGAGCCATAAGAGTTGAGGGAGGCATAAGAGTGAATGGAGGGATAAGGGGTACTTGAGGGAGGCATAAGAGTTGTTAGGGGTATTGTGTTTTGCATTGGAGGCTTTTAGGTGGCACCCATTCCCATTGGGAGGCATAAGTGGCCTCCCCATATGTCTTACTCTTATGGCTTTCTTGATAAGCCTTGTGACTTTGTTGTTTTGATGGTTTCCCTCTTGTTGAGTTGTTGATTCTTTTGTTTTGAAGGATTATGGAATGCATGTGAAATGTTATGTTTAGTTATGTGGAAGCTAGTAGTTGCCATGAGTTGGATTTTTCTCCCATTGTGATGTGGTTGGGGCTCGGGGGCCAATGGAGAGGATGGCTTCTCTTCTCCATTGGGTATCTTGGTTGGGAGGAGAGCGTTGCCTCTGCCCTTATTTTGTTGTGAATCAAGCAAATTATTGGAGGAGCTACCTTGTTGATGTTTGAAGTATTGGAGCCCTTTTGATGAAAATGTGAAACCACCTTGTATGTTTACCCACCTTGAATGGAGGAAAAATGTAATATTGCTTTGTATTTTAGCTTCCATTATTGTAAATTTGTTTCCACATGAAATAGAAAAAGTTGTAACAAATTTTTGAAGGAAAGTTGCTTTGAACTTCATTAGTAAGGTTGTAATGTGGATGGAATTAAAAGTTGAAAGAAAGACCATCTATTTATTCTCCTTTCACTTGGCTTGGAACCTTTTATGAATGTGTTGATCTTGTTGAAATGTTAGTAGTTCTTGTTTTAAAACTTAATGGAAATATTGTTGAAAACCTCTTGAGGAATGTTGGGAAATTTACAAAATATATATATATTGAAATTCATTTTATTACTTAAGAGATGTATTGGAAAAGCTGGAATGTTAGTGCTCTTTCTCTTCTTGTATTGTTGATGAATGGACTTAAGTTTTTTTTTTTAAATAGCTTTCAATATGCCAATGAAGTAATCTATGCTCTAGCTCTATTATGCTTTTCCTCATTTATGAATCCATTGTAAATCTATTTGCAAATTGTAAAAGAAATGAAATCAAACCTACTTGAAACCTCGTTCAATGCCTATTAGATTGTGTAGAAAGGAATTTTAAGGTAAAAGCTCTAACTTAGCAAGTCCATTAACCACATGTCCTTATTGTTTAAGAAGGAAACATATATTTTAAATATTACTCATATTAAAGTAATGCTAAAATAAATGAATCTATTATTATCAAGTTATACTAATATCAATATACTACCAATATTTCTTTTATATTACCAAAAGTAGGTTAGTATATATTATTGCCAAGTAGATAATATTAATTATATATACAAAACAAGTCCTATTGGCATGGCCGTAACAGGCCGCACTGAAACCTACGCAGGAACTGTTCTTGTTTGCAAGGCGAATTGTGCTAAATCACATATATAAACATACATTCATATCTTATAAAACAATTCAGAAGATGATATATCTCTGTAACATCATCAGGCAATAGGACTGTACCAAAATTTATGCTGATAGGTACATTTTATTGCAAAACAAATCGTGCTTCATGAATATTCTGATTTGAAATAGACCCACCCCTACGAATGAGGCGTCTATATAATTGCAAAGCAAACTGTGCTCCTGTACATTCGGATATGAAACAGACCTAGCTCTATGAGATTCTCTCCCACGGGCTACACCGTAAAATGAACACGTTCTCAGTAGAAAATCGTTGTAATATATTGTTTCAGGTCGCCTCTTAACACTCTCACTGTTCTTTAATCGATTTTGATTGAAGTATCACGAAGGAGAACTCCGAATTTTGAGGGTGCATTCGATATTGAACAGATAACAACATAGTTGGACAACCTGCTTGTCTATGCGCTCAAAAAAAAAAAAAAGAGGAGAAAAAAAAAAGAGAGGGGCTTTGTTTTATGGCCGTGGATCGGCCTCTTCTGGCCGACTTGTGTGCAGCCGTGACCGAGACCCCCGCCATGGATGCACCTCGCAGCACCCGAGGATAGTGGAGGTAACACGTTTCCCTTGCTCGCCTGAAGCTTCGTCTGTAGCCTCCTTGTCAGCATGCGCGGCCAGGGCCGAGTAGATTGGGAAAAACGTCTGTCCCTCTGGCTGAAGCTTCACCTCTCACCACCATCCTCTGTCCTCACGCCTGGGGCCGAATAAAACTGTCAACCCACTGCACTCACCTGCTGTAGCTTCATCCATAGCCATTTCTTTTATTGCACGGCCAGGGTCAAGATAAATGGTGGGCAGACCAAACGGGGGCAGAAGATTTGCAAAATCTAGGTGGAGGATTTGGTGATATGTGGCCGGTTGGAAGAAGCTTGCACGCAAGGAGAGGGGGAGGGAGTCTTAATGGTTGACAGGTGTTTGTTGAGTCACCCACCGCCCCAACCATAATATTTAAGCATAAGTTTGAAATGCTTTACTTTACAAGTTAATGAAAACACGGATAACTAGTTAGGTTAGTTAAGTATTAAATACTATATAATATAATAGTGGTATGACATATAACATAATTTTCATATAATAATCATACTAGATATAAATAAGGTATTATGTATATCTAAACATATAAAATCATACAATGTAATAAAATAAATTAGTGCCAAAGTATATATCTTAATGTGTAATTCCTTTATATATATATATATTATAATGTATTAAATTCATGAGATAACGTAATATAAATGGATAATAAAATAAAAATAAAAATTTGAGTGGTTAGTGTATTCACTTCAAAATAAATTATATCATACTCTAGGGTTAACATTCAGAAATATTGTTATTACGATATTATCAGACATTAGACTAATTAACTCGAAAGACGACCCTTCTTATCTTTTGTGAAACGTCGAATGAGATAAAATTAAATATCATTGACCTCGAAGCATTATCGTGACTTTTGTAGTTTCAAGCTCAGTATGCGGCACACCCTTCAAAAAAATTTAGTCATATTGTTTAGGGTTAAATGTTCATGGAAGTAAGTTCTTGGTCGTCGTAAATCGTTTTTTGTGGTGCTACAAACATGGGTTGGTTTTGAAACAGTTGAGTAAAATTCAAAAGATCAGATTATCCAGGATATACCAAAAAAGAGGAGCTGGGCATAAAATTGATGAAACTTTTAACTTGGGGAACTATCGGACTTACATGTTCATCAACAGTAAAAATTATTGAGGGTTTATTCTCTTCATTTGTATTTCTTCCTTTCACATTTTCGCTTTTATAGACGACATGCATTTTGAGTATAGGGAATCAATGGCCACAACAGGTTCACATTGCGAAATTATCTCCTAAGGCGAATTCAGAGAGCCTTGAAATGACCATTTTGGAGCATGAATGCAAGGTAAAAATGTAATCAAGCAAAGAAACCGGAGTGGGAGGGTAAATTTAGCCACTTGGAGAAAGTAATCAAGAAAAACGATGATGACCTCCATCAAATGAATGAAGCTTTGAGAGAAAAGGAAAATACTATCGAACAAGTAACTACGGCTCACGAGTTTGAAGGATGTGAGCCTTGAAAGGGCTGTTTGAGCTTGAATTTGAAAGGCAAGCATTAAAGGCTGCTAAAACTAGAAAAGCAGATTTGGAAGCTAGTTTTGAGGAATACAAGTTGTTCGTAAGTAAGGAGCTCAAGAAAATGAAAGAACTCGCGAGACAAAGAGACGATGCCCTCTATCAAAAGGAAGAAGTTTGCAGGGAAAGAGAGATAATTGCCAAACAATTAGATGAGGCTTTGAAATTGCAAAAGGATGTAAATGGGAAAGAGGACATGATTTTAAAGAAACGAAATGGCCAGTGGAAGAGTTACTCGAAATGGACAAGGAAATCCTCAGCTTTTTTTTGTAATTTTAAGGAGTGTGACATGGAAAGCCACCCTCTAAATAAATTGTGACATGGAAAAGCTACCCTCTAAGGAAGTGGTCCCATGAGAGGAGGGTTCCTATTATTTCTTAGCAGTGCTGCAGAGTAATTTTAGGAGTATTTTAAACCTGAATGGTCCCATGGTATAAAACAGTTTTGAGAATGTGCTGCAATTTTTAAGGAGATATATGTAAAACTGTTATATTTTAATTTAAATTAAAAAAAAAATGAAACAAATTTGGTCATTGAGTAGTTGACATTTGGCAATATATCTTGCTAAAATATAGAAGCAGGTGTGGGAAACTTCCAGCCCCTCCTTTTTATCATCTCGCTTAAACTCTCCTCCTAAAAATTTCTGCTCCTTATTTTAAGGAAAAGATTCTAAAGTTTCCTGTTTACTTAAATTTTATTTTTCATGGGGTCACCTACTGAACAAAAATAGGAGCAGCAGCCCCCTCCATGGGACCCCTGCCTAACTAAATGATTAATATTGGCCATTGCAAATCAAAAAAATCAAAAAATCACAAATCATAGATTCATGTAGTGCAATTATATAATCTCATACAAACTCTTGAAAGTTAGATTGGAAGTTAATGTTAGGATTAGAAGAGATTATGTAGTTTTACTCGTTGAGATGTAGTGATAATGATTTAGAAATATGCAAGAAGGATATGTAGAGTGTTATTGAATTATCTTGAAAATTTAGGGCATTAAAATCGAAGGGAGGAAGAATTTGTGTCTAGGGAAAATTCATTCGGATAGATTTGTCCTTTGTGTGTGGTTTTTTCTTGTGCATGGTTTTGTTAAATCTTAAACCTACAACACTTTGATCTTCTGTCTTTGTCTTCACTTACGGTGTTCTTGGTTTTGTGATTGCAATTATACAATAGATTAGGTTTTTTTTATTTTTATTTTTTCGTAAACCCTAGCTCTTCTTCTTTGAGAACCCTCTGATTTGGGTTGACTTGTCCACACAATACAAAGCTTATGAACAAGCTGTGATTTCCAAGCTATAAAATATACAAGTAGTTGAGAAGAAGTGCATAAGGTGAGCCGAATTATTGTTTTCTTCCCATGGTTGTTTATGCGGTTTGATTAAGGCATTTCAAGATATATGTAATATGTATGCCACTCCCTCTGTTTGAGATATAATCACAAGTATTTATTTCCCTTATGATCAATTGGGTAGGGTAAATCTCTGTTGTCGGTATATAATGGTGATATAAATCAGACTTTACAGGTTTATTTGGGAGTAGCTTTAAGGGATGGATCTTGTTTTGTAGGTGTTGAGAGTGTGTCCTGGTCTTCTAGTTGTGGGTACATAATTGTGATAGATATTGGGATTTTTAAGGATTGAGGTTGGGATTCAAACCTAGTCTCAATCTATTTTGGTGGATGGTGTGACAATGTATTTTTATTATCATTTATTTGATGAATTACAATTTAATCTCTATAATTTGAGAATTTGAAAAAAAAAAAACAGGGAAAAATTGTAAATGTTGAAATTACTAAACAATATTTAACCGTAAGTGAATCATTTAAATGGAGAAAGTTAAAAATATATACAATAAGCCAATTCTTAAAAAATTAAATTAACTAAATTTATATATTAATTCATCGTATATACATTTTGAAGAAAAAGACAAGAAAAAGAGCATCTTAAATTCATTCCATCCAAATTAAATGAAAGAAATGTAAAAAAAAAAGAAAAAGGAAACATTATATGATACATTAACAATAAAAACACCAAAGAGCATAACGTTTTTATAATTAGAAAGTAAAAACTCTTTAAAATTGTTTGGTTTGGTTCTATTATTTATAAGTGATTTTTTTTTAATTAAACAAGATCGAAATTTGGATTATTTTAATATTTTTAATTTAATATTTTAATTTATGTTGACAATTTTTAACATTTTATTGGGAGGGTTAAATGATTGTTTTCAGAAAAAATAGTCCCATGGAACAAAAATTCTAACCTTTTAAAATGACTCCCTAATAAATCTAATTTATTAAAAATACATATAATCGAACAAACTTTTAACAAGATTATATTCTTTTAGAAAACTAATATATGTAAATCCATAATATAGTTAAATTAATATATTTTAAAAAACGAATAATAATTGTTTGTGTTCTTTTAACCATCTATTTTAAAAATATTATTTATTTCACGCATAATTGTTTTGTGATATATTTTTTTTTATCAAGCCACAAAATTTTTTAACATGATTTGTTTTCCAATTTTTCTTTTAAATTCTTTAAATTTTACTAATTGTAAACATAACTTTCAATGAATAATAATCACCTTTACTCTTCAAAACTAAAAAACATTTGACTTTTAGTTTGTTTTATTTGAGTTCCTAAGTAAAATTGCTCGAACAACCATTTGTTATTAGATTTGAGGTCATTATTGGTTCACCATGCTTCTTCTCTAACAAATTTGGAGGTTTTAGAAAATTTAATGGTCAAATTAATGTGCACTTTTGAGCATTCTTCTTTATTAAAGGTTTCTCCTCCCAACTTCTTATAATTTGAAATCCAATTTATTAATCTATGAAAATGTAGTTTAATAATTCGAGCATTAAATTGTATATATTTAATATTTTTATTTATTATATTACATAATTTATTTAATTTAATATAGAAAAATAATGGATAGACCACCATTTATTGAAGTGAAACATTTCAAATCAATCTAGGACGAGAGTAGAAGAGCGCACATAGGGTGGGCCAACTCAACTACGAGTCCTCGAGTAAAAGTGTAGGGCACAAACATGACCCTAATGAGTGTGCTATTGCATTTGCTAATCAAGAGGATATAAATTTCAAAATTCAAACTTTCCATATTTCTTATTTACCAATACATCACAATCCCTTAACAACATTGGATAATTATTAAGGGACAATGCACATTTTTGAATCCATCACATTTTGTATTCTAACATGATAAAATGAAAGGGATGTATAAAACAGAAAGACTAAATACAATAGTGGTCTAACACTTCATGAATTTCCAAGTACTTGATTGACGATTTTTCTAGTTGCTTGATGTGATCATTATAAGCTTTGTAAATTCCATAGATTTCTTGGTTGTCACAAGACTTCTCACATTTAATTAAGTTTCATGATTATAACGAGGATTTTTTTGTAAAGGTAAATAAGGAAATTGGTGTATGTGTATATAATTTGTAGTGCCCACTCCTCTTCGACATTGATCTTACTAGGAATTTGTATACCTTGAATTAGAGATCTTGACTTCATTATCATATTTGATTATTAGACATTGGTAGATAGACATTATTATAGTTGCTTAGTAGTTTGATAGACTACATGGAGGTTTTTGACTTCGACATGATGCGACTTATCAATGGAGTACATGCATGGATTGACATTTCAATATTGTTGATCTAGAGTTACCACTTCGTAAGATCTGTGCCGACACATTGAATTTTGATACATAGAATTTGTAGACAACCTAACTAAGCTTGTGATTTTATTGTTGTCAATGAAATGGAAGAATTGAGATATCTTGAAATTGTAAACAATAGGTAAAATTACTTGATTTTAGTGATGATTTAGTTATGTTAATTGATGATGTGAATTGATATGTATTTGTGTGTTTTATTGGCTCGATGTCATTAATATGACCACAAGACTAGAAAGATATTATTTTGATTTTTCAGAAATTGTAACATAACAAACAAAAGGGGATAGAAGACCAACAATGAAAGAATTTGGGGCATTGACAATAGGTCATGTTGGCAACTTATGTAATTGTATGTTGTTTATTGTTGTTGGATGGTTAGGAGGTCCCCATTGGGGGTGGTCTCAAATGTGACCTTGAGTAAATTTGTTGTTTTCCCTTTTTGGTTTTATTTATTTGTGAGTATTTGTATTATTTTAGTATTTTGAGTCACCTTTATTATTGTTTGTTAAGTACTCCATTTAAGTTAATTAAACTTGATTAATTAGTGTAATTTGGGATGTGACCAAAGGGAGTAATTAATGTGAGTAGGTGGTTCTTGGTTTGTGTTGGATTTGGAAGGATTTTATTGCTTTTGAGTGTTGTGTACTCAACCTTGCATGTCAAATTCGGATTTGGGCTTAATGGCCATTTTGGAGGCTTGTGGGACAAGTTAAGCTTGTCCCACACCTCTTAATTTCACCTACCAACTACCCATATGGGTTAAGGGGTCAAAAATAGACCCCATTATGTGATTGTAAGACAAAAAGGTGCTATTTATTGCACTTTCTTACACAAGTTTTTAATTTTCCTTTAGGGGTGTGGGTTTGAGCTTGAGTGTGTAAGAGGGTTGTCATTCCCTCAACCACCAATTTATTGTGCTTGGGGATTGGGTTTGACCTTGTGATGTGGAATGGAGGAGAAATGATGTGGCATCCTACATGGAGCCACATCACCTCTCTCTCCTCTCTTTTCTATTTATTCTAATTTTTTTGAGGATTTGGGGGTTACTTGTTTTATTTTGGACTCTTGCATTTTGGGAGGAGCTTGTTTTTGGAGTGTTTGTTTGGAGCTTGGAGTGGGATTGTGCTTGCTTGGACTTGGAAAGGCTTGGAGCTTGTGCTTGTGGATTGGATACTCTTGCAATGACAAGGTCTTCACCCATGTTTTCTTTTGCTATTTTGTTGTGCATATGTTTGTGAATGGATGTTTGTTGCATGTTTGTGATTTTGGGAAGTAGAATGGCCTTTAGGTTGTGTAGGAGAAAATGGAAATGAGGATATTTTGGAGGGAGGCATAAGAGTATCATTGGGTTTTGTCTTGAGTTTTGTGTGGGAAAAAAATGTGGGCGTTACATAATCATTTTAATTTCTCTTAGCTAACATGTGAAGTAGTATAGCTCGAAATTAGCGTCAACTCATTTAGTAGATAATTGTATGTACCTATTGAAAACCCACATTGATAAAAAAGGTAAGATCATGAAATTTATTTAATTTTATATTTCTCCGATATTTGTTTAGTATGCACTTCAATGACTTATTTACTTTTACATATAGAGCCAAATGTTGGCTTTGTTTAATGCATCAACACAATCATTTTTAGAACTAGTAGAGGTAGCAACTTGGCATATTTCTGTACATATATTTTTTAACCATGAAGATTTCTTATTCAAAATCAAATATTTCCCATAAAGAGTAAAGTATCAATGTCACACCTCAAAGGTCCAAGGAAGAGTCTCTAAGAAGAGGAATATAACTCCATCAAGAAGGAAATTGAACATTGTCACTCCATAACCATGTGAGTAAATCGAGGGGATTAAGGCCTAGGAAAACTAGGAAACTTCCTAGGGCACTAACATTTAGGGGGCTAATTTATTTTATTTTATTATGGTTTTTATGAAGAGTATATCAATTTATTAGTTCCATATATGCTAGTAGCAATTAGTGTCCAACCTTACATACAAATTCAATTCACTTCATTCAAAATAAAATTAAAATTACATAATTGTATTAAGAATATGATATTTAATAGGCCTCAAATATTTATGAAAGTTCCTTTGTTGCATGATTCTTAAATTTAATTCATACTCATGTATTTTTCATACTTTGTATTGTTTTGAAGTCTTGGAATTTTTTTTGGAGGAGAGATCAAGAAAGGTGAATATGTAAAGAACGTGAGAAAAAATAGTTGGGAAATATATGGAAAAAAAGATGATTATGATAGACTACATGTTAGAGAATTAATTGGGGATTTTAGGCATTAGTAGCTACAAACAAATATTAGGAAGTTTTTCTCAGTTAGCGGAGGCATTGAAAGAAACATGATATCTGGTCACAATTAATTATTTTTTCTACTATAGATTTTATTTATTAATAAAATGCGTTAGCTCTAGTATTGCCTAGGGAGCTCATAACCCTTAATTCAGCCATGGAGTAAATACAAGTTGGAACTAAAAATGGGACAAACTTTCAATCTTGAGAAGAACACCAGGATGAATGAAAATAATCTATAAAGAGATGAACATCCTAAAGACGGAGCTAAAACACTAACACTTCATCATGTTTGTGGAAAGGGCATCCCAATAAGGTATATATATATATATATATATATATATATATATATATATATATATATAGTAAGAACAGTGGCCATGCAACACAAATTTATTGGTACACTTTTCCGTGTTCTATTTTTGGAATGAATAACCATTATGTTTTCATGTGTTAATATATATATATATATATATATATATATAATATGAAGATAAAGTAAGAACAAAGGGCCATGCAACACAAATTTATTGGTACACTTTTCCGTGTTCTATTTTTGGAATGAATAAGCATTATGTTTTCATGTGTTATAAGAGAAGGTCCATTACAAAGAATCTCATATATTTGAAAAGAAGGATGTAAGTTGCAAAGACCACTCTCTAAATAAAAATGTGGAAAAGGTCATGTTCTCTACAAGAATGGGAAATAATTATTACACTCATTGCAACATGAGTGGGAATTAGAATACAAGATGTTAAAAATTCATCAACAAATTCACCCAAATAATTGCAAAGGGAACTCAAGGAAAGACTATGCATCCAAAAACAAGAGGGAAGTTGTTCATAACCTACAAAAAAGAGGTGGAAAATGAAAAATTTGTTAAAATCACCAACAACCAAAGAGAATCATAAATAAGTCCACATATCTAAGGAAGAATCCATGGACATGGATCAGCCCATGGAGAAGAACCCATCACCATGTGCGAGAGGTAAACATGGTAAGAGATCAATCCTTATAAGGATAGTTATAAAACTCAAATTTTTATTTGCATCTAATAAATAACATTCAAAATTTAAAAACCATTAAGAGGGAACAACCATATAGGTCCTCATCACCATTATACGTGGGTATTTGTAAGAGTTCATTATTGGTTTTTTGGATAAAGTTTTCCATAACTATATGATGTTGATTAACATACATATATAAGCAACTCGAAAAATAATTTTAATTCCCATTGTTCAAAGAATCATGAAGGGAACTAACCTCATTTGTATGATCAAGTACATAGGCATTTCATTCATTGAGTGTGGATATGGATAAACCATTCAGTTTGAGAGGCACATGTATAACTATCCCATTGTGAAGAGGTTTTATCATTTTAAATACTCTCATGTTCATATCAAATGAAAATTGACATGTTTTCCTTACCACTTCTTGTAGCATATTGGAAAGTTGGGTAAAAGATGCACTCCAAGTTAAAGTGAGATTCAAGCACATGTTAAAGATGAAGGTATCATAAAGGTGAACAACATGTTGGTTTTCTTTTTCTTTTTATGAAAATTTAAAATTACATCATGTGCGTAATGTCTAATTTTGTTGTAGCATGCCCATGTTTGCTTTGGTATGAATATAAATAACAAAAATATTGTAGAAAAGTTTGTAGGATGTTGTATGTACATAGAATAGGATTGTAATAATTTCTCCGAATCCATTTTTTGTATGGAAACAATTGGTAACATGTTGGGCATCTTATATAGCATGCTCATGAGTCAAAATTGTCTTCCATGGAGGGAGAAGAAGTAGAATGGAATTAAATGATGAGAGATGCATCCATGGTACATATCACTTCAAAAGAAGACATCTGATTATAATGTATGTTTAATTTGACATCCTTATTCCTTAATTTAAATATGTTTATTTCAATATACATTACATTTTTGACATAAATTTTGTAAGATCTAAGATATTGGAAATATTGTAAATGAATTTGTGTATTTACAACCTATGTTTGTTGCATTTATTGAATTATAAGACCCAATATATAGTAAATTTGTAAAATTTGTGATTTTTATAACACCACTTACATTATTCAATGTGTTTTCTTCACCTGGATGAGAATGTTGATAGTAAGGAGGATATTGAGAAACATCTCCTACGTCCGAGAGATTCAATCTAAACACCAAGCATGCACATTGAAGGGGCTAAGATGTTAATCCAAGAGGAATACCAAGACACCGAGAGTGTAACTATGTCAATTGGTATATATTGGAAGGATTTGTAGAATCTTTCTCAACTTGGGTTTGTAGGTTTTAATAGAAGACACTCTCCAGTGAGAAAGAAACAAAGTGTTATCCAAAAGGATGATAATATTGGTATATTGATTACGAAGATAGAAGGATATTCCTTATATTTTAATTCTAATATTTTTGGGACTGAAATTCTATAGTTTTGGTGTATGATCCAAAAATGCATCAAGAAGATCATCCATTCATTCATAAGACAATTGGCCATCAAATAGGGTTTGAAACATGCCAAAGTCCTAAGAAAAATAAATAGTTTATGGTGAAAAGTATTTTATAAAATATATGATTTTTACTATATGTGTGTTTATTACGTAATTGGTTTCCATTTGGAAAAATATACACTTTTAAAAATAATGGCACCCAATTTCAAGTATGTATGAAAAAATTACGGTCTTTGGAAGCTAGAGCAATTTGTAGGGTTATAGAACCATCGATGAAGAAAAAGTGGTTATTTCACAATAGCCCCAACAACTATGTGATTTCCAAAAAAATTTATAACCTTGAGTGCCTATTTTACAATCATCTCGGTGGTTTTCAAACTTGAGTGGGGTTTTGCAACAATTGCTGTTGTTAAAACCAGGTGGTTTGAAGGAAAACAAATTCACATGGATAAATAAATGGGTTGTCCTCAATTTCTAACTCTTAGGCTTCTTATTAGAGTTGGAGGTTATGTTCTTGTTCCTATGTGATCTTGTGGGGATTTATATATCATTCACTCATTAGATTCATTGTTTTTGATGGATTAAATAGATATTTCTTCATTTATTCATTCATTAAGCGACTAAGTGGATTCAATTTTTGTGTATTCAATTAGAGTTGATCAAAGATGTGAAATTGACAGTTGAGGAAGCACAATGAGTGTATGGGAACTATGTGAAAGTGCAAAGAAGGATGTCAAGAGAAAATGAAATCGGGGTTTGAAGAATACACAAGCGAGATAGTTGAGTTCATTACTTTTTCTTGTTAAACGAAAAGTCTTCCATTGAACATTCCACAGGTCATTAAAAGTGTAGTAGCCCCTTGATATTGGTGTCCTTGTAAGCCCAAGAAGGTAAGAAGCTTGTAAAATATAAAACATAGTGGAGATGTGGAAGAATGAATTTACTCAAGTGCTATATTTTCCTCATATTGAGTTTCTCTAAGACAACTTCTTGTGTTAATATATTTCATATTGTGATTGTTTTAATTGTTTACATGTTTGTAATCCTTGCAAATAATATATGTACTATTAACACTTAAGAGAGCTAAAAATACTCAATTACAAGAATAATACTTATTAATGAAAACTAAATAACTTCACATTGGTTTGCACTTCTATAAAAGAAACTTTTATTTCAGTCATGTATGGAGTAATAACATGCTCAATAATGCGAGGCATTTTATGTAATGTATGTATCATATGGGAAATGCATGTGAAGGGTTATTTAGTGTTTACACCCTATAAACTATAAGATGTGATAAATTCAAATATAGGATGTATGGGTTTATGATAGGAAATTATTCTAAATTAATCAACTAACATTAACATGCACATTCGAATGATGCACTAATACTTTTAACAATGATAAAATGATTTAACGATTTATTGAAAATACACAAATGGATAAGAACTTAAATGTGTAAAGTGGTACAAGAAATATTTTGGTGTTTATACTAGATGGATGATTTATGAACCTATAAGTACTTCATTGTTGAAACTAAAAATGGAAACTGTTCTTGTTGAAGACCATGAAAATCTTCCTTGAATGTTGTATGGCTATAGATCCTCTATATGGTTTTGTAATTGTGTGAAGTGGGGTTACGTAACTTCTACTACCATTTGTTTACATGTAAATCTGTTCCATTTTATGTCACTCAAGCACAAAATCTATGTATTGACCTCTAATAAGTAAAACCCTATAGACTGCGGTACCCTTCATAAAAGTATTATATAACAAAAGGAGATATCGAGAATGTGTGAGGTTGGAATACCCTTGGTGGTCATCCCATGCTGAACCAATCTAAGTGTTGCACTACATCCCCTTGAGTGGGATAAAGCATTATGTAGTTTTCCTAGTGTAGCGAAAGTAGTGTATGTAGTCTAATTCACCCCTACATGTTCCCTCATGTCTCTTGACACAAAAATTGTGGAATAACTATAGAGTAAAGAGTGTACCCAACATGGTAGTAGTGTGATATGATGTGCTTTAACTATTATACTAAACCATTTTTGTCCTTGAAGATATTTGATAATTCTTGGAGTGATTTTATCTTGCTTAGACATGGATATAGGACATTTAAGTGCTTGGAAATGGAGGAAGATATACTCTTTGACTTTGTCGATAAATTCGGACATGATGTAGTGGATGATTTAAATGTTGTGAAATTACTTTTAAGATATTTTGGAGATGTTGAATGGTTTAGTCATAATATTTGTAATAGGATCTCATGAGAGTTCCAAATGAGCTATGAGGTGTAATTTAATTACTTATAGAGGCTTCCATAGGTTAGATATTCACATTATGGCTCACCTAGGAAGATTAACTAACTCACATAATGATTTTAAAATTGGAAAAAGAGTTGATAAATGGATGAGTGCAAGAAGGTACATGTATGCTAGGACCATATTACTCTATGGGCCATAAATTTATAGTTTTTCCCATGAAGTCAGTGATGCAAAAGATAAGGTTTAGGAATGATGCATGTGTTATATTACTACTTTACTTGATTAAGATTTTTAGTGAATGACATAGTAGAGCACAGAGATGAGAAAGTAAAGAGTGAGAGAGAAAGATGTACTAATTAATCTTAGAATGTCAATATTTTTCTTAGCATAGGAACAAAGCCAAACTTTTCATTACTAAAGAATAAGTTACCAAATTTGAGTGTCTACAAATAGTCATTTGTATGTTGTAGATTTCATTTGTATAGGTTAGGAAACATCTTAAAAAACATTTTGGTGTTCTTATATGCAATAAAACTCGGGAAAAAACCTATTAGGAATAAATATATTAAATAATATTTTGGAGTGAAATATCCACACAAATTTACAGATCATTTATAGTGAAACTTAGCTTCACTCATTGTAGGAATGTTGGTTCTATATTTTAGCATGTTCGTTGGGAGGTGCTTAGTATCATAAACATTGATTTGTTTGGAATAGGTCTTAAAAAGGATTTGAAGGTAATATTATCATGAGATTTTCTTGATTTGTGGAACTAGGATAGAATTGAATACATCTTGGAACTCCTTTTCATTAATGCATTTATGTCTTTGCACCATCATAATTTCATATTGTAAACATAATCCATGACTTTCTCATTAGTTGTTACTTGACTTGGGAAATTGATACGAAAGAAATTCATTAGCTAATGTCAATGTAAAAATGAGATAGGATGTTATTAACTTATCTAGTGCATACTCCTTGTGTTTATGTGGGAATAGTTTTGTTTAAAATGTGTTATTTACTTTATAATCCATGCATGAAGTGTCAAAGGCTTGGAGATGCTACATGGGATCAATATTTCCATGATAAAAAGAGGTTTTTGGTGAAATAAATCCTACAAGTAGGATGTAACTAATAAATAGGCTAGAAAAAAATATGTATACACCTAATTTTTCATCTTAATCTTTCATACATGTTACTAAAAATTTCCTTTGTGTAGATAAGGGTTGTTGTTGTATCTATTTCTTGAACGGGTCCCTTAAGGGGTCTACCCTTCACATGGTCATTATGGGTTAGAGATAATACACAGAGAGAGTATCACTATGTGGTCCTAGATTTAGTTATTCTTGCATTAGTTATCCTTGTCCCTTTATGTCTCACACACTAGCACTCCCGACACTTGTTTGCATCTGACTCCATCATTGACACCTTTTTCACTTATTATTGCTTGATCCATGACACATTGCACCATTTTTGGCATTTTATCATCCTTAGATGATTCCGTCACTGTGGGTGATCGTGTCGGTGTTAGATTTCTTTTGGATGATGCCATCGCTCGTGGGTGATGGCGTCAAGTATATATACACATCACACTTTGAAATTCAAAAGGAAGGAAGAAACATCATAGGAACCGCCATTTTCTTTACTCTTTTGTGCCATCTTTACATATGCTCACTTTTCTCTTGGTTCATCTTGCACTTGACTTGGATTGGATTGAAAACTCTTCTTGATTGTTTGATTTATTGCACTATTGGGTCATCTATAGTGAGTCTAGGATGAGAACAGTGTTCCCCTTCCCCACCATGTATCGATTCTCTCTTAGTGTGATGATTCTTGGGAGAGATAGATGCATCAATAACCACCCTTAAGATAAGTTCTCTATCCTTATTTTTCATTTTCCATAGATTAGTTCATTTCCCTTCCCCATTATTCTATGTTAGTTTAGTATTGCGTGTGCATCGATAAAAAAATTAGCATGTTTATTTCACCTAACTACTATGTGCGCTGGAACTTCATTTAAACAAATTTTAATGCTCACCCGAAGTGTGTAAAGCTACCAAGTCCCTCCTTTGTGTTGGATTGTCAAGATGTTAGCATGTATGTTCATGATTACCAATTATACCAAAACATATATTCAATGCAAATCATCACATATATCATAATATGAGCTTGAAATGGAAACACATGTAATAAGGAAACATAATAGATTAGATAAACACTAAGATCAATTTCACCATGTAATCACCATATTCAGACACATCAATCACCAAAATCCATCCTCCATAATCCATTCATAACAAAAGCATTACATAACCGAGCTGATTACATAGCTTGAACAATAAACTCATTCTTCAAAGAGCCTCTCATACATCGTATATGCAAAAAAGGAATATAATCGATATATATATATATATATATATATATATATATATATATATATATATATATATATATATATATATAGGGGTGGGGAATTTCCCTTCACCGCCTATGCATTCTCAAAATAGATTGCATGCTCAAAAATAGCCATGCATACATACAAAAGCAACCATAAAGCATGCATGCTTTCCTAACAAGCCTAATAATAGATTAATCCTATAAATAAACTCTACTTTAATCCTATTATTAACTTGATCCATGCATGACCTTTCATATTGATTTGCATGTACTTTATCCCAAAATAGCTCTTGCTTGGCCAAAAGTCTCCATGCTTTTCTCTAGATCTAAACCGTTTCTTGATTGACACTCAAACTCATCTTTGTCTATTTTTAGCCCGTGGTTCACAAAATTGGCTAAGTCCTAAATATTTTCTACTTAGGAGCAAGCCTTTGTGCTATCCATTTTTTTCATGTGTGTGCCCCTTTGTGCTAGCCTCGCATGTGCCTTAGACCCCACATGGCATATACTTAGTGATTTTAGCCTTGTAAGATTACCTTACACTAAATTGGATTGCCGTCCTCGGAAATGATTATGTCCAAATTGTTCTCAAAAGATTGTATGAATAAACAATAAAAGAATAAAGAATTCAATGCCCAAAATAATCATTCACATATTAAAGTAACTTAGGCCTCGTGCTAAATAGTTTTGGGAGCAAAACATTGATCTCACTTACCAATTTTTTCCACTCATCTAGTCTCTGTTAATGCCTTCCCGTGTGTTGCCTCTATAATTCCCGGTATCATCGGTAAGGCACTAACTCTTCAACTCTTCTCTTGAGCTTATGAATGACCATAGTAAGTTCCACGCACAATCCCTCAATCACATCCATGTGATCTAGCACCGTATTTTGGAATTGTTCTATTCGAGCTCCAACTTTTCATTTTTGGTATTGATTACTTCCTTTCGCATTGTTGTTTCTTGGCATAATCTTGTTGCGCTCAATCTTGTTTGTGGGCATATTTTCTTGAATAGCCCTAAGTACTGCATCCTCATCAACCATGCACACATCAAGAATGGGTTCACATTTTTGGCATCTTTTAAAGACTACGTTTTATTTTCCACTACTTTCCTCCTTGAGTTTTGCGTAAATACATCTCAAGTTATGTAATTATGGCCTCAATAAGAAATTTGTTTTCTTCTTTCTCCTTCACTATATATTACATTGTTAGCCCTACACCACTCTTAATATTCTCTAGAAGCATACCGACCAGGATCTTCCAAGTAATCCATTTCATCATTATAATCATTCTTGGCTTCACTTACCAAGGCAGGGCATTGACCTAAATCTACTTTTACCATTACGTTGGCCCTGTCATATGCCTCCTTGATCTTGGTCTACTTCTGCCGTTCACCTTGAGGTCCATTTTCAAGTTGTCGACCTTGTGTTCCTTCTCTTTCTTATCTTCCACCAAGACTTTCATAGTGGCACTAACATCTAAATTCCTTCTTACAACATCGTGACCATTTTATTCAAGGTGTTGCATGCATGCCTTTTCATTAGTCAAGTTCACGGGGTTGAATATTTTATACTTCCTCGCTAGCTCACTTTTCAATCTATAACACTAATGGAGCTATCACTCACTTCAAACTCAAAATCTTCTCATGTTTGTGTGGTTACAAATCAAATCTTCCTAGTTTGTGACACTCCTCCATGCTTTTCCATTAGTTCCCAAGCATATAAATTTTCATTGGGCACCATGATCTCTGAAACGCACCCTAAGGCCCTTCTTGGGGTCATCCACAAAATCCATATGTAGTGACCTAGGTGGCCATTTATTTCTCACCGCATTCACCTTTTCCTCTGTTTCTTTGAGATAGAGGCACCACACTTGTCCCAACTCCTACTCCCTTTCCTTCTTTGATAACATAAGTGTCATTAGTCTCCTTCTCTTTATGTGCCTCCTCCTCCACATGTTCCTTTCATTGTCTGGGTGAACTTTGTCATTTCTTCCTCTATGCATGGCACCACTACCTTTTCTTATCTTCAACATTCTTTCCTTGCTAACTCTCTAGCCCACTCATGCTCAAGTTCCTCTCGTAAAATTTCTCCTTATTTTCCATATCAGATTCCTCGCTTGTCACTATGCTAGAGACAACCTTCACCCCTTCACGCTTTTTTTTTATTTCACTTTGATGTCCTTAGGCGGTTGAGATGTTCCAACGCCATTCTACTTCTTCTTCTCCTAAAATACATTTTCTTTCACTAGGAATGATCAAGTCCACCTTCCTCTTTTCCTTCCTCTTCCTAAGGGTGACCTCACACATTATTTTTGAAGAGGTAGCACTATCAGTCTTCCAGGATGTAGGAAGCAGAATTTGTAATCTCCATCTCCACTCCACCTTGAGTCTTTAGCCTCAACACCACAAATACTTTTCTTATCAACCATTATTAGTAACATTCAGTGGGGGATCAAGTCCAAAGTGTATTTGGTTCCAACATCTCCAAGTATATAGGTGTCACATCATACCTATAAGTCACGCAAAAGATATGCAAGTTTGAGTCAATCTTGTTAGCATCGAAGGTTAACTTTTGCGCATCCTTTATCTTGTTCACAACACACTTGAAGTACCAGGAAGTGAATATGAATGGAATCTTATACCAAGGGCCTATCTCCCCATCCTTCATCATGAAATGTGCAAGGCTATAATGTTGCATCACTACAAACTTTACTTGATCCCTAACCTCTGTAGGTAGCTCACACTGAATACACCACTTATTTTCAAAGTCTCTCGCAATTTGTTATACCATTTATCAATTATCACCTTGTATACATTTGAGATTGTGCCATCACAAGTATATCCAACAAATTACATTGCATGGGACTTGTTCACAGGTGGGTAAACCCACATATTATCATTTGGATCCATCTAGGTGCTCCAATCTCTAGAAGACAATGAGGAGGATCAAGCCCCAAGTTATCTTGGCTCCTTCTTCATTCTGTGCCTTTGATTCCTTAATAATTCCATTGGTAATGTATTTCACAATGTTGTACTGTGTCCTGTTCACCATTTTGTGCACAATATACAAAAAGTTTTTGTTCATACTTATCCACCTCTTCAAGAGGCACCCAATTTGTATCTAACTAATCTAATTGCAACCTTATTTACAAGATATGCGAGTTTTCAATAGTCATAACTATGCCTCCTTTCTTATACTAGAATGCGATAGTCAGCTCGTCAATTTTTGCATCATTTATAACAAATCTAGCACCATGTCCTCTTATGTGCTTCTCACAATCCTATGACATGTTTGATGAGTTGAGTGGTAATCCTTATTCTTCGGCCCACAAAATAGAAAAGAAAAATTCCTCATGCACCCTAGACATGAGCCATTAGTATAAATGTGTAGGCTTTGCAAAGAACGGTAACTTGAACAATTGAAGGACCCATACCTTCTCTAAATTCCTCTATATTGAATCATCAACCAACACTTTCCCTTCTTTATTTTTCCCTGGCAATTCCCACAACATATCTTCCTTCAAATTTCCTTCATGCCCTGGAGCTCTATGGTTATATTCACTAATTTTGCACTTGGGAAGTTGAGACTTCCAAGTCTGAACCCTAAGCACTCTAGGGAGTATTGCATTTATGAGTAAATGTCTTCTAGTGGTTCCTACCTTGACATCGACCCTCTTCATGTGATTCTTTCTTCTCGATATTAGGTGTCATTATTCCTACAAATTTGTGCCCTAGGCTACTATTTCACTACACTTACTTCATTATCCAAGCACTACGAACCCTAGCTTTCTCAAATCCGTCCCATAAAACCTTTTCCACTCATGCCCTAATGTTGCTTCCAATTGCTGGCTCAAACTTCTCTCTTCACAAGGAGCCACACACAACTTCACCCACACCTTTGCTTTCTCTTTTGTTTTTCTCTCTCTCTCTTTTTCTCCAAGTTACTCGATAGCTCTATTGCTCAAATTCTCTCGAATGAAAGGTAGAAAATAACTTTGAGTTGCTCCTTTTTATACTTTTTCATACCCCACCAACTTAATTTTTCCACTTTCAACACACTTTTTCTCCCTTTAAATCTTTTAAGTTATTTTCTTAATAAATCACCTTTTCCTACTTTTTCTTTATCACTTAACTTCCTTTCACGCATTGCATTCGTAACCCTTCTAGCGCCCTACTACTTTCCCAATCCAAAGACCTCCTTATGCGTGCCTCTCTGTGTCAAAGTACATAATCCTCTACACCATATACCCAAGTAGTTTATCATGTTGTTACCTACCTCACATTACACTTGTGCATCCTTCTTCTCACGTGGTCTTCAATCTAGAAATTTTCTTAAGAGCACCTTCATCCTTAGCACCTTTTCTTTTCCTTCGCACTAACCTTTTAGAATGAATACCCCTAAACTGTCCATGCCAACCATTTTCTCTTTCACACTGTGCACTTCACTACCTAGTTCACCCCACACTAAAAGTATGTGTGGTCCTCTGCACATGAAATCAATAGATAGTAATCATCTTCTACGCATGCAAACACACTTATTACAAAAAAACAAAGAACTAAAATTAAAAAGTATAGCAATAATTGAAAGAAACACATAAAAGGAAATCTAATCTAAATGGAAATATTTCCTTATTACAAAAACCAAGAAGCTTTATTTATAGTAGGGCTTCATCCTACTCCCATTGAAGTAACTTGGGAAACATGGTGCCATCCAAAGTGCTCTGTAATTGACATGCACCCGATTCAAGTATCTTGGTTACTACAAAAGGTCCTAACCAATGCACTTTTCAATTTCCATAGATGGACACAAACTTGGAGTCATAGAGAAGGACCATCTTTCCAACTTTAAATGTCTTGTTCTTAATGTGCCTATCATGCCATGCATTCTTCCTCACCTTCCTCTCATTATTCTAGCTCCAATGTGCAATGGTACACCACTCATCTAAATGTATTAGCTTGTGAATGTGCTCTTCCACATCCTATTCATCAACAAGTCCATCATACACGCACAATACGTAGGGATGGTAACATGAATTCAATAGGAAATATAACCTCTACGCCAAACACCAATTGAAAGGGTGTGGCCTTATTAAACCTTTTATAAGTGGTTATGTAATCCCAAAGTATAAGCTGACACTTTATCATCCCAATATTTTCTTCCAACATCACATTTTTTGTCAATGTCTATCCTAAGATCTTGTTGAAAGATTTTACAATACCATTAGCTTTGTGGGTGATAAGGAGTAGTCTTATGGTGTGCCACCATAAAATATTCCAAAATAATTTTGATTGTCTCATTAAGAAAATGAGTTCCTCTATCAATTAGTAAGCTTAACGGGAAACTATAGTAGATAATAATATTCTCCCATAAAAACCTTGTTGTTGTGGCTATTGTACAATCATTTGTAGGTGTTGCCTTATCCTCTTTTCACTTGTGTAGTCATATAATAATGTAGCATGCACCAGTCCTACACGAGGGTGGTGAAATAGGACCTACAAAAAGTCAATAACCTATTTTCAAAAAGGTTCAACACTTGCAATAGGCCGTAACGACATCTCATCTCTATTTCCAGGCTTTCTAAGGTGTTGAAAATGATCACATGCCTTGACATATTCCTTAGTATCCTTTGTAAAAATGTCTCCCACCAAATTCCAGCCATTAGAATATTACACATTGTAGCATCACCAATGTAATGTCCTCCTGTTATTCCACCATGAGACTCTTCCATAATAGCCTCACGTTCATGCTCTAGAATACAACGGTGAAAAAAATTCATCATATCCTAACTTGTAAAAATCCCATCAATCAATTGATAAAGTGCCGTGAATATATAAATTTAGTGTTTCTCCAATGTCTTCATTCCTTTAGGATCGTGTAAAGTACACAAAAACACTACAATATCCTCCAAGTCTGTGGGTGCATGATTTAATCTTAAAATCATGCATATGAAATTGTGTCCTCAATGTTCTATGTGTCCTCACTAGAATTGATCCTTGATAAATGATCAAACTTTGAATTTCTCTTTCCTGGTTTCACAACAACTGTGAAATCAAACTCCTAAAACATTAGTATCCATCTAAATTTGCCCTTGTAAAACATGTTTTTTGATAAAATACTTGAGTGCCATATGATCTATATAGAAAATAAACAAGGTTTCCAAAAGTATTGTATGAACTTTTACAATGCGTAGATCATAGATAATGCCTCGTGCTCAATGGTTATGTAATTCATCTCCGTTGGTGTGAAGTTCCTCTTTGCAAATAAAATGGGATGATCCACAATTCCTTCTCCTGGTTGTGCCAACACCGCGCTAATTTCCATGTCAGAGGCATCAACATGAACATAAAAGGGTTTTCCCATAAAGGAAAGCACAAAATAGGTGCAGTGGTAAGCCTCTCCTTCAATGTTTCAAATGCTGTTGTTGTGTCACCCCAATAAAATTTCCCCTTTATCCTTCAAGAATTCCTATAAGGGTGCGAAGATATTTGCATAACCTTTGATAAATTTCCTGTAATACCCTGTATGTCCCAAGAAATACATGCACCTAACTTTTATTGGTAGGCTCTTCTAAACCCAAGATCATAACTATCTTGGCTAGGTCTACCAACAATCCTTCTTACAAATTATATGCCCAAATAAAGTTCCAAAAGGTGTTACAAATATGCACTTCTTAATGTTAAGAGAGATGCTTAACTACCTACACCTCTCAAACATGAGTCTTATATTATCAAATGGTCCTTGAATAAGCCATATACTGTCTAATCATCCAGATATACCTGTAAGAATTTATGAATAAAGTCTTGAAATGCTTGCACAACAATGCGCGAGAACATTGTTGGCACATTTTTCAATCCAAAGGGCATAACTTTATATGAAAAAATTCCCCATTCCGTGGTGAAATTTTTTCTTTTCCTGGTTTTCCTTTTCGATGCACTCCCCGATAACTTGAAAATCCATATGTGAAATAATATATCTCGCGCCCAACAACTCCTTCAAGGATTTCTTTTGTGAATGGGGTGGGAAAAGGATCTATAACACATGAAGCATTGAGCTCTCTATAGTCCACACAAATACTTATCCTCCCATCCTTCTTAATGCTTATAACTATGGGGATAACCCATTTAGATTCTTCAATAGGATCAATTATTCTAGACTTGAGAATCTTATTAATTTCCTCCTTCACCTTCACGCGTAGATTAGGATTCATCCTATAAGCCTCTTCCTAACTTGGCGTGCACATTATTTCAGCTTTATCTTCATTTATCGTAAAGAAGGGTGTACTCCTTTTAATATGATAGCCCAAGCGGGAGTAAGTCTTGGAAGTCACGAAAGAGTTCAATAATATTTGTTACTTATTTCTCTGACAAATAATCACCAATAATGGCCTCCTTAGGTTCGGTCTCCATACCAATGTTACCCTTCTTTATCTTTATAGGATCATGATACGCACATGCCTTCTCATCTCGCACTGTCCATTACCTTACGTGTAACTTTAGTGTGGTCAAATCCAGGTTATCAACCTCATCATCATCTATCATGTATACCAACTTTCCCTTTTCTTTTTCTTTCCAGGCACGTACCATATCTTCTTCATTTATTTTCTCCAGATGAAGGTGCACCTCAAGATCATGTTCCCCAAATAACTCCACCATAAGTTCTTCAGCCTTCATGCTATCTCCTAAAGTAAGGTGCTTCATAATCTGCAGTGCTTCATGGACTGGAGGCTTAGTAGAAAAATAATAAAAATTTGGATCATACCTGAAGTCATATCTTGCCAATTTTTTGTTTCTCTCTTCATCTCGGCATGGAAATACCATGCGCTTATGCAAAAAGTAAGGTGGAATAGAAATTATGTACCCAAAGTGATGGTGGTAAGGCCTCCTTTCCCTGCACCCCATGTTCTCTCACAATCATGGATGTGATGAGAGGTAGGAGAATTCCCATGAAATTTACATGTTTGAGTAGGTACATTGCTCCGAGTAAACCTAGTAGAAAAGGCGCTCTCACTTATCACCACTCAAAAAGGCTATCTATATGTATTTCCCACCAACGCATTATTATACCACACAAAGTATAGACCAAAATATTTCTTCTATCCCCTTCATTCTACCATTGAGCCTCCATGGCACACAAGAATGCATCGGGATTCCCTTCCCAAGTATACCTCGACTGATTATATCCTAACCACCTCACCATACGTGGCCTAATCATCATGGTGACTCTTCCTTTGACTTCGCGCCCAACCATCTCATACATTCCATGAACCCAGTTATCACAAGAAACACTAGTAGTTGACTTAAAGACTACATGTATTCCCACTAATAAGACGCCTTCATTTAATGATTATATATTCTCTACATTACACACTGTATGAGCATAGATTATATTAAGTTCTTCTTTGCTCAAGGGATCAACATAAGGCTCTTCCTTCTTATCATGTAGAGGTATGATCACACGCTTCTCATCATTCTTAAAACTAATGTAACTTTTGTTAAAGATCCGATCAACGTTGTTCACATATCACCAGGGCCATCCAAGTAATGCTAGAAATTTTTCTGCTTCAACAAGCTCCAATACCTCAAAATCCTTAGTAAACTTGGCTCCTTGAATGGTAATAGATGCATCCTTCATACTCCCAATAGGCATAGCCCTAGTTTTGTTTTCCATATACAACACATTTGAAGATGGATGCAATGTTGGTCTACCCATTTGATTCCATGCATCCAGAGTCAAAACATTCACTTCCACTCCTATATCAATCAGTATGTTGTACAAAACCACTCATCAATTATAACATCTAGTGTAATCTCCTTGTCAAATTCATGATTATGAGGTGGTAGATTGACATGAAGTATTTACCTCTCATGCTCAGACCGAGTGTGTGGTACCTTTTCTCGCATCCATTCCCTAACAAAGGAATGATTTTCTCTCGCCGTAATATCTTGCATACCTCCTTCAAGTCATCCACATCTTTCTGAGCTCAACCTTATTTTATCATTCTCTCTCATGTGATTTCTCTTTCAAGAACTGTATCTCACCCTCTAGATCTATGATGACCCCCATGGTTTCCTGGTATACCTCCTTCTAGTGTGCAGCATATGGATGCTTAGCATGTATCACATTTTACCTCCTAATGAGTGCTTTCGCCTTCGGAGGATCATGTGTGTGCGAAACTTCAATTCTTATTATAACCATCATAGTCTCAGTAACTTAGGATAAAGTGTATTTTGAGGCATATATTGATTAGCAATGACATGTTGTACCTTAATCATCTTCGTACCCTTGTCTTGCTTCTTATTATTACTCATGTGCTCATATAAATTTGAGCATTTGTCTAACTTGTGTTGCTTCTCACAACCTGAGAAAACATTATTCTCGAGGACAGTCATGCTCATAATGATTAGGAGATCCAAAATTATAGTAGGTTCCTCTAGGAAATTCTCGTCTTCCACTACCATGACCTCGACCTCTATATCCTCCATGAAAGTCTCTATTATTATTATCTCCATTGTTGTGCTCTTCATCATTTTTTCCTTCTTGATCCTTTGAGCCATTTGCCACACTATTTTGGCACATTATTGTCTCAATATCTTCATGAATGTGATCAATTATCATGTAGTCGGTAGTGTCATGAGGATGGGACTTGTAAATATTATAGTACATAGACACCTTCTTCTAAATAGCACACTACAATAGAGGAAAATCCCAAATGTCATGGTTCGGGTGACATACCTCACAATCCAATTGTTCAATGTTACCCGAGAAGGGTGCTTTCTCATAAGACTTAGGTGGATCAACGTGAGGCCTTAGAAGAATCTCTATGCACCGAGGTGGTTAGAAGTGATGATACTAGAGTGAGCCCATTTTTGGAGGCATAGATTACCACCATGGAAAATCGGATGGAGAAGCTTTACGCTAATTCATCTAATGAGATGTGTAGTTGTAGTTGGTGCATATATTGTGAGGTTGAAGGACACATTAAGGATAATTAAGTAAGTAGAAATGACATAATCCAATGTATAATTACACAACACACCAACCCACCAAGCTATCTACAACTCTAGTCTAGTCCACATCGACATCAAATGACATTTGGTAATCTTCATGTGTCCAACGCTTCGGCCTATATCTCTAACTCTTCCCTTTTACATACGCTTCCAACCACTCATATAATTCTACTGGAAAGAAGCTCAAGAACGTCTCATAGAGTGAATCATAAATTTTACTTCCACCCACCATCGCGCATTAAAATAAGGTCCATCTATACCTTTGTGAAAATGTATCTTGTCCACCTTCTACCCAACTTTCAATTCTCTCAATATTTAATTGATACGCCATCTACATGCAACATCTTGACATAAATTTTGAAAAGAGGTCCCAAAAACGGAACCAAAATGTAGCCTATTTTTTTCACCTAACTACTATGTGCATTGACACTTTATTTAGATAGATATGAATGCTCACCCAAAGCGTGAAGCTATCGAGTTCCTTCTTTGTGTTGGCTTGTCAATATGTTAGCATATATATTCATGATCACCAATACCAAAGCATACATTCAAGTGCAAATCATCACAAATATCATAATATGATCTTGGAATGGAAACAAATTAATAAGGAAACATAACAGATCAGATAAACACTAAAATCAATTTCACCATTTATTCACCATATTCAAACACATAAATCACCAAAATCCATCCTCCATAATCCATTCATGACAAAATCATTGCATAAAAGAGTTGATTATAGATCTTGAACAATACATTGGCTCTTCATAGATCCTCTCATACAATGTATATGAAAACAAAGGCATATAACGATATATATATAGGGGTGGGGAATTTCCCTCCACCGCCTATGCGTTCTCAAGACAACATGCATGCTCAACAATAGCCATGTGTACATACAAAAGCATCCATAAAGTGAGCATATTATCCTAACAAACATAATAATAGATTAATCCTATGAATAAAGTCTACTTTACTCATATTATTAACTTGATCAATGCATCAACTTCATATTTCTTTGTATGAGCTTTATCCCAAAATAGATCTTGCTTGGCACCCAGTCTCCATGTTTTTCTCTAGATCGAACTGTTGTTTGATCGGCACTCAAACTCATCTTTTTATATTTTTAGCCCATGGTTCACAAAATCGGTTAAGTCTTGAATGTTTCCTACTTAGATACGAGCCTTCATGTGATGTCCATTCTCTCCCTGTGTGCACCCCTTCATGCTAGCCTCACTTATGCCTTAGACCCTCGCGCATGGCACATACTTAGCACTTTTATCCATGAAAAACTAGTAGCATAGGGATCTTATATGATCAGCTCCTTAGATTTCCTTTATCTCGCTTTTATTTCATTTATAGTGATTATGCATGTTAATATTACCTTCTTATCAATATACATCATCTATTCCCCATTTACCGATGTCCTAGAAGGGTACTCTCTTCTATCTTGATTGTGGGCCTTGGAAAACCTTGGTTTACCTAGTGTAGGGATTTCTTCCCTCTGGATATGTGATCGTAACACTTGTTGTATCCCCTTTAAATCAACCCATTATGTGTCTCTTATTCATTGCCTCAATACCATTTTAGACGAATGACTTAGGAGTGCAAGCCATTGAAACACATTCTTGGCCCACCATACATCTCTGGTGAACCTGACATGAATCCTATAGACCTTATGATTGAGAACAACTCATTAAAAGCATATATGTTTAATGTTGAGAAAAATTTCAAATAACCAAGAATCTAAAAATAGGTAAAATTTTGTTTAAATAGACACCAATTCCTGGGGGTGATCTTATGCTTTTAGCAAATCTATTTTACTAATGTCTTCACCACCGTGTAAAACTTCTTACACGATCGATCATGTCTATTTCTGTATATCCCTTTCTGATGCCATCAACCCCTATGTAATTTATCTTACACAACTAATTGTGTCGGTAGATCCATTACAACATATCCTCTTAGCTATATTATCACTCCATCATGGAGTATATGGGCATGGGGTCTTCTGATTTTTTTGTGCGAGACGTTTCTTGAAGTCTTTTATCTTGAAGCTTAATTTCCATTCTTTATGGATTTGTTGTGTCATAGGATTCTTTAGAAAGAATCCTTCTACCCACCACCATGGCCCATTCGGAGACAAGGAAGAGGAAAATAAAAATGAAAACACTTTTAATAATCCTCTTGAGATTTAGAAATTCCTCACTCAATTTCCTCAATACAAGGATGAATCAAAATAAATGCTTGGTAAACATCTCCTTGAATTTGTCTCTAAACAACTTGACAATAGGGTAGAAAAGGGAAATGTCCTGAAAGCAATTTCATCTAATAATATCCCCAATTTTGACCCTACCAACCTTATTCTCCAACTCATTGATAGAATGAGCCAACAACAATCTGCTACTACGACTCAATTTCTTCAAATGCAAGCTAACATGGCTCAACTAGTCAATCACCCTACAATGGGATCTTGGGGCACTACGCCCCCTCCTTTTCTAAATGGGCCCAATGGGGTGCCCATTTCCTAGCCACCTACCTATAACAAATTCCCTAGAGCATTCCAACAGATCCTCTAGCACCTTACACTGCTAACATGGATATTAGGGGTATTGCTCCATCTGTCTCATATTATGGGTCCACCGTTCCCTCCCATCGCATTAATTTATTTGGAAATATTTATAAGGAGTGGATTAGAGACAACTCATACGTTGCCACTAATATCTTAGATAAAACCCTCACTGGAGATGCTTTGGATTGGTACCATAATTTACCTCCTAATTACATAGTTGAACTAGAGTCCTTATTGAAAATCATAGTCAATGAATTTTAGTATCATGAATTACTTGAGAATTACATCAATGCCTTCTTCAAATTTTAGAAATCTGAAAATGAATCATCTAAATATTTCATACAACATTGGAAGACCCTATTAACACACTTGCTGAACATAACATGCCTAGTGATAGTCTTCTCTAACTTTTCCTACCAGCCCTCGAGCCTTGCCTTCAATACAAGGTGAGGTACTTTCCTCCAACCTCTCTAAAACAATACTTTGAATAAGCTAAAAGGAACGATTATATTGTGAGAGACTTCAACAAATATCCTCTTAAGACAGAGCCTAACCAAAAAACCACTTCCTCCAACATTCTAATAACAAAAATGTGGGAGATGACAAAGTCTTTGATACTTTTCCTCTTGCAGCTTCTTCGAATAGGGTTATTTTTAACATTGATAAAAAAAGAATCATCCTAACCATCATCAACCATCGAGTAAGTAAGAGTTGAAACATTGCTTACCTAAGCCATTTACTACGATCTTGGATCCCTCTCAACCTGTTCCTAAATGACATGATGAAATTAAGTTTTGTTGTTGTAAGGATAATTAGGGTAACTCCATAGCTTATGTAGAGCCTAAATACCCTACCTCATTCTAGCCTCGGTCTCACAAAGTTATATATCCTTATGTACCTCAAAATCAATCTTCTCCAAAGTTATATATACCACTTACAAATGTTATGGGCCTCTATAGAAAATATCCTATAGGGCTAATGGTTTCTAAAAATACTTCTATTACCACAAACACCATCGGCCCCTATGGAAAATATACTATAGGTCCGATAATGTTTGAAAAGTTCCTACAGAGACATCAGCCCCTCTCAAATTGAAACTTATAGGTACAATAGTGTAGGGAGTGAGAATTTTTTTTTTTTTTCGAAGTATCTTTGATCACGCCTACTTCTTTCGGATCTATTATTGAGGACTCCCATCACTCTCAACCTATTGCACAACTCATTCATGATGAGTGAGATCCTATTTAAGCACTTTCCCAACTACCTAGCCAAATTCCTTGTTTGGAATTCATGCATATGTGACCTCGCCATGTGTGAGCATCTCATGACATCCCTTTTTGACATGAATGTCCCCTTTCCTCCCATTTTGAGGCGAGTCCCATATTACATGGCTTAGAGGAAAGCATCCACCATTAGTGTGAGGATATCTCCATTCATACTGACCTTGCCATAGATGGTCAATCTTACATTTGTTTCCCTATAGCCTCCATGATCCCTAATGAGATCTTGCTTCGTGCAGATGATCCACCTCTTTTCATATCAGTCTAGATTGGCCACACTATTGTCAAACGTGCTCTCATCGATGAAGAAGATGAAATGTGTGTTTCCTCATTGGAATTTATTAAGGATATTGGTTACTCCATAGACAACCTAAAATCTACATGTACCACTTATATAGGCTATGATCACCGATAGATTCATCTTATGGGGTGTATTTTGTTACCCATCACCATTCCTCCTAGGAATTTCCATGTTAAATTCATGGTCTTCAAATTTCCCTATCTTATAATATCCTCCTAGGGTAGCCTTAAAATCATCTCATGCACACATAGTTGCTTCCTCCGCTTTTCAATGTGTCAAATTTTCTCACCAAGGAACTATTTATAACATTCAAGGGGATCCTAATCCTTGGAACTACAACAAACACCAACAGAGGGGGACATATAAGCTCCTAATGTTAAAGGAGTTATCTCGCCATTCCTTTTGAGAATATTAACACTTCAACTATCCTATAGACTCTATTCATGATAATGTTCGTCATCCCGAATTGGTTAGGCATACATATCCCTATATTTTGGATTCTTATGATGACGAACCTAATGAGATCACACTTAGAATCAATACTTTCGATCTTCCTAATCTCATCAGATCCCAATTACCTCCTTCCTTGCGGACCTATTCTTGCAAGGAACCCTCGATCTTATTGGTGTCTTGCATACACCTCATCCCCCATTAGAGCATGTGGTACATTTAGATACTATAGTCAAATCTTGTGTGATATGATCCCCACCTAACTAGCTATGTCTGTATTCATGATAGGAAAGTCTTGTGTTATGAAGGGATCCTTTGTACAAAATACACTCATGATGTGAATGTCATCCTAATACATGAGAAATCCTTGAGTATAGTTTGTACTTATTCCCAACCGGTGCATAAGCCTCAAAATACTCCACCAACTACACCACCGCACATTATCATCGACCTATCCTATACATTTTTGACTACGAATTCGATGACCTCATAGGTGATGATCCCATCTATTGCACCTCGATGATTGAGCGAAAAATTTCTCCATTAGATCCATGTTAATCTATTGCATAAGTGTCTTCTCCACATACTATCAATAACCCTCTACATCCTGTAAGAATCATCTTCCTACCTCTTGCACTTACAATTCCCAGGTCCCCCCTATGAATGAGCTGTATTTCACATGGCACAAAGCCCTAAGACATGATGTATTAGATCGTAGAGTTTATCAATGACACATGAATAAGATTGAAGCTGAGGTCGAACACAACAAAAATATAAGGGATACACAACCTTACGCTTTATTTTTTTCATCATGGGTATTGTGCACATACCGACATCTAATGATTGGTTATGCGTGAGCAGCGTTAGGTTCCCGAGCCTTCCTTACATAGAACAAAGTGTATAGCTTAATCCTCTCAAACCATAACACCTCCCCGACTGATTAGACCAAAACTACTTACAAACCACAACCTTTCCATGATCCTCATCCCTCTATGAATGAAATTTAGCATGACATCCTCACCCGACCGTAGGAGTGAACCAATGACACTCTTTTTTCCAAGATATTTGAAGTTCATTAGAAAGTTGGTATTACATAACATGTCATAGAGGACCTCATGACTCACATTAGAAGTCACATCTTGCACCAAGTTGATGACATAATCACTACATTATGATATTTTTCCCCTCGTGGCTAATTATCTATATTACCTTGATTACATTTTATCTCCTTCTTTGGCTTGAACCCTCACCTTCGCTTAGGATTTTGGCCTACACTTGGGTTTTTACATGCTACCTTATATTTTTTTGGGCTCTTGGTCGCCCACTTGGGGTTTCCACACATCTCCTTGTATCTTACTACATCCTATCTTGGGATGACCACCCTACTTGGATCTATCATCCGTACACCTTTGTTTTCCCTACCGTTGGAATTCCTTGGTCATGACTCGCCTACTTTGGATTTTGTATGCCATGGAATTTCCTTTTAGATCGACGTGGTATTAGGTACATCATTGCCTAGAATTATAGCCTTCCTTGGATTTATTCACCTAAAAATGCCTTGACATCCTATCATTGGATGTCTTGGCATTTTTCTTCTCCTTGGCTTCTTCAAATTGCGTGGATTGGGCTTATCCTACCGATTCCCACTCCCGTCGTGGTTACCTATCTAATGACATTATTATTATTCCTAAGTACCATGAGTATCATCACATACATGCATGCAAAAATAGGAAAGTTAAGAGCAAAATACGAAGGAAAACATCCAATGAACAAAACAACCATATATATATATATTGAATCAATTTTATACATAAAAAAGCTACATAAATCAAGTATACGAATCTTGCTCATCGATAATAAGGATCAAGCACCCTCAACCCTTAGGGGTTTTGGATGCTTTCGAATGATAGGTTCGTGTTGATAGCTTAGGTTTTGTAAGCTAGAGACTCTGTCCTAGATAAGTCTCTAGAGGTCTTTCCCTGTATTCTCACAAGTTGTGTCTCCACCGCAGGTGATCCTCTCGGTCACCCTCCAAATATATAATAATCAGGTCCACCTACTCATATACTAGGGATACCCATGTACCTACAATAAGCTCTGAAACATCACATCTATGGTTCCCATAGCCACCAGGTTCTCCTATCCATCATTGTACCTCAGAGTAGTGTCCTGGATGCCTCTCTAACCGGATAGAAGGAACCCACTAAATCTCTAATTGACGATGCTTCTAGATCAGCCATCATTGTAACATCGTACACATCCAACACTAGATCCAAGATCTCATGGTGTGAAGTATCTATCAAGGAGCACCAATCCTCCACCATCTTCTTTGCAAAATCAAATACAAAGATACATATTACTTATGAGACAAATATCACATGCAAAAACAATTTCTCAATGATCATCTAAAATAACATAATATCATGTAATACATGGCTTACCATGACAAGATCACCATCTCCACGGTAGCCTAATGCCTCCTCCTCATCATGAATATGAGGTTTGGCTCCTATGTATTGTGCTACCTATCTTAGGGAACAAATATCATGTCCCCATGCATTGTGGCATGGGCCTCTATCTTAGGTGCACAAGCATCTAGACCCCAATGGGCATCAATTAACCTCCTCATGTCTATCTCAACTTATGCTCCCTCATCTACGTTATCAGCTATCCCGTTACTCCCCCACTAGTACTAGGACCAACTCTACCTGTGTCCCCACCTTATGGGCATGTGTTATAAAATCCTCCATCGATCCCTCCTATGAACCTTTAACTTTATGGTTTGTGGTGGGCCCTAAGAATCCCTACTATTCCTATGTTTCCTCCAAACCTATCCACCTAACACTTGTATCCTATACGGCCATAGTGTTGGTGCCTCGACTCTCCTCCTATGGCCTCTCTAGCATGCCGATGTCAATAAATAGCTAATAATAATGCCACTGCAGAACTGGTCACCCAAACTAACTCGGGACCTTGCTCACCAAATGGGTACCCACCTAATACAAATAATTCCCTATCACCTCGGTGATGGCCTATAAGTACTTTTCTCTTAGCCAACTAGGCCACCGATCTACGTTCCTGTAAGGGACTACTATGTGACATCATCTAGAACTATGTTAATTGTTAGAATTCCCAGAGTAATCTCAATGTCATCCCTTGTACCCCCTAAAGTAATCTCGTGGAATCCGTTGATACTACCAATGGTGTCCCTATCAGCTTAGTAATTCAAAAACATCTCATAAATCTAGGTTGTCGATAAAATTACGATTCCCACGACCCTATGACCTCGTGCGTGACCATATATAGATCATGTATCAATTACACCCATATGGTGGTGCCCCAACTAAAAGATAATTCATGGTATACCACAACCCCGCATACAACTATCAAAACAAAAGGATTTATCCATATAATTTGTGGCACAATATTTGTGCCAAATGCATTCACATGACCACCTTCATGATAGCTAGAATCCCTATGACATAAAGCGTGTTAAGCTAGATGTACAACATATCCTTGTCATATGTCTCACTCCTAGTATCCCATATGACATATGATATCCCTCCGCTCTACAAAATCTAGAGTTAAATCACAATACATGTGGGTCCCTCTAATGGGTAACCCCAAAATCTCGTGAACATCCTATAAAGTTAGGGCCATCTCCATGGCATGTTGTCTTGTCCACCATTGAAAGATGTTGGACCTATTTTCCCACACTTCCAAAAACATCTAGATTAGGTCCAAATCTAATATTATCTTGGGTGTCTATATGATGCCCCCAAAACCCCAACCTTTTAACCGGGATACCTCTTCCTAAGTCAATCTAGAAATCAACCCACCGAGCCATGCCACATCAAAGCTCCTCCATAGGTGGATCCCATGGTATCCCTACATGCACAATTGATTTAATAAAATATGAATATTAAATCTAATTTTAGAGTCACTATAATGATATACAACAAAATAAAATGCCGGGCACTCTAAAGATGCAACCATGTAACCAAATGAGGAATATACGGCCCTTATCTAATTTTCACTTATCCTGAAGTCCTGTCTATACCAGCGAGTGGATGATGAACAAGATGAGAAGAGTGTCAGAAAGGCTTGATATAAATTTTGGATCTTTTAGAATGATCCGCACACGGTTCCTAGGATAGGACAAGGGAGCTCGGGTGCCATAGACCTTATGTAGGCATCTGTGATTGTGCAAAGAATCAAAACTTATTTTTATTGTGTCGCTATGTTTTGCTATCCTTCAAAGTTGGTCACATGTATGTCATGGGATGATCACCAAATTCACTTATAACCTGCAAAAGAAATGATATCCTTCAAAACCCCAAACTACATCAAATCCTAAAAATAAATATGTAAATGCGGAGTCCAATTGACCTAGCGGTAACTTTGACATAGTGAGCTTATGACTAGCGTTGCACTACATCTCGAGACCCCATATAGTTCTATGTTCTCGGGTGTGAAATTATGTTCTTAGGTTTCCCTTATGCCAATGACGTCAAGTTAACGGGCTATAGATAAAATTCAAATGTGTGGGATGGAATTCAAAAACTTCCCTTTCCTATGCAATGTCTGCAGAGTAATAAGCCCAAAAATGTTGTCCCTTTGAAAGTATGTAGATAGGTTTTCCCTTTAGAATTTCTTGCCATTATAATACTATGTATGCTGTGTATATATAAGGATATCTTTCTTGAATTTCGACAATAATGAAACAACATGCCAATTAGGATATCGGGATAGGAGTAAGAAAACTAAAAGGTTGACCACAAATGTAAAAATTGTGAACAAGAACAAAGAGGACAAGATCACCCAGGTTGGACAGGAGCGTATGGGCACTAGTGTCTAGACCTGGGAGGTAGTGTCCCAAGACAACTAATGAAAAATGTGAGAATAATGATAGACATGTATCCCTATGAATTGAATAGAACTGGGTGTAGTATTGACATATTTGAGAGATGAAAAAAAAACAATCAAAGAAATAAGATGGACTAGGCGAAGTGTGTCATTAGTTAATACTTTTCTTTCTCAAGATCCATACATATAACTACATGGTTGGTATGGTAAAATAGTATTATGTGCATGATTTTTGTGCCTACATTCCCCCAATGCTATTTGAATGAAATTAAAATAGTGTAAAGGAAGTAAGAAACATACATTTGAGAAATCCATAGAGGTCCTGTTTGTAGAAGTATACACAGAATAAGACCATATAGCGTGGTGAACCATGGATCAACATGTTAATCCATATATTGTAAATAAAGATAGAGAACCTTTGTAAGGAGAAATTTGAGAAATAGATGATTTTATTTGGAGAATTTAACTTTTTGTTGGAGATTTAAAGGGGTAGGGAGTGATCATTACTAACCCGATTTCATAAAATTTCAATTAAGGGAGGATTTGGGCATCCTGACACCAGAGGAAGAGTGTTATGGAGAGAGGTCTAGTTTTACACTCCAACTATGACTACATCCTCAAAATGTACAACCACTTGCAGATAGATAAAGACCAAATTTTGATCCTTTTTGATCCATGATTAAATAACCCATATAAGAGCAGTATAGGAAATGAAATGACATCTTATTTCCCCCACTCCATGGGTGTATGATTTGTATAATGATAGATGGATTCCATGCTGGGTCATATGGAAGTGATTGTAAAATGATTCCCATGTTAGGTCATCTGGGAAAGTGGTGATACAACTCCTAAGTTAGATCATCTCGGGAGAGATAATGAAGTGATTTTATGTCATACCGATCGGTAGAATTGATTCGAATATTGAATTATTGTTTTAAAATTAAATGTATGCGATAAATTACTTATGACAATATTGTTGCTTGTTTCCCCCAGATTAGGTCATTAGGGGGAATAGAGAGAAAGTATTTGAATAGATTGATTTGATCCATTACTTCGTTTGAGTAGTGTCATAGAGAAATTAATAGTTTATTAGGAGTATGGAATGATTGTATAGTATCCTGAGGGGTATTATAGGATGATCCCCATTGTATGCCTCCCTTTCGGTGAAAGGGGGAGGGAGAAATATAATGAGAATTGAATTGAAAGTAGATGTGAAGTGGTGTAATAGTAAGAAATATGTAGTATAGTAGATGTTGCAAAATGGTGTGTATGTCGAGTTATAAATGTGACATATTTGAATATAGAATTAAAAAATAAATAAAGTATGGTGGTAGAAGAAATAATGAACCAAACAATGAGAACGTGGAAGAAATTAGAGAAGTGAAGCTCGAGATATGAGTGAAACCATGTGTTGTGTATTAGCTTGGAAGAATGAGTGTGAATAAAAACTATTGTAAATGGAAAATAGAGAATTACTATATATACTGATAGTAAAAGAGGATAGAAAATTCATTTAAACCTTGATTTATTTATTATTTGAGCTATGAGCTTGCAAAGGAAGTCAGTAGATTAGGGCGGTGATATTGACTAGATTCGAGATGTTAGCGAGGGATGTGGTGGTGCGAGATAATGAGATGAGTTGGTAAGTACTAGTATATTTGCAAAATTTGTTGAAATTAGTTCAATTTTGTTCATTTTTTTACAAAATTTGATTTAAATTGTTGGGCGTTCTTGACTGGGTGGGAGAAACCAAGGTGTTGATGTCCTTTGGGATGCCAAAACCCGGTTCTAGGAACCAATGACCTACTTCTAGGCACCCGCATCTTGATCCTGGTGCTTTGGTGACCCAAGAAAGGACTTTCTTTAGGCACTTTGGGAAAGATTGACATTTTTATGAATTTTTATGCTATGATTAGTTGATTTTGAGTATGTCTGATGCACTAATGTTGTGTTTTTGTTGGTGTTTGTGTTGTGTAGAGGGATATTCATTCAAGGGAGTTCTGCGGGGGTCGACATTTGAGTACATTGTTGATTTGGGATTATCTAAAGTGGAGTGGGACATATGAGACCGTGTCACCTATGACACATAGCAAGATTGGGGGAGGTGCCCCATAATATTCCTATGATTACTATATTGTGCGGCGATGGTATACATATACTTGTACTATTTTGGTATCCTACTAAGGAGATGACCGTGACCCTAGAGGGTGTATATTGTATATTTTGATTACCGGTGGTGGGAAAGAGAGTACATGTGATGTCCATAGTGGATGCTCAAAGGTAAATGAGGGTAGCTAAATGGTACTTTACAAGTACACGAGATATAGATGGAGACCCATATTAGCCTAGATGCTATACTCAAATCACTTGTTACTGTGATTACATAAGTTTGTTGTATTTTTTATTGCTTCATTGGTGGTAATAGAGGGTGGCGGAGTGGGAATATTATATAAGATGCATGAAAATTTTCAGTGTATAAAGGAGCATGAGAAGAGGTTTCCATGGGCACGATGTGTATTGGTACATTTGTATAGAGACCTATATAGGTTTATACAGAGGACCATGGTGGTGGGCTTGGAGCCACCACATTGCTACATGTATGGGCCTATGAGCATATTGCTATATTGAGACCACTTAGTGGGTCACGTGCGGAGTGGGTGAGGCCTGATATATTTCTGCGAGATGGGTGTGTTCCTAGAGAAGTAGACTAGACACTAATACTTTTAGATCCATGCTTGATCACATGGGCCTAGGGGACATCATATGGAGGCCATCACAGAGATTGTGGGTAATGGATAGAGGATGGATTGGAGCTATAGTGTATTCAACGTACCATGTGGTTAGAGGACCGGTTCCTGGGGGTAGCCGAGTTGTTTCAAAAGAGAGAGTATTAAGATAATTTGGCATGGCTTGAGATGTGTCCCTAGAGCCATATGTACGGGTGCGCACCATTAGAGTAACGAGGTGACCAAGGGTGAGGCTAAACCCCACATGAGTACAAATAGTCCCTCCTAGCCCATATGAGGTAGATGCAGTCATAGAGCTGATACATGTGGATGTTGCAAGATGTGCCCAAGCTTATATCGAGTAGTGGGAAGAACATAGATGGGTACTATTGTTTCCAGCTTTTATAGTTGCGGTAGATGGACCACCAGTTTAAGGATTAGAGGGGAAGGAGCCTGCCCTCAATGGACATGGTCTAACAGTAACATTAGCAAAGCGTGAATGTTGTTTGTTGACATTTTTAATTATTACTTAGTTTTGGTATGTTTATAAGCATGTGTGATAACTAATGTGGTATTGGATGGTTGTAAGTGATTCCTATTGGTCCTTGATTGTGGATTCATCAATCCGTATGCTGAAATGAAATGTGCTTCTAGATGTTCTCATAGGAGGTGGGATGTTGGAGTGAGTAGATGATATTGCAGGTGAGCATGCCCATTTGTTTGAGCTAGTGGCGATAATGGCAGATACATATCTTTGTACTATTAAGTGAGAATGATGAGGCATGGTAAAAGACTCGGGAGGTAGGGAGGTTGTAGGAGGAGGATCCCTAGCACATGACGTGTTCATGAAGTATATAGTGTTGCAAGCTAATTTGCGGAGTAGTAAGTCGAGGTGGAGTTATTACGTAGGTACGTCGAGAGATTAAGGGGCTGTGACCATTGGTGTAGATTGAGCGGTGAAACATCTAGTTCTAGAGCTCCCGTAATTTTATATAGTGATAGTGATGATGATGTATGAAGTATATGGATATAATGATTCATGGGGGCTTGCCCGGTGATCGTATTGTTATAACTATGACTTTTGATGATATATAGATGGATGATTGGAAATTATTGGGTTGTGTTGATGTCATTTTTATATGTGATGCGATGATTGTTGTTCATATGTTGGTCTTGTGATGATTGATTTGCATTGTGTGAATGATTATGTTGATTTGAAATAGATGATGATGTAGATAGGAATTAGGTGAGAAATGTTTGAAAGTTGGATTGTATGTATACGTGAAGATGTATAGTAATAGATGTATGCATGAAATGAATAATGTGAGATATGAATGTGATGAAAATGATAGTAAGTATGTATGTAATCGTGCATAGGTATGATGAAGATGGGGGTGTAGACACCTAAAATTGGTTACCCAATTTAGTGTCCCCTGGGTTCATTTATCCTCTCGGGTAACCTAGGGGCACCCTTATATCACCACTTCTCCCTTAGGGTATTATTTAAATATTTGATTTAAACATCTATCCTAAGTTTATTATACCCCATTGTGTTTTACCCATGGATAATTAAATATTAACTATTTAATTACACTTTTTACATGTATCTTAACTGCTTATCTACCCCATATCAATTCCTAACCTCCCATATCAATTCTATCCATCTATCCCCCTATTTCTCCTCCCCCAAACCATGTAGCAGGATATTTCCCATATTTGAGTCGGAAGGATCACTTTCATCTTTCCAAAACATCCTTTTTGGCCATTTTGTGAGTCTGTTCCCTGATCGGCACCAACTGGTACTCGGTTGACTTTGATTTTTTGAAACGGCACCAATTATACCTCGGTCAGTGCCGATTACAAATACAGGGGCAGAATTTAGTTCTGGTTAGACAACAAGAATGATAGAGAGATTTGAGCATCAAGCCCGAGGATCATCTATCAAGCGAAAGTGAATTCTATCTAGATTAATCCTCGAGAGGAGTACCGTTACTCTGGTCCTACAACATCGACATCGTCAGCCTCCATCGATCTCTTGGTGACTCTTCTCCTGCATCTAGCGAAGGTGGAGCTTTGTCAATATCCATATAGCTCCTACAAATCCAGCAGACATTGATGATCTAGCCTTCATTGTCCATTTCTCAACCTTCTTACAATTTTCCCTTGGTCGACACCGACCGATCCCAGTCGATTCCGATTTATCCTAATTGATGCCGATTCACCCAATCGACGCCGATCGTCCTGCGGATAGGTAAAAGAACTCATATAACACAAATCCAGCATTGTTTCCACAGTTTCATATTTTACTTTGTTGCTTTCAGTCTCATTTTTAATCGAAAATCTAGACATTTACGTACATATTTTATCATGTGTGCTTCTTTCTTTAATTGAAAACGTGGATGACATCCACCGAGGAGCTTATCGCTTCTTGGACCCGCTTTTGGGTAGTCCACCCAAATATCTTTTAATGTTGTTTTTTTCTCACAAGTATCTCGTGTCTCGTAGGTTTCTCAGATATACTTTGCAAGATTGCTCATGTGTGCCCATTTTGTCTACATCAGCTTTCTTTTCCACCTACATCTTCGGATCTTGTCTTATCTATCAGGTATTGATTTCATTTGAGTTTTTCAGGGTTTTTGTGTTTAGTTTGGTGCATTAACTTGGACAGGTAACAAGCGCGGAAATTCTTGATCTACATTCTGGCATGCCCAGTGGGACCCAACCAAAGTCCCCTATTGGTAAGTTCATTTCTTTTCCAGTTTTGAGCTTTTATTCTTTTTCTTAACTAATTTTCATCAGTTTTCCTTAAGCATTTCCTTCATTTTGGTCTTGCTTCTTTTATTTGTAATTTGCAAAGTCAAAGTTTTTTATTTCTTGCAAATCTAAATCCCAATTTCTATTTCAAAGATTAGTAAATCTTTCATTTGATTTCAAGATTGCATTTTTGATTCATCTCTTTATGCAAAATTGTTATTTCCTTGAAAGTTTTCTAGTTCCTTAAATAGAAATTTTCATTCTACTATTATCTAGATATATCTTTCTGGATTTGTTTGTGTGTTTGCTTAACCTTTTCTTGCGGAGCACTTTGCTTGTTCGCGGGATTTTTCGAGGGGAAGAGCTCAACAACGTGCTTTTTGAAGTCCACACACCTTGGAGAGCTAAATCTACAGGTATTTCTCTTTTACGGTGTTTTCTCCTTTTTAAGAACTTAAAAAGAACTTGTTTGTTTGTTTTCTATCACACTCAAACATTTCGATTTTGGTGCTTAAAAAGAATTTAATCGCATTTGGGAAAGAAATTGTTTGACTTGTCTTCATAAAAATCAAACACTTCATTTTTAGCGCTTAAAAAGAACTTTTTGTTTGTCATTTTTGTTGTGTGTTCTTCATCTAGTTTTCTAAAATAGGTTGGAAAATTGATCAAAATTGGTAGTGAAACTATTTGATTTTTATTTTTCACCCTTGCACACAAAGCCAAAATCACTAGGTATTAAGCATTTAAACAAAAATTCCTTCACTAGCCTCGCTTACTTAGAAGTGACATCCAGAGGAAGAGCCTACACGGTACTCGGGCCGCATTATAAATTCACGGAAGTTCTGTATATATTGGCAAAGCACCTGACTCCCTTATCACAGCGGTGTGTGAAGTGCGGGGGTAGGCCCCTATATCAAGCCACGTACTGGTCTTTTACTAAAGTGCCTTCGGGACTCCTCACTAAAACATTCCCCAAACCATCCTTAGTTTGGCTATCTGAGTAGTTCCTGTTCTAAAAAGCCTTCCCTAACATTTTATTTCTTAAAAGCATGAAAAATTAAAAGAGATAATCACCCACGCTGCTTGAATTGTCTGTGCATTAGTTAGGTCAATCTTCTTTTCTATATTTCTACTTGTTTATGACGGTCATCACCCGGTCACAATCTAGAAAAATGGCTCAACTGGCCCCTTCTTCATCCGAGATCACCACTAATGTGGATGTTTCGGCACCCCTTAGGTCTTCCTCGGGACCACTATTAGTTGGTTCCCCATCTTGGTCATATAATCCTTTCTATCATCCTAAAGCGATCCCATCACGTCCAACTTCCCCCAGTCCTTCAAAGGTATCATCTACTTCTACGATATAGAGTATGTTCCTCACAGAGATCCTGAATTTCAGGCACTCCTTGATTGCAATCCGGTAGCCCTTATGGACTATCTAGTGCATAAGTCTATTTGAATATCTGATCAGGGACCACCAATCCAACAAGTTTACGATTATTCTCATGAACCATCCCAGGCTTTTATAGAACAATTAGCATACTTTTTCTCGCCTCGAACCATGCAAGAGGGTGGCACATCTCTACCTCATTTTTCTCTTCCACCGACCATGTCGACTGGTTCTCAAATGGTCTTACCTATTCCTAGTGCCATGGCTACCTCAGCTACTCCACAACCTACTTTTAAGAGGCCCTCTTCTTTAGCTATGATGGGTGCATCCGTGCTCTCACTGATCGTAGCATTAATTATTCTATGTTGTCTATTATGTCTCGTGGTCGGTAGTCTCTCTCTATGAATCAACCCCCTTCTATGAGTCGGTGGGTCCTTCTTCTCGTCCTCCACTGGTCTTTCTTCCAATGCTCCAGTGAATAGTGACCTTTACCCATCCTCTAGCATCGGCACCCTTAATAACCAATTCGGTAGTCAAAAGCCTCATTTAGACTTTGTTCCCCACCATGTCCAATCAAATCAACACCCATGTTCCTCAATCCATTCCGATTCAGTTGACAAGTGTAGGAGCCCACCAATCACAGGCTCTGTCTTTCATTCAACCACCTTTCTCTCAACCACTTGTCATCTCACAACCTATTTATACATAGGATCCTTCACAATAAATACCTCACTAGGCGTCACCCAGAACACTGGTTATTCCTCTTATCATCCTGTTAATCAGCAGATGAATCCCCCGTTAACGCCTCAACAAAATCTACCATTTGCTTCTTATGCAGGACATACCAACATGCCTCCTCCTCATTTGACGTCGTCCAAATTATTTTCAAGAAAATCACAGACCTAGAAGCCTCCACCAAAGGGGCTCACCCTTTATACTCTTTTGAAGAAGTGTGTAATGAACCGATTCATCCATCAGTGGCTTTTAAGCCTTATCCTCCCCAATGGGAACTTCCTAAGTTCTCAAAATTTCATAGTCGAGAGGATCCTCAATAGCACCTGCGAGCATTCAAACATGCTTGCTACCTTATAGTCCAGGATCAGGAGCTTATGCTCCGTACTTTCCCTATGTCTCTAGTAGGGCCTGCTTTAGACTGGTACAATAACGTTCCCAACACTCCCTATTTTCTTTCTCTCAATTAGCTCAGATGCTTATTGAAAACTTTTCAATAAATATCACACATAAGATCTTGATTACAGATATTTATAACATTCATCAATTCGATGATGAGTATATTGCAGACTTTGTCGCTCGTTAGAGAGGTATAATAAATCAATTGTCTTTCTCTCTCCCTCAATCTCAACATATCGAGTTGTTTGTTTGATCTTGTGCTAATCATATTTCCTCCACTTTAAGGATTCAAACCTTTCACACATTTGAAGAAGCCTTTACGATGGCACACAAACTTGAGTCCCGTGCCGTTGAATAAGGGAAGTTAAAACTTTTCTCTAAATCTAAACCAAATTTTTCTCGGTTTACAAAATCAAACCCTTCCGCTTCTAACAAAGACAAGAATTAGGGGTCCACCAACGCTATCATATTAAAAACATCACGAGCCGATAACACTTCTAATCAAACACCACAGAGAGACTCTTCATCTTCTCGAAAAGGACCCTCATCATCTCGATCTTTTACTTCATTGGGGGAATCATATGCTTCTATCTTAGAAAAAATGTTGGAAGTTCACATGATCGAACTTCCCCTTATTAGAAATTTTGATGAGAGCCAAGAACGACCCTTTTGGTATAGGGAAAATGACTTTTGTTGTTATCATAGAACCAAAGGCCATGACATTGAACGATGTTAGACCTTCAAAAATCTTGTCCAAAAATTCATTGATAAAGGTGAGCTCATTCTGGATAACCCAAATGCTCCCCCAAATCAGGCACTTGATGTCTTTAAAAAACCTTTTCCCAATCATTCCCTGAAAAATGACTCTTGACGTCTCAAAACCAAACACTCATACTATCAGTTTCATCTCTACTGAAGAATCTTCTTCTAAACCTAAGCCATCTATGAACACGTCGACCGAATCGGAACTTCCTCCCACTACATTAATCTCTGAGATTCTGCCATCTTCGGAAAATTTGTCTTTGAATATTTCTCCATTGTTAGAGATGGATTCATCTCTCTCTGCCTCTTTATCTGATCTTCCATCCATGCCAGAGACAGTTTCATCCTCATTTGTCTCATCGTCAGACATTCTTTCAATGCTTGAGGCATTTACATCTCTTCAAGTTTCCACAACGAATACATCTACTTCTGTTTCTCCTATTTTCGCCGTGACTATGCCATTGGTGAACATACCTATAGTCATACCAACTTCTCTACCAACGGAAGCATCTTCGATTTTGACTCTTCCTGTTTCCTTTCCTACAGTAGTTACACCCACAATTACTGTACCGAAAGTATCTTCCTCATAGGAAACCACTTCTTCGTCATCCACTTCTTCCATCACCAACGTTGCCTTGCCTATTAAGGAAAAATCTAAAGAAGTAGCACCGGCACCTCAAATTTCGGTTCCTAAAATTAAACTCCGAGAAAATTGAAGTCTAATGTTGCATCATTAGTACCTCACCATCTGCTTCCTTCAAAAGGTTACAATAACCTTATGCGCAATCAAAGTTGTCACTATCCCTGAAAAGGAAAACCAATATTTCAAACTATTAAGACTCTTGGTGCCTTCCCTCAAAAATCTCTCTCTGCGCCTCATAAAATATTGGATTTATCCACTGAGAAGGTGTCTTCTTCCACAACACCATCTTCGCCGGTGTCTCGTAAAGTGGATTTACCCACTAAAAAGGCGTCACCTCTTTTATCAGGACCATCATCTTTGTCACCAAAAGCCAAGGCACCCTTTGTTCCTCCTATTAGACCTATTTATGGAGTTCCTCCCTCATCTAAATTAGTCTTATCTAAATCATCATTTGTTTTGACCAAGCAACCTTCTTCATCTCTGAAGACCACAACACTTGTCACATCTTCGTCTTCTTCAAAATCTATCTTAGGAGCTCCTCCTCCACCAAAATCAATCTTGCCTCACTTACTTCCATCTCAGGCACCCAAGGCTGCTTCTCTTGATGTCCAGAAAAGCAAAATGATCCCTAAAAAGACTATCAAACCAGACATGTAGATTCTTTTACCTCGATAGTATGCTAAGGCGAAAGAGGCACCTTCGTCATCTCTGTCCTCATCTTTGTCTACTGGATTCTATACTGAAATTCTTCGCCAAATTATCCAATATTCATCCATATCTCTTCCTCCGATCAAACCCTATAATCCTAAAGGAGTAAAATCTTCCTGGTTCAACTCTGATTTGATTTGTGCTTACCATTGCACTCTAGGACATGACACCGAGGGATGTAAAGCCCTTCAATTTGTCGTTAGCAGTCTCTTGGAAGAAAGTGATCTTCTACTGGAAGAGGAGGAGGAACAAGTATCTCCTATCATCTCAACTACATCTGAGCTTGAACGGTCTACCCAGACCTCTAATTATATTAATTCCACTCTGGATGATCTTCCACCTTCTCAAATCGACACAATTCATATCGCCACTAGAGCACAATAGTATGATAATCTATCATCATCTACATCTTAGCCACGGATTGTCATTTATGCGGCCCCTGAAGGAGTTCCTCCTTCCTCATTAGCCTCGAGACCTCGGGTCTCTATTCATGCTTCACCTCGGGCTTAGATTCTGTGTTAGTTGAGGAAAGTGTTATGAAACAACTTACCCATGCTCCAGTCAAAATGTCTCTTTTTGACCTCATTCAATCATCTCCACAAAGATGCTGAGCTCTTATTGATAATATGTGTCGTATCGCAGTGAATTCAGATGAGTCCCAACCTTTTGAGATGGTTGTTGGGTTAAATAGACCGTCAACCACCATTTCCTTTGAGGATTATGAAATTCCTCCCCTTTCTTCTGAGGATCTAGAGGCTACCCTCTTTATCACAGTTCAAATCAACAACACTACATTAAAACACACTATGATTGATAGTGGTGCTGCACTCAACGCCATTTCCTCTCACACATTCGAGTAACTTAAGTTACCAAAGAACGTAGTGTCACCACCGCCTTTCTCCCTTCGATCATTTAATGATCAGTTGGCAGTTACTTTAGGAACTGTGGTCCTGCCCATTCGGGTAGGTAAGAAACTGCTTCACGAGCTTTTTTACATTTTTGAAGGGAAATTCCACTACAATATGATCCTTAGACACTCCTGGATTCATACAATGCATTGCATCCCATCAACCCTCCATCGATGCTTAAAATATCAGTATGAGGGCAAAATCTATACTCATCCAGGAGATCCTTTTCCTTCCACACAATGCGACATGACCACAGGGTCTACCCCTCTAAAGGAGAATGCTTGTTCTCCTGACGAGGCTTCATCCTCTTCCATACCTGTAACAAAACTACCAAATTTACAAAATCTGGAAGAGACGTTGCAGCTTTTTTGCTAGGAGAGCTTCTTCTTCTCTCTTTTGAAACCCATCTCAAACCTAATGAGTATGGTAGACCAGAAAAACAACCTAAATATCAGCTAGGTCTTGGTTGTATTGTCACCATTGGTCTACCCAATCAACAAACTAACTTAGTTTACGGTGGTCTTGATACACCTCACTATCACCCAGATTCTCCCCTAGGGCCAAACCCTATTCAGTAGGGTTTGATTGTTTACAGAATCCCGCATTCACAAAAACTTATTTATATCGATGCACGTGGAAGGGATTTGGCCTGGGAAAGTATGAACAGGGTATGCATGACCTCGCATCCATTCCAACTCTCAAACCACATCAAAAATTTGGTTTAGGATTTAAACCTCTCTCAAAAACCACCATCACCATTCTTGATGAGCCTCTTTCCATTGAGGAACCATCTTCTCCCGCCAGGTCAGAAGCATCACTTGATGTGGATGACGCCATTTCTATCCCGCCTAAATTTTTTTAGTCAATACCATTTCCATAGGTCCATTGACCTATAAAACTAATGGTGAATCCACTTCCATACCATTAGTCTTCCCTGAAATAGTTGGAGACGACTCTCCCACTATCAACACTATCCACTATGTGGATGATGACTCGGTCCTCACTTATCTGGGGGCAGAGGATTATTATCTTCCTAAAACCATTCCTTCTGATACGTCTATGCTTCTCAACGAAGCCACTGCTAACCTTAATAAAGGGACTTCTAAAGACCCTCACATCATTAAGGTTGGCCAATCTCTTAATCCACAGGAGTTAGGAGACTTCACCACCTTTCTTTCTAACCATCGCCAAGATTTTTCTTGGTCATACGAAGATATGCCAGGACTCGATCCTGATATTGTGGTCCATAATATTGTTACTCTTCATGAAATCAAATTGGTTAAGCAAAAATTACGTAAAATGCACCCTCGTGTAGCCCTTCTTGTTAAAGAAGAGTTGTAGCACTTGCTTTACTTAACTTCATCCAACCCATTGACTATCCGCAATGCGTTTCAAATGTAGTACTAGTAACCAAAGCTACTGGGAAAATTCAAATTTGCTCCGACTTCTGGGATCTTAATCTCACTTGTTCGAAAGATGATTTTCCTCTACTTAATATCGAGCAACTCGTGGATTTAAATGTAGGTCACGAGATGCTTTCTCTTATGGATGGTTTCTCGAGATATAATCAAATTCTCATCGCACCAGAGAACCAACATAATAATTCCTTCATAACTCCTTGGGGGACTTTTTGTTATCGTGTCATGCCTTTTGGTCTTAAGAACGCAGGAGCGACCTATTAGCGAGCAATGACCTACATCTTCCATAATCTCTTACACAAAACTGTGGAAGATTATGTCGATGATCTCCTCAGTAAATCCAAACTCCGTTAGGATCATTTTTTCATTCTTGCACCTCTCTTTGAGGGGCTCATTCATTTTTGTCTTCACCTAAATCCATCTAAATGCGTGTTTGGCATTCTCACTAGTAAACTCTTAGGATTTATCATTTCTATTAGGGGCATTGAAGTTGATCCCACAAAAATAAAGGCTATCCTTGAGATGCCTCCCCCTTCTAACTTAAAACAGCTCCATGGTCTTCAAGGATGCCTTCAATCAGTGTGTCATTTTATCTCACAACTATCGGACCATTGTCAACCTTTTCATCATCTCCTCTGTAAGAATGTTCATTTTGAATGGGATGAGCGTTGCCAAAAGGCCTTTGATGATCTCAAAGCTTATCTTCTTTCTCCACCTGTGCTTACACCTCCACATGAGGGGGAGCCATTCTATCTTTATATTTCTATGACTGACCATGCTTTGGGAGCCATGATCTCGCATCGGGATGCTAACGGTAAAGAACAAGCCATCTATTACATCAGTCACACTCTTCATGAGTATGAAACACGCTATTCTGAAGCTAAAAAATTATGTTGTGCTCTCTTCTTCGTGACCTCTAAACTTGGTCACTACCTCCTTAATCACAAAACTTATATTGTTACAAGTGTTAATCCACTCAAGACAATGCATGTGAAACCTTATCACAATGATCGTATCACTCATTGGCCATGCTCATGACAGAGTTTGATCTCGAGTTCATCCCGCAAAAATATATCAAGGGTCAGGTCATTGCGGATCAACTAGCCGATAGTCCTCTTCCGGACACTCAAATTCCCTTTCTCAATTCCCGGATGAGTACATCCAAAAATTAATTTTAGTCTGTCTGCATTTAAAATAAAACTCTTCTTTGATGGGTCCAAATGTCAACAAGGGGGAGGTGCAGGTTTTGTCATGATTCCTCCTTGGGGTGCACCTATCCCGGTTGCACACAAGCTTAACTTTGAGTGTACCAATAATATGGCCAAATATGAAGCTCTTGTTTTAGGTCTTCAAAATTCCATTAATCTTGGCGCTCACCATATCGACATCTTTGGTGATTCTGAGCTCATCGTTAATCAAGTCACTAGTGTCTATCAATGCAAAAATGATATCCTTCAAAAATATCATGATATCGTTCTCTTTCAACTTCAATCTTTTGATAAATTTACTATCCAAGCTATTCCTCGCACTACGAATCGATTCGCAGATACAATGGCTTCTTTAGCCTCGCTTATTCTGCCTTTTACCGAAGACTCACAACTTTATGTGGTTGTTCAGCATTTAGACCAACCATCTCATCTCAAGAAGTTGACTTCAATTAACGCCGTCACAACCAACACTCAAGATGAGTAGTATCAACACATTTTTGATTATCTATCCCATTCAGCACTTCCTCCAGATCTGACTTCCAATGGCAGAAGATCTTTTATCCTACGCGCTAATCACTATACTATACTTGGGAGGAATCCTCTACAAACGTGGTTTTGATGTTATTTTGCTTCGATGCCTCAAAACCCCCCGAATCATCTAAAGCCATCGAGGAAGTCCATGATGGTATCTATGGTAGACATTTTAGTGGCTTGGTCAGCTGTAGCTAAACGCATCTTGCATTTAGGTTATTATTGTCCTTCTCTTAAGTGAGACTATTGCGAATACACTAAGAAATGTGTTAGTGTCAACAACATTCCAATCTTACACATATCCCTAGTCAGGCTTTGCAACCTGCAATGGATTTGTGGCCTTTTTCACAATGGGGTCTTGATCTCATCGGTCTCATCAATCCCCACTCTTCACAGTGTCATCACTCTATCATTACTGCCACATAATACTTCACTAAGTGGGTGGAAGCTATTCCTCTTTCATCGACCAAAGCTAAACCCATTGTTGATTTTGTCTATCAACACATCATTTGTCGCTTTGGTGTCCCACACAAACTCATCACAGATAATGGTAAATATTTCAAAAAAATTGATTTACAGAACCTCTGTGATGCTTTCAATATCAAACTCAGCTTTTCTTCTCCATACTATCCCCAAGCTAATGGCCAGGCTGAGGCTTCCAATAAAACTTTGCATAATATCCTCGCAAAGGTAACTAGTTGATCTGGTAGGGATTGACATTTACATATCCCTTTTGCTCTGTGGGCTTATCGGACTAGCATGTATACTCCTATTGGTGCTAATCCCTTCTCTCTCATCTATGGGTCTGAGGTTTTCCTTCCTTTGGAAGTCCAGATCCCATCTCTTTGTGTCTCTCTCAGAGAATTTGTCTCTGATGTGGACTATCGTCAAAATCATCTAGCGCGGCTTAGTTGCTTTCGATGAGTGGCGTCTCAATGCTCTTGAGCATCATCAAGTTTATCTTGAGCATGTCAAACGTGCTTATAATAAGCACTTGCGGCATCATGACTTCAAAATTGGTGATCTCATTCTTAAAGAAAACCAAAATGTCACTACACTATAAAGGAGTCAACATGGTAAGTTTGCTCCTAACTAGATGGGTCCGTACGTAGTCACTCATAAATATGGGTCCGGGGCTTATCGTCTATCTTCCATGGATGGTGTACCTGAAATGGAGCCTCTTAATGCTTTGCATCTAAGGCCCTTCTATTGTTAAAATCTATCTTACACAATCTTAGTCGCAAAATACAGATCTTTCATCCATCTACAACCGGTCATATATTTTGTAGTGATTCGGAACTATGTGGTTCTCCGTGTTATGTCTTTTCTACCTTAAATATGAGTACCGCGGCTCTACTCATGGAATTTTTCTTATGGATATGTTCCTCCTCATGGTAGGAACACCTTAATCACTACTTCATCTGTCCTAAGTGTTTATCTTAATCAAATCTACTCGGGGCATGAGTACGTGTTTGTATATGTTTTCTTCCCCTCTATCTGATCTATCTGGTCTAAACTTAGCTTCTTTCAAAGCTCCAAAAAAAGAAGAAAAAGATGCTATCCTAAAATTCCAAAAGATAGACTGATCCCTCGAAGGACAGCTATCCATGCCTTATCAAATAAATCAAAAAGTATAGACCATTCCCTTGAAGGATGGCTATCATCAAATTCAAAATACAGACCGCTCCCTTGAAGGACGGCTATTTATTTCATGGAATTTTCAAGGCTTCTCGCATTAATCAGCCTTTACAGTAACAGAATTCCTCTTCACAGAAGTTTGTTCACTTTTTAGCATCATTGAAAGACTTCTGTATCAATCAGTCTTTCTATATCTAGCAAACTTCCCGCATTGATCAGTTTTCTCTTCTATCAAAAGAAATCATGAAGCTGAGATATAAGACCTTTTTCGATCATATGGAGACCCTATTTTCCCAATATGAGCACGTATTCTATCCTTTGTATATTTTGACGAGATACATACTTACTTCTTGTTCCATCTATCTCTTAGATCTGGTTTGTGACTAACTAGTGTCAGGTTCATTTTTTCTGTGTCTATGGCCTTATATGCATTGTCTTTCGCTTTCCTATCAAGGTCTCTATTTATGGTCATTTAGGAGCCTAACTTATCATTATTTTTCCTATCTAGGTGTATTGCTTTTTATTTCTAATCAAGGATAATTTCATTACATCCCTTGCTGTCACAAGAGGCATTTCCCATGATTATTTGTTGTTCATCCAGTTAAACTGACATTTAACATGTTAGTCAAATCTATCATCTATCTCATCTTGTCTACTTTATCTAAAGCACATCAAAGCATGTATTACAAACACATGTGAATCCATCTATCTATTTCATTTAAACTTAAAATTAACATCTTAAACATGTTTATTTTATCAATCTATCAATCACATCAAATCACATCGCATCTATCCATCTATCCTCTAATAACATTTATCTATGTCCATCAAAATTAGACTACATCTATCTATATTTATCAAAATTAAATGCATGAGTACAATCACATAACACAAAATGATGAATATATATACATGAGTGTCTGTACAAAAAATAATGGATGGCTTTCAATCAAGCCATCTATGTCATACATCAAAAATTCCTTCAAAATCGAGGCTACATCAGTATATCGATACAAAAATAACATATCTATATCGTAAAATCGGATAGGTGGAAGACACTATCTCCTCCACCCTCCTCTGGCCTAGGCTATCTCTCCTAGCCACCTCCTATCGAGCTAGAAGCACTTGCTACTTTGGGGCCCTACCGCCACCTCGATCTCTCCCGGTGCTCCCACCCTCCGATGCACCACTAGCTGTGGCTATCGCTGATCTCCTCCTCACACCATAATGAGGCACATCAGGGGCATGTTGTGCTAAGGCATCCTCATAGTATCTCACCTTGGTGAGGAGATCCTGATAGGTGCTCAGACTCACCATACCAGGTGCTCGTAATGGTGCTACTACTGCTGCTAGTGATGGCCCTCCCGACTACGCACCTGGTGCTCAAGTGGTGCCTGTATCACCGCATTTAGCCCTGAGGGCCTCTCTATGCCGATGGTAGCGATCCCTCTACTGAATCACTGTATCCCATTCCTGACATGTTGTATCTCTCTCTAACATCAGTGCATCCCTCTCCTCCGTCAGAGCTCTAATCTCCTCGAGGGTAGCTTGGTATGCATGCGTCAGGGCAACATGCTCTCCCTCCAAAGATCTCCATCACTTGTAGCTATGTCCTCCTCATTTGTGTCTATGGATGCTGGGAGGTGTAGTGGTAGCTCTGTGGAGTACCATGCCACGTTGCCATCATCCACTCCTGCATCATCATCACTATTTGTGGAAGGTGGGGCCTCCCTCAATGGATTTGTTGGGATCAAAATCGGCAGATTGGTCTCTCTATTATCCCGCCTGTATGGCATATACGTGGTCGGGATTGTCTGTACTAAACCGAACTGCCTCAAAACACATATAAATGGGACGTGCTCCCACATATTTGGTCTGACGGACCCTAACCACCGTGCTCTCTGTATTAGCTCCACTAGGTGAGCATCCTGACCGGCCCATGTCAGATAGATCCGATATGGTATCCAAATGACTGCTCTCCGTGTCGAGTGTGCTAAATCACTCGGTATACCACTCTACAAATCTCCATGTATCTCTCGGGGCCATGTCTACCCGCCATCGTAGGAATCCATAATCAAGGGCCCCCTCTGCTACTGACATCCATGGAAGCCCTGATGGCTTGATCACTGCTATATGCTCATATGCCCAGCAATGGAGCACAAAGCTAACATTGATACCTATCCACCTGCCTATGGTGTACATCCATAGCTCATGATATATCTGTGCTACTAGGGCATCGACAAATGTGAACACCTGCCTGAACTCTAGGATGTCACAAACATAGTCTAGTAACAACAATGGAAATCTCCCACCTCCTGAATCTGGTAGAGAAAAATAAGAGATCGCCATCTGAATCAATGCTTTATCCATTTGCTCTTGGCGTCATCCTGTCTATAATGTGAGGCTATCCTCACCACCCTGGACACTATCTCTGAATCATCTGCCCTATCTCCATACAATCGTCCTAGGGCCCTCTGCTTGCTGCTCTCGTGGAGTGATCTCTATCGGGTCCCCGGTGATCGGTAGCCTCATGATCCTATATATATCCTCATGGGTGATGGTCATCTCACCTGTCCTAAACCAAAAAGTGCATGTCCTATTGTCCCATTGCTGTATCAGTTCTCACATCAACTCTACGTCTCGAGGCACCCGTCGGTAGTAATGGAAGCGCCTAAGCCCGGCTAGCTCTAGGTGACGCCAATCAACGTCTATCACATCAGGGAGAATGGTCTCTAGAAGCTCGGGAATAACATCCCGCATATGTAAAGCCTCTCGTGCCTACATCACATGACATCATGGACGGTGTTAGCTTCTCATCTATTCAAATTGCAGCATCAAAAACACATTTACCTACATTCTACATCTGATCCAACCAATCGGTGCCGATTTAGTTCAATCGACGTTGATCTAATTTAGTTGACATTGATTGAGATTCCAATTGGCGCCGATTGAACCTAGTTGGTGTCGATTTTTCCAATCGATGCCGATTGAAAGGCCGAGTTCCCAAAACACTCTGGCCTCTCACTTATCCAGATTTTTTCCTAAAAACTAGCATCCTAGTATGCTATTTAATGATAAAAATATATACCAGGTTTGGGTAGATCCACTTACCCTAGGTTGTGTCCTCTTACTTGCTGCTCCCAGAGGCTTCCATGTTGCTCAAAATCAATTTTGACTCTATCTAAATCAATCGTCACGGTCTAAATAAATCGTTAACGTTTCCCTTTCGCATACTTATATGGTGGTGCTATGGTGGCGCCGATTAGTTGGGATTAACAGTAAATTTTTCTTGGTTGACACCGATTGAGGGCAATTGTCACTGATTGGTTCTGTTATTCACCTTCTCACATCGCATTCTTCTAACTAGAAGGTCTCGTCATCTTTTGTTGGCCAAAGTGTTGATGCTTGGCTTGTTTATTTGATCATTATTATCACCTGGGTGTTACCTTTTGGCACATATTTTTGGTATTATCACCCATTTCGAGTCATTCCCTACACATGGGTCACTCACATTTGTGGCAGCTTAAAGATAGCGGGTTTGTAGGCACTAACATCGTGCTCTGCCAGGAGACTGCAGTTGTCCCTACCAATGTGTCACTCTTTAGTTGCTACTATCTTGCAGCCTTCCTTCCACTCATGGGTCTGTAGGTACTAACGTCATCTCATATGAAGACCGTCTAGTTTTCCCTAACAATGTGAGCTCCTTAGGTTGCTGCCTTTTTTGGTTTTTTACGTGCGTCATCAATGATCAGATTTACTCTAGACATCTAGCTGGGGCATCCTACATTTTCATCTACCTTTTTCAAACTTGGGATCGGTTGTTCTTTCGGGACTCATCCCATCCCTAGTTTAAGGGGGGATCATGTCATCATTGTTCTTCACTTCTTCCAACTCCTTGTTTTTGTCTTGTAACTTCGCTTATTGTAAGTTACTCAACAAAAAGGGGCAGAATGTAGAAACCTAAAATTGGTTACCCAATTTAGTGTCCCCTGGGTTCGTTTATCCTCTCAGGTAACCTAGGGGCACCCTTATATCACCACTTCTCCCTTAGGGTATTATTTAAATATTTGATTTAAACATCTATCCTAAGTTTATTATACCCCATTGTGTTTTACCCATGGATAATTAAATATTAACTATTTAATTACACTTTTTACATGTATCTTAACCACTTATCTACCCCATATCAATTCCTAACCTCCCATATCAATTCTATCCATCTATCCCCCCTATTTCTTCTCCCCCCAAACCGTGTAGTGGGATATTTCCCGTATTTCAGTCGGAAGGATCACTTTCGTCTTTCCAAAATGTCCTTTTGGCCATTTTGGGAGTCTCTGTTCCCTCGATCGCCCGACTAGTACTCGGTTGACACTGATTTTTCAGAATGCACCGATTATACCTCGGTCGGCGCTGATTACAAATACAGGGCTAGAATTTAGTTCTGGTTAGACAAAAAGAATGACAGAGAGTTTTGAGCATCAAGCCCGAGCATCATCTATCAAGTGAAAGTGAATTCTATCCAGATCAATCCCTGAGAGGAGTACCGTTACTCTGCTCCTACAACATCAACATCGTGAGCCTCCATCGATCTCTTGGTGACTCTGCTCCTACATCTAGTGAAGGTGGAGCTTTGTCAGTATCCCTACGCTCTGTAGATCTAGTGGACATTGACGATCTAGCCTTCATTGTCCATTTCTCAACCTTCCTACAATTTTCCCCTAGTCGACGCCGACCAATCCCAATTGATGCCGATTGATCCTAATCGATGCCGATTCACCCAATCGACATCGATCATCCTGTAGATAGGTAAAAGAACTCAGGTAACACAAATCCAACATTGTTTTCACAGTTTCCTATTTTTTGTTGCTTTCTATCCATTGTTTACATTCTGTCTGTCATTTTTAATCAGAAAATATAGACATTTACTTACATATTTTATCATGTGTGCTTCTTTCTTTAATTGAAAACATGGAATTACATCCACCGAGGGAGCTTATCACTTCTCGGATCCGCTTTTCGGGTAGTCCACCAAAATATCTTTTAACATTGGTTTTTTCTGTCAAGTATTTGTGTCTTGCAGGTTTCTCAGATCTACTTTGCAAGATTGCTTGTGTGCGCCCATTTTGTCTACATCGGCTTTCTTTTCCACATACATCTTCAGATCTTTTCTTATCTATTAGGTATTGATTTCATTTGAACTTTTTAGGGTTTCTGTGTTTAGTTTGGTGCATTAACTTGGACAGGTAATAAGCGCGGAAATTCTTGATCTATAGGGGGAAGGATAATGAATCCCCCAAGTATATGTGTAGAAAAATGAGGTTTATTTATAGAAGACTACTCAGCAATGAAGAATGAACCATAGAATAAGAGTGCATCATTAGGAAATGGTTTGATAGTGTACGCTAGATAAATAGATTAATGAATTGTATAGCGTAAAAATAAAGTGGGGTTCTTATTGAAACAAATCCTCAATAGTCATGTAAGAACCTTAATAACATGAGTGCATCATACAAGTAATGAGATGAGAAAAATAACCTACCAAAGATGAAGATTCCGACGAGGAGCAAAGAAGCATTTGAAGTGGTAATAACATGAGTGTAAGAGAAAAACTGAATGTTGGATGAGATGGTGCCAATGATGGGAGATGCAGTGGTAGGAAGCACAAATGCCAAAAACTTAGGAAGCCAATGTGAAGTGGTAGCACTATGTGGAAGATGAGATGATATTGTGGTGGATGAGTGAGGTGGAGGACGTGGATGAATGATGATCTTAGACATGGGTATAGGAGACAAGTGAACCAAAGTGGAAGCACACTTATGTGGAATTAGAGAAAGAGACCGCTCATGAGAGTGAGATCCAAAGGAAATGACACCCTTGTCTTCTAATTGTTGTAATTTTTCATGAAGGGTGTAACAATCATTGTCACGATGGCCATTGATGTAGTGGAAATTACAATAAGGGCAATCACGTTGGCGATGCAAGTGATGCAGAGGATAATGTTGATTTGAGGGTAAAAAATTAAGTGCTTATTAAGAAAAGCATGCATCACATCATGAGGCTTAGCAACATGTGAGAAATGTAATGGTTCGCGAGTGGGAGATGGAGAAGACTTAGGTGGAGAGTGACATAGTGGCGAGATGGAGGACACTTATGCGGTGGAGGGATGGAACATGCTTATGAGGTGGAGGAGATGGAGACCTTAGAGGACGCTTGATAGATGGAAGAGGAAAAGAAAAAAGGTGGTGATGTAGCAGTAGAAGGAGTAGAAGGAGGATCTATAACATGTGTAACAATTAAATCTTTTTCTAGATCAATGACCTTATAACATAAAAGCGTAAATGATTCACATGTATCATATTGTAATTTTTCTTTTAATGCAGGAATCAAGCCACGAAAAAAATGAATTTATTTTCTAAATCAATAAGCTTAAATAATAACTTATGCATGTAAGAATTGAAGTGTAGAATGTAATCTAGAATAGGTTCTTTATTTCCTTGATGCAAGCTAGGTAAGCGATCATGTGTGACTTTAGGACCATTGTTAAGCATAAAGCATATAAGAAAAGTATCCTCCATTTCACAATATGAACTATAGATCCAAAAGGAAAATGAGTGTACCATTGAATATAATCATCAACAAGACTATGACAAAAATATTTTAGTAATAATTGATCATTCAAATAGGAAGCCATAGCTAAATGATAATGCTTAAGATGCAAGTATGGATTTCCAATGCCATTGAAACATGAAAATGTAGGCATGATAAAATCCTTAGGAAAAGTTAAATTGTGAATTTTCTTTGGAATAGGATTTCCATGAAGAGAGTTATTATCAATAGAAGCATAGTAGGCTTTTATTTCAAGAGTAAGAGATTGAACTTGAGATTGCAAATGGCCAACAACATGCATGAGTGATAAAATATCATGTGAAGGAATCGTAGAAGATGTCAGAGTTACATTGAGAGGTCAAAGCTTGCCATTATGAGTGATCATAGGAATGTGAGAAGAAGAAAGTGAAGATAAATATGCTATGGGAACACTAGATGTAGATATATAAGAAACTAGAGGAGGTATACTAGTAGGAATAGAAGGATTGACAAGAATATCATCTATTGAAGAAGAAGAGTGAAGCGAGAAGAAGAACATGGAGTATTAGGAGAAATGCTAGCAATATCTTGGCGAGAAAATTTTCCGAGGACAAATTTGTGGATTCCTTGCCAATGTATCCAGGACTCTAGGTCCCTCTTCTTGGGTCATGTAGCTCGACTTATTATCCATGCATGAAATCAAATCATTTGTGGCCCCAGCCAGGATCCAACAAGGGCACTCCATTATCCCGGGCATTTTCTAGTGGGAAAAGGGAGTCGAAACAAGGTGAAGTTAGAAGTAGAAGAACATAGAGAAAGGAACTAGAAGAAATAGCTATCTCCTTTGTTTCTTCACAAGTAGTGATCTCTCATGAGTATACAAAATTGACAACCCTTAAGAATGAGGGTGTCATTACATTATATAGAATCAGAATGACTCTTCATCTACCCCCATGGTGACCTTTCATTTGTCTTTTCCATTCATGTGACTTTTGGCATTCTTAGGAAGAACATTAAGTCCCCTTTTATAAAATAAGGGAAACTTATTACATTTTAGACTATAGTCACTTTAATGAATAAGATGAATGTCATGATTTCTCACAATGAAGAATTAGAAAAAGGGGAGAGAAGAGGAGAAAGAATGAAGAAGGAGAGAAAGGAAGAAATACTCCCAAGCATGAGTAGGTACCTCTTGCCTTTGATGAAGATCTTGTCGATGATGATCACAACCTCTGCATGATGCACAAACACCTTGGACCACATGGAATGAGTGTTGAAAAACATTGTTCAAGAATGAACACAAGAAATGTTTACAAAGATCCTCCTTGACACATTAAACACACCCCAAATCTATCTTCTCTGAATCACCCAACTCCCCGAGTGACAAAGATGAATTCACATGCTTCGCCATGCGATGCCCTATTTTTCCTTTGTATATTATTGAACTCAGGATGATGTTTCTAGGACATTTGTGAAGTTCTCATTCCTCCATTTGAACCATGAAACCATCTTACAACCCATGTGAGAGTCCAAAAAGTGGAAAGATGAGTGAGAATGAGGCCATCTGCAACTTTCTTTCCCTCAACACTAAAACTTTCTATTTTTAGAATATGAGACATGACCTACCATTTTGGGACATATCACCATATTTTTCCCCAATTTCACCTTCAAACCTTTGGCACATTCCATCCTCTTCCATCACCGAGGCATTACTATTTTGAGCATATTTCTATTTTTAGCAGGTTGCCTTTTGGGGACCTACTATTTTGGGAAAAATTCATTTTTTGCTTACTTTCCATTTTACACCTTTTCTTGATTGTCCCGAGTGATCAAACTTGCAATTCGGGGGGACTTTCCATTTATAGCATGTGGGGAAGCATAATATGCTATTTTTAGTAAGTGGAAAAATGGCCTCGGTTTGCATGGGAGAATTTTTGGATTCGGTTCTTTTTGATCACGTGCTCCAAATTTCACTGTTTCACTCACTAGAAAGCTCAAAAATTAAAAAATGAAATTTTTTCCTGGCGGGGTTTTGAAACACAGAGCTACTAGGGCAGCCATTAATGGAGTTGTAGATATTTTTTTCAGTTTTTAATTTCATCTCTAATTGCAATGAAAACAATTCCATTGGGATAGGTTTTTATTTGGAGTTTATGTTCACAATTCCATAGCTTCATCCGATTGCCAAATCGATGGGAAATCTTACGAATAGAAGCTAGGGCACAAAATGGATTTTTATTGAATTAAATAATCTAGGACATCATTTTAAATTCCATGAATTTTTTTTGATGGCCTCTTGAAAATTAGAAATTCTACAAAAAGTTTCATCTCAATCCGTGCTCTGGATCATGAGATATGAACATTTCTTTGATTTTGCCAACGATGAGGGTTTCTAACAACACACGGGCATGGTTTTGGCTTGAAATATTCTCTTCTCTTGCTGTAGTAGAGAGGAATGATGGATAAATGATGGTGAGAATGCTATGGAAGGTCTAGATGTAAAAAATGGAGAAGAGGAAGGATTTCTAACGTAGTTGAAGATTTCTTGTGCGTGCGTGAAGGGAAAAAGAGAAGCAACCATGACAACACGACAATTAGAAAATTTGCACAAATTTCATGATTTGGAATGTGTCACACTTTCTTGCACCTATTGCACCAAATATTTGGTGCACTTGGTGCAAAAAAGTGTGCCCCATCCCCATTGGGCCACTTGGCGGATTCCGGTTGGATGGAGAGCGGGGCTAGGAAAATGTGCACAGGGGCTTAGATTGTGAAAAGGGGCTTAGAGGAGGTCACATTGAGGTTCAGGGGCCTAAATGGAAGGGTGGTGCATTTTATTGCACACCTATTTCACCAAATATTTGGTGCACTTGGTGCAAAAAAGTGCGCCACTCTCCCATTGGTCCAAAATTTCACCAAAAAATGGCTAACTCCTTCACCCTATGTGGAGCAACTTGTCGAGCACATAACTTGAGCTCCCAGATGTATTTTTGATGCTTATTTATATGAATTTACATGGAAAATTCCTTTTTACACAATGGTGATAGTATCATAGCTTTATTCATCCTGAAAATTCCTTAAATTTCCCCATTTTGATCAGACCACCAGTTATCCCTGCGAAGAATGAGCTCCCATGAAAAGCGCCAAGGGTTTATGAAAATATGATGATTCCAAATTGTATAGGATTATCTTATATTTCCAATGAGTATTTTTTTCCTCCTAACTCCTTACAGAGCTCTCCCAAATCTTCCACCAAAGATCAAGTACTTGTTTTGACTACATTCTCCTGGGGGCTGAGACTGGGTCACATGGGGGACCAAGGACTAAATGGGAGGGTTGGGATTTTTGTGTCCCAAATTTACCAAATATTTGTGCACATGGGACACAAAAAATTCCCTCACCCTGGCTTGACAAGTGGCGGAGCGTGATTGCATGGAGCGAGGGCTGGGAAATGGAGCTTGGGGCTTATTTGGTAAGAAGGATTTGAACTGCGGTCATGTGGAGGGTCCATGGGGCCAAAATAGGTTAGGGGAATTTTATTGCACCTATTTCACCAAATATTTTGTGTACTTGGTGCAAAAAAGTGTGCCACATTCTGATTGGTTGGGTTTTTGACTCAAAAATGGCTAATTGTTGGAGATTCACCTTGGAGAGCATCTTGTTGGGATCATATCTAGAGCTTCCAGGTGGAGTTTTTGATGAAATTTTATATGATATTGACTTAAATGGAATTATTAATCCAATGGTGGGTTTTAGAGATTTATTCCACCATTTACCCCTTTAAATTTAGGATTTTTTTCTGCTCCAAGGTTGTGCATGAGAAAAATTGATGGGGACATAGTGCACCAAGGTGTTGTGAAGAATATGATTCCACCATCTTGTATATATTTGAATCACCTTTCCAATGATATCTTGTTTGACTCTTAAATCCTTCCGGAGCTCCCGAGAATCACCTCCCAAAGCTCAAGGGTTGTTTTTGCACTATGCATTGCTTAGGCCTCCAAGACTCACTTTTGCTTGAACTTGCTCCAAAACTTGTGAAACTTCCCAAAAACCTTCCAAAACTGATTGAAAAATGTTCTTGGATCTCTTCTATATGCCTTCTTGATGGGTTTTGGCTCTCTTCTACTCTGAGGGGTGTACGTTGGCCTTGAGAAGTCTTGAGAACAACCCTTCCCAAGCTTGTTGAGAAGCTTGTCTTGGTAGATCTGACTTGGGAAGAACATGGAATGACTGGATACCCCTAGATCACCTAAAACACACTAACATGACACTTTGGACCATTTAGAGAGAAGGGATAGGACTGACTCGGGATTAGGGTGATAGGAAGGAGGGCTCAAAATGTTCTTTAGGTAAAATTTTTGGGTAGGGTATGGTTGTCATGCTTAAAATTGTGAATTTCCTTGTTGCACATTTGCATGACAACAATTGGCTCTAGCTTGGGGACATGTCATGGATTGAGCATAATGAGAACATCACATGAGAACTCTAGAATCTCCACACATACATTGACTAGTTCCTTATCCATTGGGCCTTGCAAAATACACACACTTGCAAGAGATAGCTAGAAAGGAACAACACACACAAAACACACAAATGAAAGGAAACACACCACACAAAAAAGGAAAAAATCACACAAAAGGGAAAGGGGAACAAACCTAAATCACCTATAGTACAAGGTGGGGGACAACCCGCTTTCACTAGTGCTCTCTTCTCTTCTCAGAGGTTACCTCTGAGTGGGAAACACTTGAGCGATGTTGTTCCATGAAAAGCCATTGACTAGTTCGAGAAAGTAGCCTCCTCTCCTTAACTATTTATGAAAGCCATGGTGCTTTCATGATTTCTTGTGTACTTGGTAGGAGTGAGTCTACATGAGCTTCTTGATGCTCAGGCCTTTGCTTAGAAATTCCATTGCCTTCATTCCCTTTGAAATCAGTTTCATAGTGTCCAATTGCATTCCATGCTTATCCACATAGTTGATTCTTCATTGAGCATCCCATCATTGTCCCAAGGATGATTTTCATTCCAATTGTTTGAATATTCTAGTTCTTTTCTTTCCCAGTCTATGCTCATTGATCTCTTTTCCATGAGAAACATCAGACTTATCTTTTATCTCTACTCCACTATGAGGTGCTTGAAGATTGAATGGAGGATTAGAAGTAACCTCATACTTGTCTTGTATGGCCATGGTATGAGCTAAGAGATCAAGAATTAGCTCAAGGATCTTCCACACTTTCTACTGCATCCAATATTTCTTGCATGGAGTTCTCTTTTGTTACTTCCTGTAGCTCATCTTTGTATGCCTTCAAGAATATTCATTTTGAAGCTCAAGGAAACTATCTTGGAGGGGTTACTTCATCATCTTGGGACTCACTACATTCTATCACTCCTTTGTCAAGGGGAGCCTCGGCTTCAAGGGCCTCAAAACTCCTTGCTTCAATTTCTTCATCATGGAAAGAGTCTTCCTCTTCAAATGGGAAAGAAAATACCTCCATTTCATCATTGCATCCATCAACTATTTTCTCGGGAGGGACATCATATTTCTCCTCTTGCTTTATTTCAACATGGCCAATCTTCACACTTTGGTTGAGGCTTCCAAATCAGATTCACACTTGTCTTGTAGATTCATGGCTTACATCAAGAGTTCAAGACTGAACTCAAGGGTCTTCTATCTCTTCAGTGGTTCTTAGGATATCTTGCACAAATTGTTCTTTCAAACCTTTCACGTGGGCTCATCACAAGTTGGTCTTGTCCCTCCATGGATGGCATGATTGAGATCATCTTCATCTCCAAATGGGAATGAGAACATCTCCTCTTCATGGATAAGCGTATAAGCTGGTTTCTCCATTTGAGATTTTCCAAGAACCATTTCCTCTTCTTCTTGGTTGCATCATCCAACAAATCAGGTATATCCTCTTAGAACTCAAATTCCTCAATGCTTCTTCAAGATCCATACTCCTTTGGGAAGGAATGTTTGGTCCTATCAAAATGGGAATATCCTCTTCTTCTTCATTGTTATGAAAATATTCATCCTCCTATTATCTTGGTACAAAATGTTGGCTTTAGATTTCCTACTTTTTGCACTATGTACCTCATCTTTCTTCTCTGAAGAAATTTTTCCATGTCTCCCTTAACCGGAATGGTTGTTGGAAGACCAGTTCATCTAGATTTTACCTCCCAACTATTGGTAGAAACTTCTACTTAGCAACATTCCAAATGAGGCTTGGAATGTCTTGCTACCAAAATCATCATTGAAACCTTCTTGTTCTGGAAATTTGGCAAGGGCCACCTGTGCATCTTTGACCTTCCCGACAAGTGGGACTTCTTTGACTCCATGGAGTAACAAGAGCCACCAGGTGGAGTCATGGTGAGTTTGAGAGCCTTGGAGACCTTTACAGGCATTACATTGTCGAGAGGCACCAAATCTATTATGTAATTGTTTAATACATATTCTCCAATGAGAAGGGAGACATAGAAAGGATCAACCTTTCTATCTTGGATGCACTCAAAGAAAGCATGTTCTGTGATGGAGGTGCATGGTGGGTTTGGTAGTATTCCTTTAGAACTAGGAGTTACAACATTGGGTGTTAAACTACCACTCCTGATGTATCGAACAAATCTCTCAAATTGTTTGGGGTGAGTCCACAAATATTCAATTTCAGTAATCTACACTTGGCTTTGTTAGCATATTCTACAAAGTCAAAAGGGAGAAGATGTGGACAAGGGGGGTGAAGGGACTGATTTTGGAGTTGGGATAGGTTTGGAAGTAGGGGTTAGATGTTTGGGAATATAGGGTATTTTGAAAGGCATTAGGAACTTTTGAAGCACTATATTTTACAGGAGTAGATTTAGATTTAGAACTAGAAGAAACATTGGAAGACTTACTTGGAATAGTGGGTGACCTCATGTTTGCTACAGATCAGGTTTCTCTAATGTGGAATCCATACAAGGTGGAAGAGGAGACCCTCAACTGATTATTTTTTTTGCGGAGTCACCACATGAGGATCTTCGGTCTTCTTTTTTTTTGCGCAATGGAGGAAGAAGCTCCTTTCTCAGACTAAGAATGAGTGAATACCACACATGAAAATTGGGTGCATCTTCTTCATCATCTTCATCACCTCCAAAATACTCACAAAATCTGATTTGTGTATCATTCTCAAGTTCATCAACTTCTAGAAATCACCACCTTCACTTTCTTATTCAAGCTCTTCTTCATTTTCTTGAATCCTGCAACTTGCGTTGATGGTGGGGCCTCCAAGGAAAGCCTTCAGGTGCTCCTAAAATTTGATTTCTGTTTTTTCTTTGAGAAGATACTCATTCAAAAATTCCTCTTCAATGATGCCATCTCATTTTCCAATTTTTGCAGCAACGGATCTGTTCTCTCATCTCCTAGGACACTGAGCCTTACCCCTTGAGGGATTCTTGATCTTCCAATAGGATGAGATCATCATCAAGTTCATGGCCATCCTTTTTTTTGTATAGATTCCTTGGTTGAACTCTTCATAGGAAAAATCCTACTTCTAGTGATTGAGCATTAATGAAGAATCTCTTGACATTGTTTTCAGATGGTGAATCTTCTTCCGTATCCTACGAAAGCAACCGGTCAAAATGAGCCATGAAGTCTCTCATAGTTTCATTTTCTCCTTTCTTCATTTGAGCCAACTGAACAAGAGGTCTTGATAGTCTTCAATTGATTTAAATCTTTCCTCGAAGGTAGTCTTGATGTCATTCCAACAAGTGATGGATCGGGTAGGAAGGAGGTAGAACCATTATGTTGCTTTTTCTTGGAGAGATTCCACGAACAATCTTATGGAAACATCTTCATGTTCACTCCAAGAATCCACATGATGTGGTGAAAGTGGTGATGTGTTCTTCAGGAATTTGTGTGCCATCACCTTTGAACTTTGGAAATTTTTTGCAGGGAACTTGTTGGTAGATCATGAAGAGGTGGTTCAAGAGCGAGTGGGCTTGTATTTCTTCCCCATGGAACAATGGGTTGAGGTCTTTCTGCTTCATCCACCATTGTTGTTTTTTTTCTATTTCTCTTTCTTCTACAAATTCTTCTTCAAATTTTTCTTCCTCCTCTGGAACTCAATGCTCAACGGTGGTTGAAAATGGGAGAATTTGAAGGGGAGTATCAACAAGAGTTTGGATGGGATTTCCAGTGAACTACTTGATGACTAGATGGGGATGAGGCTTGAGAAAAAGTAGTAGGGATTATCTTTGATTCATTCTTGCTGATTTTGCAAAGCCTTGAAAGTTGGGGTCAACAACACCTCTCGATCTATTCAACTTGGTATATCTCCTTTTAGCCAATTTTTTAAAAAATTCTTGCAATGGGGAATATGAAAGGACACTATGGAATATGAAAGGTCATGTGCAGAATTATAGTGTATCTTTCAACAATGGATTTCCATGAACTCTTTTTTTTTTTGTTTTTTCAATATTTGATTTTTTTTTTTTGATTTTTTTTTTTGTTTTTGATCTTGTGGTCATATTTTGGGTGTAGATTTTTGCCAAGTCTACCCCACGGTGGGTGCCAAAATATTGGTGAGAAAAATTTTTGGGGGAAAAATTTGTGGGTTTCTTGCCAACATCTCTAGGACTCTAGGTCCCTCTACTTGGGTGGTGCAACTCCACTTATTATGCGTGCATGAAATGAAATTTTTGGTGGCCTGATGGTCGGGGATCCAACAGGGACACTCCACTGACCCGTGGAAAAATCTTGTGGTTACTACAAGAGAGGAATTTTCTAGGAGAGTGGGAAAGGAGTGAGAAAAAAGAGAGGGGATTAACGTTGCAGGTAGAAAATCAGATTCCTACAACCATTAACTAGAAAATTCCAACACACATATACTTAGAAGAAAACAATTTTACAAGTGGCAACAAGATGAGTTAAGATTGAGAACTCAAAGTTTCTAAAACCTCCTCATCAAAAAAGGCATGAAACTCCTTTTTTTATTGATGCTTTGAACAAAATTGTGCATAGTTAGAAGTAGAAGAACATAGAGAAAGGACTAGAAGAAATAACTATCTCCTTTGTTTCTTCACAAGTAGTGATCTCTCATGAGTATAAAAAATTGACAACCCTTAAGAATGAGGGTGTCATTACATTATATAGAATTAGAATGACTCTTCATCTACCCCCCATGGTGACCTTTCATTTTCTTTTCCATTCGTGACTTTTGGCATTCTTAGGAAGAACATTAAGTCCCCTTTTATAAAATAAGGGCAACTTATTACATTTTAGACTATAGTCACTTTAATGAATAAGATGAATGTCATGATTGATCACAACAAAGAATTAGAAAAAGGGGGAGAGAAGAGGAGAAAGAATGAAGGAGAGAGAAAGGAATAAATACTCCAAAAGCATGAAGGGATACCTCCGCCTTGATGAAGATCTTTTCGATGATGATGATCACAACCTCTTCGCATGATGCATGGACAAACACCTGGACATGATGGAATGAGTGTTGAAAAACATTGTTCAAGAATGAATCGGGATGAAATGTTTACAAATATCCTCCTTGACACATTAAACACACCCCAACTGATCTTCTTTGAATCACCCAACTCCTCGAGTGACAAAGATGAATTCACATGCTTTGCATTTTTGATGCCCTGTTTTTCCTTTGTATACCATTAAACTCGGGATGATGCTTCTAGGACATTTGTGAAGTTTCTCATTCCTCCATTTGAACCATGAAACCATCTTACAACCCCATGCGAGAGTCCAAAAAGTAGAAAGATGAGTGAGAATGAGGCCATCCACAACTTTCTGCCCTCAACACTAAAACTTTCTATTTTTAGAATATGAGACCATGACCTGCCATTTTGGGACATATCACCATATTTTCCCCAATTTCACCTTCTAAACCTTCTCACACATTCTATCCTCTTCCATCACCAGGCATTATATTTTAGAGTAAATTTCTATTTTTAGCAGGTTTCTTTTTGGGGACCTTCTATTTTGGGAAAAAATTGTTTTTTCCTTACTTTCCATTTTACACCTTTTCTGATTGTCCCAGTGATCAAACTTGAAATTTAGGGGGACTTTCCATTTATAGCATGTGGGGAAGCATAGAATATGCTATTTTTAGTAAGTGGTGAAAATGACCTCGGTTTGTGATGAGAAAACTTTTTTGGATTTGGTTCTTCGTTGTGATCACGTGCTCCAAATTTCACTATGTTTCACTCACTGGAAAGCTCAAAATTAAAAATGAAATTTTTTCCTAGCACGGGTTTCGGCACGGAACTACTAGGGCAGCCATTAATGGAGTTGTGAGATTTTTATAGGTTTTAATTTCATCTCCTAATTGTAATGAAAACAATTCCATTGGGATAGGTTTTTTATTTGGAGTTTATGTTCACAATTCCAACTTCATCCGAATTGCCAGATCGATGGGAAATCTTACGAATAGAAGCTAGGGCACAAAATGGAGTTTTTATTAAATTAAATAATCTGGGACATCATTTGAATTCTATGAATTTTTCTTGATGGCCTCTAAAAATTAGAAATTCTGCAAAAGGTTTCATCTCAATCCATGCTCTGATCATGAGATATGAACATTTCTTTGATTTTTCCAATGAGGGTTTCTACAACACACGAGCATGGTTTTGGCTTGAAATATTCTCTTCTCTTTCCATAGTAGTAGAAAGGAATTGTGGATAAATGATAGTGAGGATGCCATGGAAGGTTTGGATGCAACAACAATGGAGAAGAGGAAGGATTTCCGACAGTTGAAATTTTCATGTGCGTGCGTGAAGGGAAAAAGAAAGCAATCCATGACAGCATGACAGTTAGAAAATTTGCACAAATTTCATGATTTGGAATGTGTCACACTTTCTTGCACCTATTTCACCAAATATTTGGTGCACTTGGTGTAAAAAAATTGTGCCCCATCCCATCCCATTGGGCCACTTGGCGGATTCCAGGTTGGACGGAGCGGGGGCTAGGAAAATGTGCACAGGGGCTTAGATTGTGAAAAGGGGCTTAGAGGAGGTCACATTGAGGTTCAGGGGCTAAATGGAAGGGTGGTGAATTTTATTTCACCTATTGCACCAAATATTTGGTGCACTTGGTGCAAAAAAGTGTGCCACTCTCCCATTGGTCCAAAATTTCACCAAAAATGGCTAACTCCTTCACCTTATGGAGCAACTTGTCAGGCACATAACTTGAGCTCCCAGACGTCTTTTTGTGCACTTATTTATATGAATTTGCATGGAAAATTCCTTTTTAACACAATGGTGATAGTCTCATAGCTTTATTCAACCTCAAAATTCCTAAATTTCCCCATTTTGATCAGGACCGCTAGTTGTCCCTACGAAGAATGAGCTCCCATGAAAAGTATCAAGGGTTTATGAAAAATATGATGATTTCCACCTTGTATATTATTATCTTATATTTCAATGAGTATTTTTTTTCCTCCTAACTCCTTACAGAGCTCCCAAAATCTTCCGCCAAAGATCAGGTACTTGTTTTGACTACATTCTCCCTAGGGGTTTGAGACTGGGTCACATGGGGACCAAGGGACTAAATGGGAGGGATGGGGAGTTTTGTGTCCCAAATTTCCCAAATATTTGGTGCACATGGGACACAAAATAAACCCTCACCCTGGCTTGACAAGTGGTGGAGCATGATTGCATGGAGTGAGGGTTGGGAAATGGAGCCTGGGGGCTTATTTGGCAAGAAGGATTTAAACTGCGTGGTCATGTGGAGGGTCCAGGGGACAAAATAGGTTAGGGGTGACATTTTATTTCACCTATTTCACCAAATATTTGGTGCACTTGGTGTAAAAAAAAGTGTGCCACATTCTGATTGGCTAGGTTTTTACTCAGAAAATTGGCTAACTGTTGAGATTCACCTTGGGGGCATCTTGTTGGGATCATATCTGAGCTTCTGGTGAGTTTTTTTGAAATTTATATATTATATTGACTTAAATGGAATTATGAATCCAATGGTGGGGTTTTTAGAGATTTATTCCACCATTTACCCCTTGAAATTCAAGATTTTTTTCTAGCTCCAAGGTTGTGCATGATAAAAAATGGATGGGGACATAGTGCGCCAAGGTGTTGGGAAGAATATGATTCAACATATTGTATATATTTGAATTAAATTTCTAAAATATATATTTTTTACTCTTAACTCCTTTTAGAGATCCCAGAATAGCCTGCCGAAGCTCAGGGGTTGTTTTTGCACTATGTTCCGCTTAGGCCTCCAAGACTTCACTTTAACTAACTTGCTCCAAAACTTGTGAATCTTCCCAAAACCTTCCAAAACTGATTGAAAAATGTTCTTGGATCTCTTCTATGCCTTCTTATGGGTTTTGGCTCTCCATTTCTACTCTACGAGGGTGTACACCGACCTTGAGAAGTCTTGAGAATAACCCTTCCCAAGCTTGTTGAGAAGATTTTATTGGTAGATTTGACTTGGGAAGAACATGGAATGACTGGATACCCATAGATCACCTAAGAACACACTGACTTGACACTTCATACCACTTCGAGAGAAGGGATAGGATTGACTCGGGATTAGGGTGATAGATATGCAAAGAACTAGGAGTGATAGAATAACCATGAATTCCATTGAAAACAACCTCGGGAGTAGAAGAAAGCGGAGTGGAAAATTCAGATTCAACGAGTCTTAGAGAAATAAACATCCTCACTAACATGTTCATGATCAAAAATATAATAAACATCGGTATCAAATAAAGTTTTTCATGAAAGTATCTCATCAAGAGAGTCATCAACATACATAGAAGTAATAGGATAACTATAAGAAGATACATCTTTGAAAAATAATTGAAGTAATTTTAGAAGTAGAAGAAACATGATATTCATCTTTATATTAATCATGACTAGTATGAGAAACATCATCATGTACATGTACATTTTCAACATTAGAAATTACATCATTTATATCTATATTACCACATGTAATACTAAGCATAACGTCTATTAAAGTATAATCAAGTGCTCTAGGAGGAATAGAAGAAGGAAAATAAGAATGGGTGGGAATGGAAGAGAAAATAAAAAAACAGAAAGTCTATTGGAGATGAAACAATGACACAACTAGAGTTGTTAAAAGAAGTAGGAATAACAATTTCATTAGCCAGAAGTTTTCTTTGAATATTGGCATCAAATTGAGAATTGCGATAAAGGGCCTTAAGTTAGCCTCAATAGCCTCATCAAGGATAGGATTCACACTAAGATGATGCATAACTTGCTTAGGATAGGAAGATCTATTTTTAGCCATTAGGGTTTTGTGGATCCTAGGGAAAGGAGTTCTAAGAGATGGGTTCAACAAATGATTTAATAAAATCTGAATATTAAATCTATTTTCAGAGTCACTACAATTATATACAACAAAATAAAAATGCTAAGCACTCTAAACATGTAACCATGCGATGTGGAAGATATGGAACTTATCTAATTTTTATCTTATCCCAAGTATGTCTAAATTGGAACAGATGAGTAGGATGGGAAGAGTGTAGGAAATAGGGAAAATTTTAGTGGTGAATATTCATAATATGGTGAATATTCCATTTTTGAAAATTTTGAAAAGGTGAATTTTTTGGCACGGGTCAGTGACCTGTTCGCCTAAAAATTACACTTTAATTTTTTTAGGGGTCGGCTTCGCCTACCCTTGAAAAATATCCCCTATATAAACCTAGATTATTCGCCAGGTAGAACACTTCACATTTTTCAACAATATGATATATCTTGTATTATAGACACGCGACAAGGGGGCAAGTTATTGTGGTACAACAAGGAGGGTTTGTAGACAAGGAGATACTGCAGATATTAACGCATAGTAGACGCATGACAAAGAGTTTGTTAACGAGTGACATGGAGATTTTTTTGATGAGAAAGAAGAGGGCAGAGACTGCAGATGCGTGACAGGATATTTGTTGTCGTGCGTAAAAAAATGCATTGACGCACATCAACAGAGACCTTCGGTGATGCCCGTCAACAACCATAATGACGCGGCGTCACATCGAAGTCCGCACGGCGCGCACGTCAATGAGGGTTATTTGTTGGCGCGCACAACCTTCATTTCGGATAGTTGATGCGCGACAAGGAGGTACAATAGATATTGACGCATAGCGAGCACGCGTGACAAAGAGTTTGTTGATGTGCGACATGGAGATTTTTTTGAGAAAACAGAGGTCGGAGGCTGCAGATGCGCGATGGGAGATTTTTCTGTCACGTCAAAAAAAAGCATTGACACGCGTCAAAGACCTCGATGACGCGCCGCGTCAACAACCATAATGACGCCGCATCACTAAGGTATGTTGATGCGCCGTCACCGAGGATGCTATCCAAACAACACCCTCGGTGGCGCATCAACATACCTCCGATGACACGTGTCATTACGGTTGTTGGCGCGCGCACATCGAGGTCTTTTGACACGCGTCAATGCTTTTATTTGATGCGCGATAGCAAAATCTCCCGTCACACGTCTGCAGCCTTCTATCGCAGCACTTGACAATCAGGCAAAATTTTTTCATACAACCCCCAAAAAATTCACCTTCCCGTGAAACCAATTCCGAGGATATTCGCCAGGTATTCTCCACCTCCGATTTCCAAGAGGTCTCTTAAAATGAACCTTGGTAGGAAATGCTTGATATAAATTTTAGATCTTATAGACTGAGTCGTACACGGGTGAGTGGGCCGAGGCAAGGACACTCACGTGCAAGAGACCTTATGTAGGTGCCTGTGACTATGAAGAGAACTAGAACTTGTTTTTTCTGTGTCGCTAGAGTTTTGCTATCCTTCACGGTTGGTCACATGTACGTCACAGGATGATCTCTCAATTCATTTATAACTTGTAAAATAGATGATATCCTACAAAAACCCCCAATCTACATCAAATCCTAAAAAAAAAAATGGCAATGGGGAGTCACATTGACCCTTGTGGTCACCCAATAGAGTGAACTTACAACCAAGCACTGCACTACTTCTCAGAATCCATGTAGTTCTATGTGCTTGTGTGTGAAATCATGTCTTTATGTTGTCCTCGCTAGTGGGTTATAGCTAGATAGAATACAAATACGTGGGATGGAATTAAGAAAATTCCCCTTTCTATGTAGTTTATGTAGAGTAATAATCCCAAAAATTTAGTCCCTTTGATAGTATGTAGATATGTTTTTCATTTAGAATTGTCTTCCATTATAATGATATGTATGTTTTGTATACATATGGATCTCTTACTTGATTTTTGACACTAATGATACAACATGAAGACTAGGACATTAGGATAGGAGTAAGAAAATTGAAAAGGCAAGAAAATTGAAAAGGCTAACCATAAATGTCAAAAATGTGAATAAGAATAAAGAGGACAGGAGTGCTCAGGTTGGACAAGAGCCCCTGGGTGCTAGTATCCCAAGAAAACTGACGATAAATGTGAGAAGCCTGATAGACATGGATTCCTTTGACTGACCATAACTAGGTGCAGTAATGATAGATGTGAGAGATGAAAATAATAGAAAAAATCAAAGAAAACATATGGATTAGCGGCAAAGGTCACCAATGAATAATTTTCTTGCTCAAGATTCATACATATAACAACATACTTGGCGGTATAGTAAAATAGTAGTATGTGTGTGATTTTTTGTCTACATTTCCCCCATATTCTATTTAAATGAAATTTAAGTAGTGTAAAGGAATTAAGGAACATACCTATGAGAAATCCGAAGAAGCCATGTTTGCGAAAGTACATGCGAGAATAAGAACATATAGAGTGGTGAACCATAGATCAACGTGTCGATCCATGTGGCGTAAATAGAGACAAAAACCTTTGTAAGGAGAACTTGGAGAAATTGATGATTTTATTTGGAGAATTTGGAGATTTCAAATTATCACTGATTGAGATTTAAAGGGGTAGGGAGTGATCATTTCCCAACCCGATTTTGTAAAATTTGAATCAAGGGAGGATGTGGCATCCTTCCCCTAGAGGAAAAGTGTTAGGGAGAGAGGTCTAGTTTTACCCTCCAACTATGACTACATCCTTAAAAGGTCCAACCGTTGCCTTGTCATCCCTCACCACCACGTCATACTCATGCCATCTCGTCATAAAAAAAACACAAATTTGGAAACCAGAGATTTGTTCTCAATTCAAAAATAGAAATAAGTAAATAAAAAACCAAATAAACTATATAAACATGACATTTCTATTCAAATTCGGTCGCGATAACCCTAAATCTTCCAACTTCCTTTTTTCTCTCGAGCTCGATAAATCCATCATTTGTTACATTATGACCATGATCTCATGCCATTTTCTTTGACCTATTACACATATACATACGATGAATTTCAATTTTTACCTATTTTTAGCACCTTTCCATACCACTATGACATTATGACATCTCGACACTATGACATGACATCCGTCCCATGGGCCCCTAGTTAGGTGATTTATGTATTATTTTACTAATGATCCTTTATTGTTTCTTTTTATTTTTCTTCTTCAAGGTTATTACAACATGGATTGTGCCCACACATGGCAGGACAAACAACACTATCATGTACGCATTAGTGGGTATATTTCATTTTAGCTAGTCATTTAGTACTTTCAACATCTACTTTTACATTTGGTATTATAGACTATTTTATTACTTTGACCACCCCTTGTTTCACTATTGAGACACGTGGTGATCGAAGGTCATGGCACATGTATACACCTATTTTTGTCTTAATCTTTCATACATGCTACTAAAAATTTTATTTGTGCAAATAAGGGTCACAGATGCATCTATTTCTTGAGCGGGTGCCTTAAGGAGCATGCCAGAATGGGGTATAATTATTCACATGGTCATTATGGGTTAGAGAAAATACACAAAGATATTTTTGCTATGTGGTCCTACATTTAGTTATTCATTAGTTATCTTTGTCCCTTTATGTCTCACTATTTATGGTGATTTTTGGTTCTTTAATTAAATGATAAAAACCCAAAAACTAAAAAATATGGCATAATTTAACAATACATGTCTTGACAATGTAAAGTCAAGATGAACTGGTGGAATAAGGATGTGGGGATCCTAATTCCAGCGAATGAGAGAACTGTATGAAAATATAGCTAAACAAGTTGGGTATTATACAAAGAGATGACAAGTTGCTCGGTAAAAGGTTGATCCTAGAAATAATGGGATTCCTAAAAGGGTGTCATCTCATTTTACAATTAAGTGATAATTATAACAAGATGATAGATGATAAAAGGATTACTAGAAACCCAGAGGGATATAGATATCCTAGTCCATGTGATAAGCATCCAAAGAAAGGGCTACGGTGGGCTTGAAGTCCTTAAAGTATTCGACCCGTCATATTCATCATCTTCTTGTATTTCTCATATGATCTCAAGATGATTTGGGACGTCTTCGATGTTTGGTGTTAATACTTGTATGACACAAATGATATGTTTGTGCGTGATGTCATATTGTTCCTAGATAAAGGGTTGCTTTAGATAATTGGAAGGTCATGTATGCTTCTAATTGGATGTGGTTTGCCTTGAAAATTCATCTACAAAGAGATAAAACTTTAAAACAAATGGATTAGATAGAAAAATATTGATATTTGATGGCATATATGATAAATATGATCAAAATTCTAAAATGACGAGGATCGGCGACGATTTAGGGTAATCACTAAAAATTCGATAAATTGCTAGTGATTACTATGTAAAAAATGATTCTTTGATAAAATATAAATTATATATAAAACAAGTGATTTATGACTTGATATGGGTTATAATATGATGTATTGACAATTTGAATATGGAAACAGAAGACAAAGACTTACCTTTGCTAATGAATACTTGAAAATGATGTCGTAGGAACCTTCTGATGTTTGTAAATCTTCCACATACATGACATGGATCTTAAAGGTCTCAATATGATCGTAGTGATGTTGTATAAGTCTCCAATGAAATAGATATTCATTACGATGCCCGAGGATCCGTTATAGGAGGTTTAATATTACTTATATAAAATGGTTGGGTATCGGTTAGAATTATTGGTGATCCGGGAAAAGTGGGGAAACCCACTTGGAAGTGGTTTCAACCACTTCTAAATGGGTAAATTGGGTTTGGATGTAGGCTTGATTTTCTTAGGAAGATGTTAGGGAGGTTGAGAGGTTAGATGGTTAGGGTTAAAATGGGCTAGGATGATTTATAGGTGGTTAGGAGGTTTAGGGTGAGTAAATAAGATTTACGGGGAGGTAGAACATGATTTTAAGGGGGTGAGGATATAAGTTAGGGGATAATAGGATATTTTAATATTTTGAGTGTGAATGTGAGGAGTGTTGATAGACGATGTACGGTAGTAAAAATAAGTGTCTATGTTTTCTCCTTTTTGTCAAGTGGTTTGTGGTAGACAATCCACTTTGGAGAAAACAGTGGATTGATTAGATTTGTGTTGGGTAATGTGGTCCCCCATCAAACTAGGGTTATTGTGACGAAGTGAAATGATCACTAGTTTGAATAGGTTGTTGAATAGGATAGGTCTACGTGATTTTGTGTTTCACTTTAAGTTGTCCTAAGACCGGGTATGAATATGAAAACAAATTACCACAAAATTCGACTTGTGCTACTAAAGAGTTAAATGATATGGGAACTAATGGGTTATCAACCTATAAATGTATGACTTGTAGGATGTTGTTATGGGAAAAGGTTCCCAGAAATCTTATAGTATCCATGGTGTATAAAAAACGTAGGCTCGATATAAAGGATGTTTCCATAGAGGCGGGCTTATGCGACCAAGAATTCAAGTGATAGGGGAACCAATTGGTTCATGTCCTATAAATATAGGACTTAATGACAATAAGGGAAAATGTTTTCCTGATAGTTGTGAAATCTGAAATGGTTTTATTAAAAAAATATTTATATAGATTGATTAATTTTGATTTTTAAAGGGTTTTGGGACCAAAAAAGGAATCACACTTAGAAACGTGCAATTTTGGAAAGAAACGATGAAAAAATGATGATTTTATGATGCTTGGAGGTCGATTAACGATATTTTGGATAAAAGGGAGGGAATCGCGGGTGATTACTATAGGTTATTGTTGATTTAACAAAATTGTCTATAATTAGACATATCACTTTGGTGATTGGGTGGATGGGAAAATTTTGATATAAAATGGGGATTTGAAACTCATTTGGTACTATTGCGTTTTGATAACCTAAGAGCCCAAGAAATCCTATTTTTTTCTCTATTTTGAGTGAGATAGAGGTAGCCGGAGGTGTGTAGAGATGATGGATGCCTACTTGTACTAAGGTTGGTGGTGTTTTAAAGATTTTTTTAACTATTTATTTTTTCTAGAAATTTGGAATTGCTCGAAACCACTAGTGATTTTGTATGAAAATGCCGGTGATTTATGGGTCATTGACGATTTTTATGGGGTCGCATGTGATTCAAGTAGATTCATTGGAGATTCCAATTATTTGATACAAAGTTGTGATTTTTGAATAGCATTTGATTGTTTCTGATGATGTGTTGTCTCATTATGGATGTAGGCTAGAGAGAGATTGACTACAAGGATTGGATCCTCAAGATATCTTGGATGATGTTCGAGCTTAGTTATCAAATGTTGATTAGACTCATCTAGAGGAGGTTTAGTTTTGGGAATACGTCATTATAGGTGTATTCATAGAGATATAGTGTTTTTGTTGGCATAATTTGAGTGATGGGACTATGTCACAAGCACATTCTAGTTTCCTACAAAAGAGATGACAATGAAATTGGAGGATATCCACAAGATATTACGCTTACAAGTATAAGGTGAGTAGGTTTATTTGATTGATGAGGTTGATAAGGGTGCTATGATGCGAGAGATTGTATGGGGATGATGGAGATGATGTGGTTTTTACTTCTGGGGATTTTTTATATGGATCCTTATATAGTGAGGAAATGAAGGTCAATCCCTAGTCACTATGATGATGATGGGTATTAGCTGCTATGTCTTATCAAATTTAGTAGGCTGGGAAAATTCTCTTGAATGTTGGTGGGTGGTTTCTGATATGATGATATACATGAAAATTTTATTTTGGGCCCTTGTTTTGTTAGGACGGGTTCACAAGGAGCTATGGTCTTGGAGTACTAGACGTAAATTTGGTGTGGATGTAACATTTTTTATTAGAGTGATGGGCCTACAAGCAAATTACAATGGATTGGATGAGGGGAGTTCCATGGGAAAGATGGTTTGAATTAGAGTATCAAGTGGAATTTATGAGGTGACACTCATATCACATAACTGTCAGAGGTGAGGACCATTATAGATAGCTCCTAACTAACTTGCGGGATGGAGATGTTGTTTGGATTATCTATACGGGTTTCTGATCTAGATCGGTGTACGGGGGATTTAATGGCCATGCAACAAGATCGGTGGGTGTGGGGTCGAGGGAGGATCAATCGGAGATAATTAGATTTAGTCACCTTAGGCGATAGTTTGGATTAATTCGGGATGTGCTCAAGGAAAAAATGGCCTATTATCAAGATGACATAGAGTTGGATATAACATTCACATATGTTTAAGAGGAATTTGATATGGTGGATGAGGAGGGAGTGGTGGGGTGTGACGATGTCAAAGTGACATATGATTATCTGCATGGTGGTTGTTGGCATAAGAACTGGGTTAACATGAAGATATCCCTCTCCACCATCGATTCGAGCTTTTGGTGTGACCGTCATCACCAATCCAAGATCTATGATAATTCTTTACTAGGAACTCCTCATGCTATGATTATTTACTAATGCACAACTTTTAGTTTGGTGGATGGAATATAGAAACAGAACAACAAACATAACACAAGAATACCATAGACTATGATAAGAAGGAATGATGATAAATCTGAAATATAAGTGTAAATTATAATATCAACATGAAATTGTTACAATCTCACCCATGAGGTACTTCAAGTGTGTTCTTGAATTCACTTGCCTTCTAACAATAACTATGGGAGAAACTTCACAATTAAACCTCTTAATGGCTTCTTTAACACACCTTCAAAATGATGGCTTCCTTTACACACTTACTCATACAATATTTCTCACTACTTCCTTCTATGCTAAATGAGGGGGGTGGCCTCTCTATTTATAGAACTTCCAGACTTATCCATCTTATCTCTAAGATGAGATAAGAAATCTACTCGACGAATCATATTCTATACCTTAACTCTTATTTGTACATGTAAGCTTATCTTTTAAGATAAGATAAACCTTATCATTTCATATGGGTTCCACATTTTTAGACTTTTTACAAATAAAATACACAAAATATTTATGAACTCACTCCTTGTCCTTATTACCAATATAATATTTCTAATTCCTAATCATGTAGACCCTACTTCTCTACTTACCCTAACTTTGACATGTTAACATTACCAAACCACTTACGAAAAATATTTACTTTTTACCACAACATTCATATTGTACTTTTGACTATTACCGTACTATACATTATTGGTGGCATCGTACTGGTAGCACCGTTATCTTCTATCGGATGCTACTACTAATTATACTTAACAACATCCTATTCCTAATACACACATTAATGAAATAGAAATTACGGAGGAAAATTTTAGTGTCGACATGACAAAAAATCATAACATGGTATCGAAAGCGGAGATTTCTTTTGACATTAAATCAGTAAGTTTTATTTTACAAATAAATTCTTTGATATTCATATATTTGGTATTTATTCATATTTTGTTGCTGTGTGTAGTTTTATGCAAAATAGAGGCTTCCATTGGATCCAAAAGGTAGGAAAACTGTAATATTGATTGTAAACTTGACCATTTTGGAGGCGAGTCATTTTGTTTTTGTTTTTGTTGTTATTACCCATTTAAATCCTTAGCCCCTAGTCATATGGTATGGTCATATGAGAGCTTAAATCTTGTGATTCCTACTAGTAGGTGCTTAACTCTAACCCCCTTTCATTTTATTTGTGGTGAAGGCAAGAGCATTTTATTTTGTTTTAGTGGAAACTAAAATAAATAGCAGAGCATAATATTGAAAAGCTTGTATCTTTTGATCGTTAACTCAGTTTTGAGTGCCATTTTTTTGTAAAAGTGCTTGTTTTTTCATCTATTTCCATTGGAAATATTTATTTTTAGAATTACACTATAATTATAAAGTGTCATATTGTAATACGCACTCATTATAAAGTGTCAAATATGGAGGAGTGTTGTAATCAATTATGGGCGCAATTTCAAATGAGCTAGTATCCTAAAATTTTGGGAGTTGCATTCTTGTATCTATAATGGAATGATTTTCTCTAAAGTGTGTATAATTCAAGAGGATATTGTAAAATTTGTGGAAGAAAATAGATCGCTTAAGAAGTGAAATTATCTTCTACAATCACTCATTCATGATAAGGATACACTAATACACTCCTTGCAGTAAAAACTTGCTAGCCTACAACATTACCATCATATTGTGGAAAACCATATCCATGCTCCTAGTCCACTTGTAGTTGTTGCTCTTATACCCACTGACATTGATCTATCAGTCTTTGAGCCTATTACTACTCTTGATGCTCCTAAGCCTATGAGGCTTGTTACTGCATGCTCTTCCACATTTGTGCCTATTACAGTAACACATGTTGTGTATCCTACTTCTACTCATATGCATGGCTCTTTTGAGAAGCATACCACTACATTTAGTTCTCGCATGCTCCATTATATGGGTTTCACTGGTGGAGGTATTGGTAGACATTCACATGGTATTGTTTCCCCTATTCCACATGTTAAGTGGAATTCTCGCCATGACATTAGTTTTCGAGTAGATACTTCATTGGGATCACACATTGAAAAAGCTCATATTTTTGTTCGCTCGACTCTTTATGAGGATCATGAGCAACATATGAGTTTTGAACCTTCACTCAGGATTGAGAAACCTAAAATTTTAGCTGTTAGACATGATCAACCTGACACACATTATGATGTTCCTTTGCATGCACCAAGTCATATGTATTTATCTTCTTCATCCATCTGTGTTGATTTGGGGTGGATATCTGATCACTCGTGGTGGAAACATAGGCATTCATTGAGAGGACTCTATAGGTGTGGCTCCTCCACTATTTGACCTCTTGCTCCACTTTTAATACCTTCTGCATTGTAATGTTTCTTGTTTTGAGCATTTTTCTTTAGTAGGTGTAGTGTATCTCTTTTGTTTGTTGAGAGATTTTGTGTCTATATTTTTGACACTTTTGGCATGTTGACAATGTATCTCTTATGGGGGATCTATTCTGGTGAAGTCTAGTGTTATTTTGTTAGTGTTCAAGTAGTTTTTTGACAACTTATATAGATTTGTAGTGTCACTCCACCCATTCAACAGTATGGGAGGGTGTGGTGCTGATCCTACTTCTTCGGGTTTTGTGTCCTTGCCTTGTTACCTTGGATTTTATTAGATTGTGACACTCTGGATTTTGTGTCATTGTCTTGTTGCTTTGGTTATTGTTCTTGGATTGTGGCACACCTATTTACAATAGTTGATCGAATTATGTTTGGTGTTTTTTTGCACTTTCAACATCACTCCGTTGACAATATCCCTATATGGAGCTATTTTGGTGAAGCCCAGTGTCAGTTGTTTTTGAGTTTTATGATCAATAAGTGGATTCAGACCACAATGCACACCAAACTTCTTCATCATTGTATAATTTTTTGAGCCAAGCTTCTTGGGATGCCTTGCAGTGGGTTTTTACTCTCTTTACTTTGTTGTTACTGGTTTTGGGTACCTCTGTGTTGTCCCTTTTTTCCCAGTTATTATACATGAGTACCTCATCAGGCCTAGTTTTCGGGACTCATACTGTGGACATGCCACTTCTATTTTGGCCCCTAGATTCACTTGAGGGGTGTTAGAGTAGGTATTTACCTTAGCTCATGTTCACCTAGGTACTTTATTTACCTTTATTGTATTTATCCTCACCCACTTATGTGTGTGGATATTTATTTTATCTTATTTAGATATTAGGATATATTATCTAGTTGTTAGGTATAGTTCTTTCCTTGATCTATGGTATTGACTAGATCCTTGATGTCTAGTTCTCTCCTAAATCTATGGTCTTGACTAGTTCTTTGATGACTAGTTATTTCCTTGATTTTTGGCTTGATATATGACCTTGACTAGTTCTTATATTTTTATTCCTTATCTATATAAGTAAGTCCCATTCTCATTGTATTTCATTGAGTTCCATAATAATATATGATATTGCTACTCATTTGTTTGTAAAGGTTTATGTAAAGTTATTCGGTGAATTAATGTCATTTTATTGATCATGGTGTTTGATTAACATTTGTGTTCTTAGCTTGGTATGATTTGGTTATGGTTCCTTTTAGGAAAGGGAAATTATGTGGTTTTGAGATACGGTGTAGGCCTATGAAGAGGCTACACCTCAAGAAGCATGTTGGTGGTGAGGGTGGAGATGAGGATGACAGAGTGGATTTTTTTGGAGGCTGATAAGACCATGTGGTTAGGTGAGTGAACCAAAATGATTGGTATGAGAGATGGGATGAGCTAATAACTCACTATTGTATAGGCGTAACCCACACAAGAGAAAGATGACAAAGATAAATATAGGAAGGACTTAGAGGCCTTGCGAAAGGACTTTGGAGTGATGGGGCCATCAATCTCAAGGGCTGAGATACATTCATCCCAAGCCTAAATGAGTGGTCGATGTGACTACAGGTGATATGGGTGTGGCTAAATACCAGGCTTTGTGTGATGAGATTTAGTATTATGAGGATATAGTGAAGTAGAGGCTTCCAGATGAGCCTCGTTATATAGTGTTTTTACTCGTCAACGGAAGGTTCCTTCAGTCTTGTTGCAAGTGTGGTTTAGCCACCTCAAGTTTCGGTGAGGGAGTGAATAAAGGACCAAATGGCGATCGGGGTAGCGATGCTGAGGGAGTGTTCGATTGATAAACATTGAATTTCTTGGATAGTTTTATATATAGTTTTTAATGTGTGAGGTTCATTTTAAATACCTTTTTGATGATTCATAGATGTTATATATATATAGATAATTTTGGTGTTTGAGTTATGTAATGATTGAAATGCGATGGATATAGATATAGTTGATGATAATTTAGTTAATGAGTTTAGTTATGATTTTGATATGATGGGATGTATGTATATATTTTTAGATTAGAGATGTATGATGTGATTTTTTTATGATTTGTGATAGATGATGACATTGATTTTAAATGAATGCACCATACAATGAATATGAATAGAATCGGGATGTTTGCTTCCTTACTACTCTAGACATATATATAGTGTATGATGGTAAACTGATTTAAATGTATGATACTGCACATGTGGATTTGTAAATAATGTTAACATATGACTCATAATGGTTAGTTATACTAGGATCATTGATGGATGTGGGATAGTTTTATCTATCCTATTCTATCGTGGGAAATGTTTATATGTAAAAAACGAGGAAACTAGTTCTTCTTAATAGTTATGAGGTTTTTCCCCATATTTATATTACACAAGATGATTGATGCGGGAAGCTTTTATTTTATGGGAAAGATGATAAATGCAGGAACATTTCTTGGGATGGTATATTATTTATATTTTAATACAAGGGTTGATTGATGTAGGAATTATTTTTTGATATGAGGATTGATTTGTGTGGGAGGCCTTTTGTGTATTTGCATTGGGTATCCATCCTTCGAGGGATTGGTCTATGATTTTATGGAATTTTTGATTTCATGGTAGCCATCCTTTGAGGGAGTGGATACAAATTTATTAATGTAATTTTATTTGTGACAACCATCCTTTAAGGGATCGGTCTATGCTTTGATTAGATTCATCTTGTGGATATTTTGATTAGATCCATCCCATGGATATTTTGATTTTTGAGTTGAGGGAAAGCCTGTGTAACCACTTTAGAAGGGGATGAGTAAACATGAAAGCTACACTTATGTATTTGTCATGTCATGAGATAGGATAATATAAGGTGATGATGAAAGTAATGATTTCGGGGTTCCCTGATTGTGACTAGGGAGCTTGTCCATGAGGAATATGCTATGAATAGATCCATGGTGATAATATTTAAGGTCATGATAGGTATCTGATAGAAGGCCACGTAGATCCAAATCATTATGGATATGATATGATGTGTGGGATGATGGATGGAGATCATAGTTTGACTAAGGTCTCATGATTCGATATTTTAATAGTGGAACAGTCACAAGTGCAACGAGTTAAGAGGATCCTTCATAGGTTTACCATTAAGGGAGGATAAATGATGAGTCTGCACCTATACTTATGAGTGATAACATATGGTCAAATCCTTTTCCATATTAGGGACATGTTGGTTATATTTGAGAACAAGATCACCAACATTAAAGTCATGTAGTTTGAGATGTTTTTTGTAGGCTCGTTCTATTCGTTCTTGATATAAATTGATATGTTCAAGGGGGATTAGATGACATTAATCTAACAATTAAAGTTGTGATAGGTATTCTTGACAATAATCCTAATGTAGGATGAAGTATTTGAGATAAACACCTAAGGATGGGATTTAAACTTTGAGAGGAAGAAAATATTTGGCGCCGTATACTAAAGATAAGGGCATAGTGTCGTGGTGTTCAAAATCTTGTCTAATATTCCCATAATGCAAATGGGATTTGAAGATACCAATTTCTACTAGCTTGGTCAATTTTTTTCATGAGGATCTTGTTGAGTGTTTTGTTGGATGCTTCGGCTTAGCCATTAGCTTGTGGATAATAAGGTGAGGAAAAGACAATTTTGATGTTATAAGTGTCACAAATTTTTTGAACTTTCTTATTTTTGAATGATTTTCCATTATCTATGATGATCTTATGAAGTATACCATTTAGCGACAAATAATGTGATGATCGATAAAGTCGATGATTTTGTCTTCTTTAGTAGAGATAAAGGGAATTGTTTCCACCCATTTTGTGAAATATTCAATTATTGTAATGAAGGAGTTGTGTCATTATGATGAGTGAGGGTTTATAAGGACAATAAGATCAATCCCCCATTGTGAGAAATTCCACATGTCTTGAGCGGGTTAAAGGTAATGGTTGGGGATGTGCATGAGATTGGAATGTTTTTGACATTTGACGCACTTCTTGATGTAATCACAACAGATCTCGGTTAAGCATAGGTCAATAATATCACATGCGTAATATGCATTTATTAATAACTAAACCATTAAAATGTCCACCACATATGTCATCATGGACTTCTTGGATGGCTAGACGAGCTTAGGAGTTTTAAGATACTAGAGGAGGAGGCTGTCAAATCCTCTTTTGTAAAGGATACCCCTAGGATGATGTAAGGCGGGCGCTCATTATTAGAAATATATTTACCATTTTTGGATAGATATGGGGGTATTTTCTAGTGGAAAGATAGTCATATGTCCTGTGTACTAAGTGGTAGATGAGATATCTTCTATTTAATTGATGTTCAACAGTCAATGTTGGTGTAAGATGGTTAATCGAGTTTATGTATGATGATGAAGAGTTTGAAATCATATGGTGATAAAGTGATGAGGGAGAAAAATGAAGCCATGACATTTGTAAAATTTTTAGATGAGCAAGGGGTGGTTTGAATTTTGTAATGGTCAAAGAGTTGTAGTAAGTCCTCAAGAATAGTTTTCAATTTTTGTAATATTTCATTTTTATATTGATAGATCCCTTTGATTTTATTGATGACTAGCTAAGTGTCCCCATAGATGTCAAGGATTTATACACCCAGAAAAGTGACAGTTTGAAGTACCATTATGAGAGCCTTGTATTCTTCCATGTTATTAATGCATTTGAAGTTAAGTTTAAAGGATAATGGAATTGGAGTTTCCCAAGGGGAAATTTTGAATATTCTGGCACCTCCCCCTATTTTCATTTTGACATGTAAAAAAAAGGTCATTTTTAGAGAGGTCTTGTCATGATTGAGAGTGTTGATAGATTTTCAGGGAAATGTTCATAATGCATTTGATTAGTAGGAAGGGGATCTTCTGCTAGCTAATCAACAATGAACTGCCCCTTAATGCATTTTTGAGAGATGAATTTGAGGTTGAATTCATTTATGAGAATGCACTATCTAGTTATACGGTCATTGTGATAAAACTTAAAATGCATGGATTTGAGTTTGTTAGATTTTATAATAACGTAGGTTTTGTGATTGAGAATTTAGTGACGGAGTTTGGAAGTTGTGAAGTACAAGGAAAAACATAACTTTTTAACTTTTGAATAGTGAGCTTGTAATCATGAAGGGTGTGACTTACGTAATAGAAGACTTGTTCCTTACCTTTTTCATCACGATGTGATAACATGGCTCTCAAGGCATGGTCGGTCATAAAGATATAAAGATAGAATGAATCCCCCTCGCATGGAGGTGTAAGAAATAGTGGCGATAAAAGGCATCGTTTGAGGCGTCAAATGATTTTTGACAATTATTATCCCACTTAAATTGGATGAATTTTACGAGAAGGTGATGGAAAGGTTTACATTAGTATGATAATTGAGAGATGAAGTGACGGATAGATGAAGCTTTCCTTGAATGCTAAAAATTTGTTTGAGGTTGGATGGTGGAAGCATTTGTATAATGGATTTGAATTTAGAAGGGTCAAATTCAATTCCTTGATAGATACTATGAACCCCAAGATTTTCTGTAAGAACTCCAAATACACATTTAATAGGATTAATATGGAGAAAGAATCATAATAGATGTGAAAAGATCACATCAAGAACAAATAAGTGGTCTATTGAATGTTTATACTTACCTAAGAGATCGCTCGACATAGTCTTCTACAACTTTATGGATGAGATGATGAAAGATGTAGGTCATAGTGTATTGATAATTAGATTTTGCATTTTCAAGCCAAAAGGAATTACTTTATAGTAAAAGTTACCCCATGAGGTAATAAATAATGTCGTGTGTTTATCTTACGGTGTGATAAGTATTTGGTTGTAATGGAGAAACCATCCATAAGGGATAACATCTCATGGCCTATTTTTAAATTGATGAGCTGATCAATGTTGAGAAGAGGAAAATAATCTTTTGGCAAGTGAGGTTCGGAGATATTGGAAGTATATGCGGATGTGCAATTTTCCAATAGTTTTAGTGATAGGCATGATGTTAGAAAACCATTGTGGATATTCAATAGGCAATATGAAGTTGTCTCGAAAGAAGATGGTGAGTTTATTCTTTGTGAGTAGCGTGATGTGAGGATGCATCCTACAAAGTTTTTATTCATAGGCTTAACATCCGAGTTGTAACGATGTTGTGGATAATTATGTTAGGGTTTATACTAGGCAAGTCACTATAGTATTGTTAACGAAATAATTTTCACATGGGAAAATTAAGGGCTTTCACCAACAGTGTGGGACTAAGTCCCTCTTCTTGAATGGGGCAGCTCCATTTATTGAAAAAATGGAAATATATGTACACTAATCTAACCACTTGGGGTTGTTATTTTGACCAGGATCACACAGGGGTAATTCCCTACACCTATGGCAAAATTTTTGTAGATACTACAAGGGAGAAAATAGCTCGAGAGAGAGGTGTGAAGAGAATAGTCGGGAAGTTTTTTCACAATAAATAACACGAAGAGTTTATTGCTTAAAACTAGAATACATCCATGATTTCAATGAGAAGACACCATTAACATAGAATAAGGAAAAGAAACAAGAAGTAAAAATATAATTGCACTATGTTGCATAAGATTACAATGCTCATAGAGTGTTTTTGAGAAGGATAGGAATGCATTAGACTAGAAAATGGAAGAAATCAACTACTTTGTCTCTAGAGAGAAAATGAGAGCTAGAAAACAAGAATAACCATCCCCTTAAAGTGAGGAGGTCACCTCAATTTATAGATTTACATGAAAAATCTTCCTCTACCCCCACATGACCTTTCAAGTTCTTATTCCACTTGTGACTTTTCATCTTCCTTAGAAGTGAGGAAATAAGTCCCCTTTTTATAAATCAAAAGGGACTTTTACAATGCAACATTAGAGAGTCACTTAAGTGAAAAATAAAAAATTTCATGATTACATACAATGAGGAATTAGAAAGGAGGGAGAAAAAGAAGGAGAAAGAGATAAGAATAAGGGAGTTTATTATCGACTTGATGAATAATAATCCTTTGAAAACTTTTCCCCTTTGAGACCTCCCTAGAATGATGCACCTTTGTAGCACATTTGGACTCATTGAAAAGAGAGGTGATGAAAATTTGACCACTTTGAAGATAATGAAGGATGCCTTCCCTCTCTTGAACAAGCCTTCCAACCTTTGAAACACTAGCATGCCTCCAAACTACCAAGTTCTTGATGCAACTTGAGACCATTGCCCACACAATTCAACATGATGATCCCAACCCTTGGGAAATAGAATGACCAATGAGATGAGGAAAAGAAAATTTCAACCATGAGATGAATGAAGGTGGGAGATTGGATGGAAGATGCTTCTAACCTTTGATCAACCCATCCAATGAAGTGATAAGCACAATAAGACCAAAATGCACCATCGTGACCAAAATTGGGGACCAAGAGGGTTTTCTTCATTGTTTGAGCCATGAACCTACTGCCACTCCTTGAACATAAGACTCAGTCTTGAACCAATCCTATGATGAATAATCCCTTGATATTATTACCATGTGATTCCTGATGGGAATCTATAGACTTTAAGATATCCCCTTTAGTGTCAAGACCGCTAGGAAAGAGTTGTCCTCTGTAATGATAGTTCTTGTGACAATGTTATAGTGTCTCGTATAAGACAAAAAAAGTGTAGTTCTTTGAACAGAGAGGGGGTTTCCTCCTACTCTAAAGATTCCTCTAGTGAAAATATTTTCCTCAACAGGACCTCTCAATTCTTTCATCATCTATGCTCTCAGATCTTCTACGTCCATATGTGCAACATCACTTTCACCCACATGTGGATATTCAATGCTCAAGTGGAAATTAGATCAAACATATTTAATTTTATCTTCATTATTATTGGAATGGTGTAATAATTCTATGAATAAGGTTTGGTGAGAATTTCAATTCAATTATAGCACAATCTATTTTTAACGAGTTGCAAGATAGGGTCTATTTTAGGATTTTTTTCTTCCAAATTTTAATTTCTCATATATATTGTCCTCTAAACACGGGAATTGAATTATAAATTTTTATTTATTAATTTTTATGACCCTACAACTTTTAGAATGCATCTAGTTGATACATACTATAAATAGTAAGTTGAGCTATAGAGGTTGGATTGAAATTTTTTCACTTCCACCGGCTTAAGAATTTGGCATTGAGGTGTTTTTCAAAATTTTAACTATTTTTTCTCAAGGAATGAATGTGAAATTGAAAATTATATGGATATTTCCATAGGTTATCAATAGATGATACAACTGATTTAGAGCATCAATGGTACTATTTTTGTTTCCTTCTTTTAGTTTTTGATAGCAAAAGAGGTTGTGCAAGTTCCAAGTGCAAAGATGGAGGTTTGTGAGAGGTATGAAATATTATTTTTCTTCTTAAATGGTGGATGCTAAAAATTTTGGTAGAATAATAGTAAGGGAGCATGTGAGGGTTTTTAAATGACCAAAATGGCTAAGGACAACCTTTATACCACCCCCTTCATTTCCCCTCTTGAAACCTAGTTAACTCACCCTAAACCTAACCCAGGTCAATCCAACCCAAGTGAAACCACATACTCAAGTTTATCCCCTTGAAAATAGGGGATGATGGGACATGAGGACACTATATTATAAAAATGTGCCATAGGTCTACATGTCATAAGGAAGGGGCAAGACTTGAAAGTGAGATGATAACTTTTTTCTAAGCACCCAAGTTATCACTTAAGTGACACAAGTTTTATTTCTCCTATGGTGGCACACTTTTATGTATCCCATATCCATTTTGACTTAGTAAAAGGGTAAAAAGGGAAAATAAGAGCTCCAAGATGTTCTCCTTCCATTTTTGGAACCTGTTCTCAACATTACACTGTTAAAAATAACATGCCAAAGTGTGTTAATGCCCTGATAGCTTCCCTTGGTGTTTCCTAGGAAAAACTTATATCATTTTGAGTGGAAAACACCAAAGGAATCCAATGACATAATTTTTAGGACTTGATTATTCCTTCTCTTTTAAATTTAACCCTTTTTTAATTTTGGTCACGGAAATTAAGTGAAGGTCAACCTACCACGATAGAAAAATATACCTTTTCATCCAATGCATCCTATGGAACATGTAGAGGGTCCCATTTGACCCACTTTGGAATTTTAATCATCTTCTATATCTCCTGGAAATCCAATAATCCTTAGTTGAATATTCACAGGATCAAAGGTCTTTATTTGCATTACTTGAGACAATATCTGCAAATATTCTCCTCATAATACCTTGAAACATTTTTCACAATGAAGTAGAAATATTATATTTACAATGCATATATTTTTAGAAAACAATACTTCTAGAGCTTCCCAAACCATCTCGATACAGAAAAGATGCTTTTAGGAAAAACAATCCCCATCACCGACTAAAAATAGCTTGGTTTTGGAGAAGATTTTCTTGAGGTTCCAAATATTTCCTAAAATTTCCTAAATAACTTCATTACATCTTATATCTCCTCTACACAACTCCCAAGTGGTTTGTGCCTCAAAATTCGTTTCAAGGGGTATCCACTAGTGTGAAAAAGCCGGAAAAATGGGCCTTTTGGGCCTCAGGAGAAATTCCTTTTGAATGGTTCTGAATGAATCCATGAAACACTTCTCTACACATAGAAAAATCTTCAAATTCACATTATAACATTCCTCCTAGCCATCATGAGGGTAAAAAAATAACTAAGTTGGCCAAAGGACAAGTTTACATTAACCGAAGAGGGATTTTTAAATGTAGGTTATGTTATCATGACATTTGTTTTTGAATTTTTCATACTAAACATTTAGCATGAAAAACTATAGATAATTCTTGGGGACTGACTAGAAAGTCTAGACACTTTGAGAGGGGGTGAATCAGTGCTAATTCAAAATTTGAAAGATAATTCAATTTTCTTTACTTTGTTATGAAGAAACAACAACACCATTCATAAGAAATCAACAAGAGAACACATAGGAAGACAAGATTTAATGTGGGAAACCCTTGAAGGGAGAAAAACCCATTGAAACCAATGCACTAAGATGGACAATTTTTCTAATGAGAGATTACAAATATTTCAAACTTGTTGAGCACCAACTCCAAAATCTGATCAAGCACCTACTTGACACTTTTGCAAGCTACAACTTGCATGGAAGCACCTACTCCCAAATTTGATAAGATCCTACTTAGACTTGAAAAAAATTTGATCACTCTACTTGACCTAGTTGCTTAATCAACAGATTGTGATCACTAAATTAGCTCATACACTCTCATCTCACTTCTTCATGCTCCTTCACTAGTGTTCATACATCATCAACTCTTTATCTCTTCAAAAAAAAATTCATGTAGAATAAAGTGTTTTTAACTTCAAGGAGATACAAAAAAAAACTTTAAATTTCATAACGCTTCACCTACTTGGGTCTACAATTCATACAAGGAGGATAAGTATGAACTCATACAAAAAACATCCTCAAGTAATTATGTCTTCTAACATAGGGTCATTAGTTGCATGTATGCGATTTTGTAGGAACCGTCGAGATGATCCTAATTCAAATGATGATCAAATAATTATTCTAAACTCTCTATACCTATGAATCCACTTGTAAACCTTTCATCTAGCCCTTACATACCTAATTTATAACGTTTACGCCCTTTTGACCTATTCTCCAACGTAGAAATTTGTATTATAGCTATACCAAGCATGCATGAGAGTGTTGTAAGAATTCTAGAATGATACACAACCTATCCTTAAATTTTATAACTTCTTTTCATGCTTCAAGTCTCACCATTTCAGTTTCAAGAACCACTTGAACTCAAGTGCACAACTAGTAGCATGTACTTCAAAGACACATACTTTATCTTTTTGTATGAGTAGCCTCATACACTTATGTCTTACAATGTACTCAAGAGAAATGAATCTACATGAGGTATACACCAACATCACGAGCTTGGAACATATCGAGATCAAAACATGGAGCCTCCTATTTAAAACTTCTTTAGAGATTTCAAAACATAGCCATGGAGGACCTAAACCCAGTCAAATAAATGCTCCATAAAACTCAATTCATGAGTCTTCAAGAATTATTAGGACTTGGATATGGTGTTTTTTGGTCTTTAGATCACCTTCAACTAACTTGGAGTGGCAGGAATCCTTATTCTCTTCATGAAGAAAATATTGGAGTATGGTAAAACTGATTTTCATGAATTATTTTTCACATTTCAAGAAAGCTCTCAGTCTTGTGAGGCTCACCAATTCCACACATTGCATCATTTGAGAGCATATGGATCAAGTATGATTGATTTTCTAATCCCAATGAGGCTGAGTTTCAAGTTCTTTTTTCAATAACTAGTATGAGATTAGAGGACTTCCAACACTTAACTCTTCATTTTCATGTCAAGTTAAAGTATTAGAACTTCAACATAGACCCTTACTTCAAGTTCAAGCCTTCATTTGCATGACTTGTGTGCTGAATTTCATGTTTGAATGTCCATTTCATAGTCCTTCTTGACTATCTTACTATGATAGGTTTGGACATTTAGATCTAGTTTACAAAAAAGTTGTTACCACAAAAATTTGTTAGCTCAAGCATGTTGCACTAGTATTATTTCACCTTTTATGCTCATTTTGGCCTCCCACATCATGAATTACATCAAAACCACATCACTTCTTATGACTTAGTTCTAGATTATTTAGATTGTAGCGGTAGATGAAATTGATTTAATTTTTTTCAAAAACATATACAAGGAAATCACATGTATCTTTTCATGGTGATCAAGGAAAGTTCCTCCAAAAGCTTCCAAAATAGGATTTTCATCCAAACCTCTACCATACATTATTGAAATGAAAATTTTCTTCAAAACAAGGGTATTTGGGCATCTTACTAGATGACTGGAGCATGTCACCAATGAAAAAATCAACCGAGAAGGAGTCCTATTCAAATCTAGATGATCACATTTGCATTTCTATGATGTTTGAAGACCAAAAACTCCATTTTTTGTCCATCACTTTAGTATTAGGGGTTTATGAGGGTTTGAAGTGACTTCCATTGTTAAGGATTGTTCATAAAGCTTAATCAACCATTTTAATTCATTCCACCTCTAAAATGTTTTTTATTCAATGCTCCATCACTGGAGAAGAGGTTTGGAAATCACGCACAAGTTTTACGTACCTTTGATCTCTTGAAAGATGACGTTGGAGCTGCGAGAGGGCATTCTAGGAGCTCAGCAGAACCAAAAACCTTTTTAACTCATGAAATGCTCTTCAATTTACATGATACTTGGTCCACAACACTATAAAATATCCCTCCACATGTCCCATGTCTTGTTTTCTCTTAAATTTATCTATACCATCATGACCTACTTAATTTGTACATGACTATAGTGTTTGTTCTCAAGGAAAATCATAAGGAAGACCCAAAATATGCCTCCAAAAGTTGATACATGACTTGTAGCTTCATATAAACACTCTAGGAAAGGTCCCTAAACACTGCTCATTTATTTATTGGCCTTTTCATATCTGGTTTTTCTTCATACACTTACTTACGGGTCCTTGAACTAGGCCTAAATGAGCTAATTTACACACTAACGCATGAGACTTGACCTATTTTCCACCACATAATCCCTTAAACACTCTTGAATCATCATTTCATACTTTTAGGAAACCTATGAAGTGCACACCAAACTCATCCATGCAGCAAGTTACTTGCTAAGACATCAACCACACCAAATAAACACTAAAACCTTGTTAAACCATCCATGAATTATCAAGAAAGCACACTGAAACCTTGTGAAGGCACTACCAATAAACCTTCATGCCCCTAAAAAGTTGAAACCTCATCACTCACTCTTTTCCATCAATGTACCATGTCATCAATGACAACAACATCAAGACATGGCTCAACAATCTCCCCCTTTGTCATTGATGGCAAAAAACACCAAAAACTTTGATGGAAAGCATTCATACCAACACCTTCCAAGCTCTCTTTCCTTGTTTCTGAATAAATTCTCCCCTTTGACATATATGAAAAAGGTTCATTCAGTAAATAACATGCAAACAATCAATAATAAGGTATATAATCACATCTTCAAGCTCCCCCTTGGATTACACTTGCAATTTTTAGTCATTCAAAGCTTAAGATGATTGATGGGAATGTTCACCAATTAGCTTCAATTCTCCCCCTAAACATATTCTATAAAAAAAAAAATCTCAAACTTTGCACATGTCTTCCTCTGACCTACTCAACCTATACCTTGAGCTAGTCAACTAGCTCCTACTATTTTGACACTTCTATAACTTCTTTGGAACATATGTAACACTTGAGTTTCTCCCCCTTGATGACTTGAAGCATTTAATGATTTCTTGGGGCAAAGAGTACCCCCAAATTATGCCTTAGATGCTCAAAGGCTACTTATGGTAGAGGTTTAGTCATGATATCTATTACCTCCTCCTTGGTTGATACATGTTCAAGTTTGATCCTTTTCTCACTCACTTGTTCCCTCAAGAAATGATACTTGATTGGTATATGCTTTGTCTTAGAGTGCAATACAAGGTTTTTAGACACACTTATGGCACTTTTTCTATCACAATACAAAGGAATAGGACCATCATTCTCAACTTTGTAGTCTTCTAGAGTTTTCTTCATCCATAACACTTGAGCACAACACAAGGTAGTTGCTACATACTCAGCCTCACATGTGGATAGGGCTATAAGGGATTTATTCTTACTTATCCAAGACAGAAGACACTTACCTACAAAAAATTCTCCTCCACTTGCGATCTTGCTATCATCAGTGCTACATTGTACCAATCTGCATGTGTGAAGGATTTTATCTCAAACTCATTACCTTTTGGATACCAAAGCCCATATTCCATGGTCCCCATGAAATACCTAAAGATATTTTGATAGATTGGAGATTGATTTCCCTAGGATATTCTTGAAATATTCCAACTAGACCAACTGCTTTCATGAGATTTGGACTAGATCTAGTTGAATAAAATAGGTTTGCATATATAGATCTGTATGCGGTTTGATTTACTTTTGGTGAGTTGTCATACTTTCCAAGTTTGCATCCTACAACCATTGGAGTACTTATTAGTTTACAATTATCCATTTGAAACCTCTTGAGAATTTCTTTGATGTACTTTTTCTATGATATGAAGATACCTTCTTTTAGTTGACTAATTTATAGTCCTAGGAAGAATGAAAGTTCTTCAAGCATTGCCATTTCAAACTCATTCTTCATGACTTCTGCAAATCCATATGACATGGTCTCACTATCACTTCCAAAGATTATGTCATCAACATAGACAACCAAGTAATAGGTGACCTTATTCCTCTTTTATGTATAGATTTTTGTCAGCTACTCCTTTTCTAAATCCTTGATCAATCAAATATTTATCCAATCTATTGTACCAAGCCCTAGGGGCTTACTTAATACTATATAATGCTTTCTCAAATATGAAAATAGAGTCCTTGTCCTATGTGAGTGAAAATACATTAATTTTTTCAATGTAGACTTCTTCATTTAAGTTCCCATTCAAGAAGGTCAACTTTACATCCATTTGATACACCTTGAATCCTTTTTATGTTGCATATGCCAAGAAGAGTCTAATGGCCTCCATTCTAGCCATAGGTGAAAATGTTTCCTCAAAATCTAATCCTTCAACCTAAGCATACCCTTTGCAAAATATTCTTTCCTTATTCCTTGTGACTTCACCTTTTTCATTGAGCTTGTTTCTAAATTCCCACTTGGTTCCAATGATGTTATTATTATTCGGTCTAGGGAAAATTTCCCAAGTCTCATTTTTCTCTATTTGTTCCAATTCTCTATTCATTGCATTAATCCAATTTTTGTCTTTTCTAGCTTCCATAACGTTATTTACTTCTATCTTGGATAGGAGAGCAATGTTCTCTTAATCTTGAATGCTATTCAACATTCTTTTTGTTTGTATACCTTCCGTGTTCCCTATGATCTGATATAGAGGATGATATCTCTTAACCTATCTTGAAGGAGATTTTGTATCTAGTCTTTCTTCATATTCATTCTCTTCTTCTTGATTACCTTCTACAATTTCATCATCATCCTGATTTTTTTGTGCTTTGGGAGTCTCGTTGGGATGAGTTTTAGTCTTGCTTGGATATGATTCATCGATTCATCAACTATGAAATTTTTATCTCTACTATTTTGTGGGATTTAATTGTAACACATATATGTTGAACTTACTACTTGAGTAACCAAACAAGATTCCTTCATCACATCTCGAATCAAACTTTCCAAGATTGTCTTCATCCTTTTGATAAAATAATTGATTTTAAACACTCTTAGGTGCTTTACACTTGTAGGTATTCCTCTCCAAATATCATAAGGAGTCTTCTTGTTGTTTATTTTTATTTGAGCTCTATTCAAGATGTAAAATTTTGTATTAATTGCCTCCCTCCAATATCCCTATGGAAACTTTGACTCATTTAACATGGTTCTTACCATTTCTTACATTTTTCTGTCATTTTTCCAACTACCCCATTTCGTTGAGGTGTTCTTGCTACTTGATAACTACCTTCTTATCCCACGAACTTCACAAAATTCATCAAACTGATTTAATCAAAATTCACCTCCTCTATCAGATCTCAAACTCTTGATTTTTACGTTTTCCTCGGTCTCCATTAGGGCTTTGGATGTATTGAATATTTCTAATGCTTCTGATTTCTCCTTAAGAAAAGCAACCCAAGTCATTCTTGTGAAATCATCAATTAGTAGCATGAAATATCTTTCTCCTTGAATGCTCTCAGTCCTTGTCGGTCCAACAAGGTCAGTATGAATCAACTCTAGAGGTCTTATAGTAGAGTATTCCATGGATTTAAATATTCTTCTAGTTTGTTTTCCATGTAAATGTGCTTTGCAAAGTATATCAATAGGTTTAGTGATCTTGGGAATGTTTCTCACACATTCCTTGGAGATGATATTAACAAGTTTTTCAAAATTGAGGTGTCCTAACCTCATGTGCCGAATGCAACTGACTATCATCCACCTTGCTAGTAAATTTTTTTCTTGTTAATTTATTTTAGGACAAACATGTTGTTCTTAGTTCTTTTAGCTTTACTAACCACCTTTCTTGATTTATTTTTCCTTATATCACAACCCTTGTCATGAAACATCACTATATACCCTTTCTTGCACATTTGGCTAACACTCAAAAAGTTGTGTTTTAGTCCTTCTACATAAATTTTATTTTAGTATCTATCTTTCCATTGTCAAGACTTAATGTGCCCTTTCCTACAATGCTAGTTGATGTATTATCACCAAATCTCACTATTCCTGATGCATTTTATTCTAAAGAGATGAACTTACCCTTGTTCCTGTCATATGACTTGAGAATCCACTATCTATGTACCATTCCATGTCTTCATTTTTAGTATGAAAGGAAATTTGAGCTAGTAAACCTTGTTCCTTCTTGCTTGCAAGATTTTTTTCTATGTACACCTTATTGTCTTGCTTTGTAACTTTCTCGATTGTAAAATTTTTCTATGTGATAGGGATTTTGACAGTTATAGGAAATCAATTCATTCTTGTTTCTCATATGGTATGAGTTAAGATGTCTTCCATTACCTTTTTCATGTCTCCTACATCTTGAGGCTTTATGTCCAAACATATCACAAGAACATCAATAGCCATAGAAATAATGAACATAACTTATTACATGAGATTTATTTCTTGTGCTAGAATTATTCTTGCCATTCTTGACAACAACATTCTTTACTTTAGGTTGTTCTTGATTGTTCGTGACTTCATATTTACTCGATGTCTTTTCATCCTCATCATCTGCCTTAAATATTATGCCACCTTTGTCATTGAAGGATATCTTATTGTTTACAAGTTATTCTAGGTCCCTTGAGATCTTGTCAAATATGTTATAAGCCTTCAATTTTCTTGAGGTCTGATTTAATTCAGTTTGGAGAAGCTCCATCTCAGTTTTGAGTTTTAGATATTCTTCCTCCTTGACTTTGAAAGATGTTTCAATCATCTTTATCTGTGCTTCAAGTTCCTTGATTACATATTCATTTTCTTAGTGCTTCTTTCTCGAATTTTCTTAAGATGATTGATTTTATCTTCATAAGTCTTGATATTGACTTCATTTTTATTCCTCTTCCTTTGGAGCTTTAATTCCTCAAGAGCACTGAATAGTTCAGCTTCAAGATTTACTTTTGCATCCTCCTTATCTGAGTTGTCATCTTCAAACTTATTTTTACCTTTTGAGTTGCTTGCAGAGGTTTCTTTCGTGGGCCATGAATAGAGTCTCATATTGAGTACCTTCATCTTAACTTTCGGACTTGTTAGAATCAATATATTAAGATGAAATCGATTCCTCTTTAGTATAGAAGTTTTTTTGTTCTTGAAATACTTTTTCTTACCTTCATGTTTCTTGAATTTATTCTTGTGATTATGAGAGGTTTCTTCATCATGCTCATCTTGATCTCCCTTGTTCTTGTTAGGACACTTGGATATCTGAGTGACCTACTTGTTCACAATTAAAGTACTTGAATAGTAAATTTCCCTTATACTCGCCTGATCCTCTTTTCAATTTCTTGAAAAAAATTAAATTCAATCTTCTCATCATCCTCCTCCATGTCATATTTATATTTTCTCTTATTTTCTTGGGATTCCTTATCAACTTTGAATGAAACCTCTTTCTTGATAGGTCTTGTTTCGTTTGTTCTCATTTCATTGGTAGCAAGAATACCATGTAGTTCATCCATCTTTAACAGGATCAAATCCTTTGCTTCTTCTACTGTTGAAACCTTAGAGTCATAATTTGATGTTAGAGACCTTAGGACTTTTTGAACAACCCTTGTTTCCCCTAATTTTTCTTGTAGTCTTATGATAAGTTTTATTACTTCATCAACCCTTCACAAGTAGTATGCAATAATTTCATCTTCCTTCATTTTCAGGATCACAAATTGACTATGATAGATTTGTAATTTGGGTTGCTTAACTTTATCATCTCCTTCATGGATGGTCTTTATATTCTCCCAAATATCTTTAGATGTAGTACAGTGAATAAATTTCACAAATTATTCTTATAACAATCCAAACAATATTGCATTCATTTTCTTTGAGTTATTCTCGCTAGGTATCTTATATGTTGCATGGCTTGGAGGTGTGGTTGGTGTTGGTACCCAAATTGATTCTCCTTCAAAATATGAGTAGCATCATAGGTTTAGCAGGAAGCTTAGAGACAGATAGATCATGATGAGTCATTTTGTAGCCGGGGATGGGATCTAACTGGCCCTTAATCACTCAGATGTGGAGAAATGGATAACACCCTCAAGAGGATTTGATCTATCCTCACTATTTTAGGTTGTGCCTTTCAACCAAGGTAAGAGAACCCTTTTGTAGCCTATTGTTTATGGAGGAGATGGAGATATCCTTCCTAATGAAGTTTTTAAGGAGACCTTGAAGAAAATATGATCAATGCAACAAAATCTAACTCTCACGAGTTGTCACTCTAGATAGTGGAGATATTCTCTAGGCAAGGTTCAGGCTACTAAAGACATTTGGAATCCTGATTGTTTCTGCATGTTTTGGTAGTAAAATTTGTGCATTTGTATACACACATGAAAAACAGGGGTAGTATGGGTAGGATTAGTTGTTTTGAGTGAATTTGGTGGGAGGTGAAGTAGGATAAAGTTGATTATACCTAATCTTTGAGAAATTTTGTAAAATGGAAAACTAAACCAACAGAATGCCACAGAGCAGCTAAAATGTTTCTTTAACCAGAATATGTGCTTCAATGGAGGCCCAGATTAGCACTTTTTCATACAATCTATGAGATTCTAACACAAAGGCTCGAGTTGGAAGACCCAACAAAACATCAAGATCTGAGCCCAATCACACCTGAGGTACACCCAAAGGCTTACAGACAATCTCTATCAACGATGATGAGAAAAGTGATTTTAAATCATTTATTTCACTCCTAGATGAAATCTCTTCTAAGAAATGAAATTGCAGATGCCACTAAACTATCACAAGGATTGAGACCTGTGTGATTGAGATAGATTTTGACACAAGATTGCAACAGGAACAAGAACAACTATTTGCAGACATTTAGAAGTAAAGCCACACATTTTGCATAAGATCCACACAGAATAACTCGAGTTTGATTAAATTTATCAGCAGGGGAAAGTTTCTAGAAAAATATCAGAGCTTGTCAATGGTTGTACACTCACAACCACCTTGACATGATCAAATTCAATACAAAAGAGATATACAGGCTTCTCAATCAACTTCTCAAAAGGATGGGCTCTATCAAGCCTTTTTCTATTAGGAAAATCAGTCCCGACCCTTCACACTCCAACCATTTACATGATAAATTTGTGCCATTTATAACATTTACAACGAGATCTTTTTCCCCAAAAATAAAGACATTGAGTGCCACCAATGCTTGCCATGATCACGATCGTGATTCCCAGAATCAGATCTCAAAAATTCACTAGGTGCTCGGGGCAGATCTCTTCGAAAATCTCCCACATTCAACTCCTTCCTCTAGAAAATCACTCTTCCTTTAATTCACCAACCACTTCCACCCCTAATCTATCAAATCTGGTTCCTTGCGTGCTTAGGAGAAGAAAAATGGAAAATCAGATTGAGCCCAATAGTCAGACCATTTTAATGGTGAAAGACATCTCCAGATCTCCCCACCAAACTTAGATATCAAAATTTACTCCCCTCCCTACTTGGTGTGTAGGAAATACCAAGAAATCATGAAGACTTGCACTTCAGGAGCTTTTCAGTAAAATGGGAGGAAAATCGAGTTCGAATACACAACTACCGTTGATCTTCACTTTGAATTTGGGCCATCCACGTGGAAGATTCAATTTTTAAAAGCAGGCCGGGCTTTCCTTTGACTTGTTACAACCCTTTGAAAAAATGAAAAAAATTCCATTTTACCCCGCACCTCCACCCTTGGGAAATGATCCTGACACGTGTCCTACGGTGGGTCCCAAAGGAACCACAACCAAATTCCAATATTTCACCCCCTTTTGGAAAAGGAAAAAAATTTCCAAGTTTTCCCATGACTCTACCCTTCCATTTGTTGACCGGGGTAAAGTTTTGACTATTTTTGGCCAATTTTGCAGAGCCATTTTGATGTTTTAATCCTTTTGGTAACAAGAGGCAAAAAATCCAAGTTTCCCCCAATGGTCCACTTCTTAGCTCCTTTGACTTTTCAAACTACCACGTGTCACAATGGCGCATCTTGAGATGGTTCCCAAAATTTGAGACTTTGAAAGAGCACGGGCTCGCCACATGTCCTTGTCCGAAAATATTTTTCTAAAGGCTTGAAGCTTAGCGAAAGGTGCCACATGTCAGTACGAGGAAATCTCCTTTGGCCATTGAAAAGTCCAAGCAAAATGCAAAGTGAGTGGAGGCCTCTAAGTGTCCTTTCGGTGCTTCTTTAAAATGAAACTCAAGGGCCGGTCCCCAAACATGCGTAATTCCTCCACGTGTCCTAGGCCTCCCAAAAGCTTTTGAAAAAGGACTAAGTATGGGAAGACCCGACAGAAGCCTCCTTGTGTCTCCATGGCACAATTTCAAAATAGTGCCCAAGTTTGAGACCCTGAATGAGCGTGGGTTCGCCATGTGTCCCTGTACCGCTAAATTGTATTAGCTGCATAAAAATTTGTCTAAGTCAAAATGGAGCAGCGGAGACCTCCACGTGTCCTCTTGGTGTTACTCCAAGGCCAAACCAAAAAGTAAATCTTCAAATGAGCGCTGCTCCTCCATGTGGACCAGTTTTGGGTCAAGGTGATCCATATAATTTTAGAGTGCCCCGCTGATTTGCATCTAACCAAAAGAGGCCACGTTTCCTATTGATGCAAGGATGTAAATTTGACCGGAGAAACACCCATCAAACCGTAAAATCTAGAAAAATGACCACTTGAGCTTGGAGATGAAATTTTTCTCCAAGGACATAGAATTTAGAAATGTTACAAGGATCAAATACGTTTCTCCGAGCTACATCCATTAGTTTTTCTTCAATTATTTAGGGCAAAAAAAACAAGGACAACAAAATGGGGCGAGACTATTTTGAGCACCAACAGTTGGAATGGTGTAACCATAAACTACTAATTGTCATATATCATAGACTAAGGAAAAGAGATAGGTATTCATCCTTACACTCCAAAATTCATAATTTGATCCATTGAAGAGAGGTTCCTTGGAGGTAGAGAAACCACTTTGTGCTTGACTTCTGACAATGATTGTCTTATCTAGATATCCTTTTAACTATTAAAATCACTTCAAAAGGACCTTTATTTTATACTATTTTTTGAAAAGTTTAGGAATTGGGGGGTGAATCAGTGCTAATTCAACATTTTAAAGACAATTCAATTTTCTTCACTTTGTTATGAAGAAATAAAAACACCATTAATAAGAAATCAACAAGATCTAACATATAGGAAGACAAGATTTAATGTGGGAAACCCTTGAAGGGAGAAAACCCCACTGAAACCAATGCACTAAGATGGATAATTTTTCCAATGAGAGATTACAAATATTTCAAACTTGTTGAGCATCCACTCAACTTGAGCACCAACTCCAAAATCTGATCAAACACCTACTTGACACTTTTGCAAGATACAACTTGCATGGAATAACCTACTCCAAAATTTGTTAATATTCTACTTAGACTTGAAAAACAATTAATCACTCTACTCAACCTAGTTTTTAATCAATAGATTTTGATCACTAAATTAGCTTATAAAGTCTCATATTAATTTTTAATGCTCCTTCACTAGTCTTCATACATCATCATCACTCTATCTCTCAACAAAAATTTCATATATAATAAAGTGTTTATAACTTCAAGGAGACATGCACAAACAAATTTTGCACTTTAACTTCCAAAACCCTTCACCTACTTGGGTCTACAATTGGACAAGGAGGAGAAGTATAACCTCATACAAAAATTCTCCTTAGGAAATTATGACTTCTAACATGCATTGATTTTGTAGGACCTATCAAGATTCTCCTGATTCAAATTATGATCAAGGAAGTCTTCTAAACTCTCGACCCTTTGAATCCACTTGCAAAAGTTTCATTTAACCCCTCCGGACCTGATTTATAACGGGTTTTCCACTTTTGTCCTATTCTCCAATGTAGGAATTTTTCTTGTAGCTAAACCAAGAATGCACAAGGTGTTGAAATAATGTTATAACATTATACAACCTCTTGTTTAGTGTTATAAATTATTTTCATGCTTCAAGTCCCACCATTTCAGTTTCAAGAACCATTTGAACTCATGTGCACAACTAGGAGCATGTACTTCAAAGATACAAACTTCATCTTATCGTATGAGTAACCTCATATAGTTATGTCTTGTAATGTACTTAGAATAAATGAATCTACATGAGGTCTATACCATACTTATGATCCTGGACAACATCAGATCAAAACATGGAGCCTTCTATTCAACTATTCTTTATATCTTTTCAAACACAACTATGGAGGACCTAAGCCCAGTCAAAGCATGAGTCTTAAAGACTTCTCAAGACTTGGATATGGTGGTCTGTAGTCTGTAGATCACCCTTAACTAACTATGAGTGGAAAATAATCCTTATTACATTCATGAAGCACATATTAGAGTAAGGTAAAGACTAATTTGCATGCACTAAATGATAGTGTTCAAACTTGAGTAAGTTCACTTACCAGTCAATATTTTCATGAATTATTTTTCACATTTCAAAAAAGCTTTGGGTCTTTCAAGACTCACCAAGTCCACACATTACATCATTTTAGAGCATATGGATCAAGCATGCTTGATTTTCAAATCCCAATGAAGTCGAGTTTCAAGTTCCAAGAACTAGTCTAAGATTAGAGGACTTCCAACACTTAACTCTTCATTTTCATGTCAAGTTAAAGTATGAGAACTTCAACATGGAACCCTACTTCAAGTTCAAGAATTATTTTACATGAATTATGTGGTGAATTTAATGTTTGAATGTCATTTTTCATAGTCCTTCTTGACTATGTTACTATGGCAGGTTTGTATCTTTAGAGCTATCTCGCAAAAACCCTTTACAAAACAAATTGGTTAGCTCAAGCATGTTGCACTTTGGGATTATTTCACTTGTTTATGCTTAGTTTGGGCTCCCACATTATGAATTACATCAAAACCCTCTCACTTCTTATGATTGAGTTTTGGATTATTTGGCTTTTAACAATAGATGACATTGATTTTATTTATTCACCAAACATATGAAAGGAACTCACCTGTAACTTTTCATGCTCATCAAGGAAACCTTCTCTACAAATTTCCATAGTAGAATTTTCATCCAAACCTCTTCCATACATGACTAAAATGATAATTTTCTTCAAAAAGGGCATTTGGAAATCTTACTTGATGACTCGGAACATGCCACCAATGTAAAAATCAGCTAGAAGGAGTCCTCTGCAAACCCAAATGATCACATTTGCATTTCCATGAGGTTTGAAGACCAAAAAATCCATTTTTTTCCATCACTTCAGTATTAGGGTTTTAGGAGGGTTTGAACTGACTTCCACTATTAAGGATTGTTCGTAAAAGCTTAATCCAAAACTTTAATTAATCCCACCTCTAAAATGTTCTTGATTCAATTCTCCATCACTGGTGAAGAGGTTTGGACAACATACAAAATTTTTACATACCTTTAAGCTATTGAAAGATGACCCTTGAGCTGGGAGAGTGCATTCTGGGAGCTCGGTAGAGCCAACAACATTCTAACTTATGAAATACTCTTCACTTTTGCATGAAAATTGGTCCACAACACTATAATTACTCCCTCCACATGTCTCAAGTCTTTTTTTCTCTTAAATTGATCTGTACCATCATGACCTACTTCATTTTTCCATGCCTATATTATTTGTTCTCAAGGACAGTCATAAGGAAGACCCCAAATATGCCTCCAAAAGTTGATATATGACCTGTAGCTTCATATAAAGACTCTAGAAAATGTCCCTACATACCTCTCATGCTTGCATTGGCTTTTCATAGCTTTGATTTTTCTTCATACACCTTACTAGGTCCTTGAACTAGGCCTAAATGAGCTAGTTTACACAATGACTCATGAGACCTGATCTATTTTCCACCATAAAATCCCTTACACACTCTTGAATCATCATTTAGGACTTGTAGGACACTTGTTAATTACACACCAAACACCTCCACGAACTAAGTTATTCTCTAAGACATCAACCACACCAACCAAGCACTAAAACCTTAAAACATCATGACTTCTCAAGAAAGCACACTTTGAAACCTTGTGAAGGCACTACAAATAAACCTTCATGTCCCGAGTTGACACCTCATCACTCACTCTTTTCCATAAATGCACCATTTCATCAATGAAAACAACATCAAGACAAGGTTGAACATTATGGACCAAACAAAATGAGGAAATGACAAACATGAACTCCAAAATATCAAGATTACGTGGATTGGTGTCTTATCCATTGGGATTATATAGAGTCACAACAAATAAATACATTGAATATTCATTTATTAAACACACACACACATAATAAGAAAAATGAAACAAATCACACAACAAGAAACTAACACAACAAGAAAGAGAAACACTCAACCTAAAATCACCTATGGTAAGGGTGGGGGACAACTCATTTTCGTTGAAGCACTTTTCATCTTTTTGAACATGTTACCTATGCACCAAATGGATTTGCTCAATGAACCCATTCACCGGTTCAGAAAAGTATGAACCCTTCGTTAGGTTTTCTAGAAAAGTCAGGGCTGTGAGAGAACTACAAATATCATATGAATAGAAGGTATCTCTCCTCCTAAAGATGCCAAAATAATAATCCATGTAGTCAAATATCAAATAGAATAATTTTTTTCCTTTCTGAACTAGAACTATGTTTGAAAAGGCCAATCCATGTCTCCACTCATTTGTGTAGGTGCTCTTTCATCTAGTATCTCATGATTTCCATAGGATTGATTTCTAATCATGTTGATCTCATCATATTCTTCATTAGGCCCATCAATGATCATGTGATATTCACTTATTATGTCCTTCATGATCATTGCTTCCATGGGATGATCCTTGATAAGCATTGCATCAACACCATCAATGACTTCCAATTGATTTACTCCACTTGATTGGTCCAAATATTTTACTTCCATTACATGAATTAACTTACTTTGGGACATTCATGAGTTGTAAAAAAATCTCCATGATGGAGACATGGAGCTTATATATGATATTATCTACATGAGGTTCCCATAAATCATTTTCTTCCTTTGATGCATCATGGATACAATGTTTCCTAACATATGAGAAAGAGAAAATATCAGGCTCAAATTCATAAACCATTATCTCAAGAGAGATCAAATTTTTCATCTTAATCTATTTCATCATGACAAAATTTTGAATCAACTCAGAATTTAGAGTTGGATTCAAACCTATCTTACATTTTCATGGATTGCATTAGGAGTTCAAGGCTGAGTTGGGGATCTTCTGCAACTCTCGGTATTTCTTGTAAATATTCCTCTTTCAAATATTTCAAAGGATCATCACAAATTAGCCTCTCTTCTTCATGGATGGCATCCTCAATGAGAGGCTCAAAATATGTTTTATCAATACACTGATCACCAAGAGAATATTCTTCTTTGAATGGAAATAAGAACACCTCTTCTTCATGAAAAAATACATTAGCTGATATTTTCAGTTTAGAACTCATCAAGAACCACTTCATCTTCCTCATGGCTTGCATCATTTGGAAATTCCAAGTTGTTCTCTTGCAATTAAATATCTTTCCACTCTTCATCATTACCAATACCTAATTGGAAAGGAATGCTTGGTCCTATCAAGATAGGAATTTCATCCTCATCTTCGGATGTTATGAAATGATTTCCATTCCCACTTTGTCTTAGTACAAGATATTAGCTCTTAGATCTTCTTACTTTTGTACCGTGTATTTCATATTTCTAACCACAAGCAAATTCTTCATTTTCCCCTTAACCAAAATGGTTGTAGAAGACCAATCCATTTGGATTTCACCTCCCAAGTCCTGACATAAAATTTTACTTAACAAAATTTTGAATGATGCCAAGAATATCTGCTACCAAAATAGTCAACAATACTTTCTTATCCAAAAATTCAGCGAGAGCCACATATGCATCCTTGATCCACCCCACAAGTGGGACTTCCTTGGAATCCATGGAGTAACAACAACCATTGGCTCGTGTCAAGGTAATTATGAGAGCATTGGAAACTTTAACAGAATTACATTATCAGATTACCTAAGTCTATTATACATTTATTCAATTGAAATCCTCCAATGAGAAGGGAGAGATAGAATGGATCAATCTTATTGGTCTTTGATGCACTCATAACAAGAATATTCTATGATGGAGGAGTAGGTGGAGTTGGTAGTATTCCTTTGGAACTAGGAACCACAATATTAGGATTTGAACTACTACCTTTGATATAATAGACAAGCTTATCAAATTATCTGGGTGAGTTTACAAATATTCAAATTTGGAATTTTTTACTTTATACTTATTTACATATTCTACGATATCAAAAGAGGTAGATGTGGATTATGTGGACATCTCCAGAGAAGTGGGTGATTTTGGAGGAGATGAAGGCACTAATTTTGGTACAAGAGATGACTTGGGAAAATGAATAGACTATGAGAGACCAAATATTACTTTTCTTACAATATTAAAAGACTTAGAAAGAGAATTTTGAGTAAATACGGAATTAGAACACTTACTTAGAACAACATGTGTTTTATTGGCTACAAAATGACCATGCTTATCCTAAGGAGATTACATAGAAGGTGGTAGCGGAGATCCTTAAATTATTATTTTATTCTGTAGAGTCATCGTAGGAGGATCATCACCTTTTTTATTTTTTGGAGTATATGTGGAGGAACGTCCTTCATGATATTGAAATCAGATGAAAAATGCACATGAGAAGCTAGGTGCATCATCATATTCTTCTTCACCTTCTAAATATTCACAAAATCTAATTTGTGTGTTTTATAATTCTTAAATATCTAGGAAATTTCTATAATTCCTCTTCTATTCTTAAAATTCCTTTTAAGATCATCTTTGAATGGAGCGAGTTGGGAAATTTGTTTCTTGAGTGTAAAAAAATTAGAAAGTTTTTGAAAAAACGGATCCACAGGAACTATACCCGAGTTTGAAGCCGTGTACCTACACGATCCTCTCTTTATATTACCAGACATAATCAGGTCATCTTCCACATTAATTGCCAACCTTTGAGCTTCCTCAATATTATCGGGTTTAGATCTTCTAAGAATTATTCCTACTTTAGGAATCTGTGCAATTCTGAATAATCTTAATCTTAAAGTGTTATCTTTAGTTGGTCTTGCAACCTTTGGAATATTTACAACAACCTATTGAATTTTACAAAAATTATCTCATTGAATCATTAGGGTCCTTCTTCAATTGTGACCATTGATCAAGTAATGCATGGGAATCTTCTATCGTCTTGAATCTAGCTTTGAATTTAGCTTTCATTTGAGCCTATCCTATAATTGAACATCTTGGTAAATAAAAAAACCAATTAGTAGAATAATCTTGATTTGAAACAACAAAAAATACATAGATACATATTTAAGAGAAAATCACAACACACCACATGCAGTTATGAATGCAACAATATGCTCATCCGGGTGTTGTTTCCCATCACCTCTAAACTTGGGGAAATTTTTCCTTGAACCTTTAGGAAGTTCATGAATTCTATTTAAGGCCAGTGGGCTTATGTTTTTTCTCCAAGGGAGAGGTTCTTGGACTTCTTCATCTACCATCTCAAATTCCTCTTCCTTTTCCTCTTCTTCTTCATCTTCTAGGAATTCAAAGTCCAACGATGGGTGAAGATAGGAGAATAAAGAGGATTTTTACGAGTAGTATGAATTGGATTGTCAGTATGAATTGTGTCATCAACATGGGGTGATCCTGAAGGGTGAAACAAGGAACTATTTATGATTTTTTCTTATTGGATTCAAAGTTCTTCAAAAATAGGATCAATGTTTCCTCTTTTCCTTTCCACTCAGGTGTATCTTCTCTCAGCCAAATTGTAATTTTGGATTCAACTCAAGGAATATTTATGCTCACTCTTCTTGTGGGATTTTGGAATTTCAGATTTCTAATTCTTTTTGTTTTGGAATATATATTTTTAATGGAGTTTTGTGAATATATATAGGGTGCGAAATTGCTAAATCTACCCCAAAGTGGGTGCCTAAAAATGTTGGCGAAATAATTTTTCACATGGGAAAATTAAGGGATTTCACCAACAAAGGGACTAAGTCCCTTTGCTGGAGTTAGGGAAACTCAATTTATTGAAAACACAAAAATATATGTACACTAATCTAAGCACTAGTGGTTGGTATATTGATCGGGGATCACATGGGGCACTTCCCTAAACTCCGTGGAGCTTGCAAATACTACAAGGGAGGAAATAACTTAAAAGAGAGGTGCGAAGAGAATAGTGAGGATGGATTTTCACAATAAATAACACATAATATTTTATTTCTTAAAACCAAAATACATACATGATTTCAATGAGAAGACACCATTAACATAGAACAAGGAACAAAACACAAGAAGCAAAAAGTATCATTGCATTATGTTGCAAAATATTACAATTCTCATAGAGTTTTTTTGAGAAGGAGAAGAATGCATTATAATAGAAAATGGAATAAATCAACTAATTTTCTCTAGAAAAATGAGAGCTAGAAAATAATAATAACCATCCCCGTGAAGTGAGGAGGTCACCTAAATCTATAGATTTACATGAAAAATCTTCCTATACCCCCACATGACCTTTCAAGTTATTATTCCACTTTTGATTTTTAATCTTCCTTAGAAGTGAGGAAATAAGTACCTTTTTAACAAATCAAAAGGGACTTTTACAATGATTAGAGATTCGCTTGAGTGAAAAAGATGAAATTTCATGATTACATACAATGAGGAATAAAAAAGGGGGAGATAAGAAAGAGAGATAAAGAGATAGAATAAGAAGAGATTTGATTAAATACTTGATGAAGAATCCTCCTCTAATGAAGAATGATCCTTTAAAACTTTTCCCCTATGAGGCCTCCCTAGAATGATGCACCTTTGTAGTATATTTGGAATCATTGGAAAGAGAGGCGATGAAAATTTGACCACTAAAGATAATGAAGGATGACTTATATCTCTTGAAAAATCCTTCCAACCATTGAAACATGGGCATGCCTTATAACTACCAAGTTCTTGATGCAACTTACTACCATTGTCTACACAATTAAACATGATGATCCTGGCCCTTTGGAAATGGAGCAACAAAAGAGATGAGGAAAATATTATTCTGGACATGAAATGAATGAAGGTGGGATATTGGATGGAATATGATTCTAACCTTTGATAAACCCATCCGATGAAGTGAGAAGCACACCGAGATCAAAATGTACCATCATGACCAAAATTGGGGACCGAGAGGATTTTCTTCCTTGTTTAAGCCAAGAGCCCACTTGCCACTCCTTAAAGATAAGAATCTATCTTGAAGCACTCATGTGATATATAATACCTTTAGATGATTACCTTATGATTCCAGGTGGTAGTTTCTAGACTTTGATAAATCACCTTTAGTGTCAAGACCACAAGGAGAGAGTTGTCCTCCATAGTGATATTTATTGTGGCAGTGTTATAGTATCTTTCATAGAAAAATAAAATCTCAATGATTTAAACAGAGAGGGGGTGTCCTCCTACTCTAAATATTCCTCTAGTGAAATTATTGTCCTCAACAGAGCCCTCTTGGTTCTTTCATCATCTATGCTCTCATATCTTCCAGGTCTAGATGTGCAACATCATTGTCACCCACATGTGGATATTCAGTGCTCAAGGTGGAAATGGGATCAAATACAATGAATTTTATATTCATGATGCTTGGAATGGTGTTAGAATGCTATGAAGAATTTTTGTGAAATTTTCAAGTCAATCCAAGCACAATCTATTTTTAGTAGGTTGCAAGATAGGGTCTATTTTTAGCATTTTTTTCCAATTTTCAATTTCTCATATTTCTTGTCCTCTGAACATGGGGAATTGAATTATGAAGTTTTAATTATTAATTTTGATGACCCTTACCACTTTTAGAATACATCTGGTTTATACTTGCTATAAATAACTTAAGTTGAGCTATAGAGTTCAGATTGAATTTGTTTCACTTTCACCGGGCTTAGGAATTTGACATTGAGGTGTTTTACAAAATTTCAACTGATTTGGCTCAAGGAATGAATGGGAAATTAAAAAAATATGGAGGTTGTTGTACATTATCAATAGATGTTGCAAGTGATTTATAACATCAATGGTACTAATTTTTGTTTCCTTCTTTTAGTACCGACCAAGGAGAAAACAATCAATGGTACTAATTTGGCTACTACTACTATAATTCCATATCAGGGGTCTCTCTAGTCCATGCACATCACTCTCTCATGCCCTTTAATATGCCCACCATTCACTTGTACTCTCTTCATGAATAATTCTTATTGGGAGCATATACCGCTTGATATCTCTTACAAGGCCACTTTGTATGTTCACACGATGGTCTCCTTCGACTTGGTTTTGCATTTGAGGACCTCCATTTACCTTTATATGATCCACATTTATATCATGGATCTGTTATTATCACCGTTGTGTATGGGATTCATGTTTTTCATCTCATTTTCCACCTTGCATGTTACCCTACTCTCTCTCCACTTACTCTCGGCCAGTCTTGGTTAGATTATATTAGAGGCACACTCGATCCGGATCACATTGATATAGCATTTCCCATGCCCTTTGGTACTATGCACATTTGTAATAGTTCCTTTCTTTTCTATTCACCCAACTTCACTATGTGGTATGCTCATGGATGTCCATTACCTCCCTTTACTGATGAAAAATACACCATGGCAATGTATGTATTACACATTCACGGTTATTTGGATGACCAACCTCACACCTTCGCTTATCAGGTCTCCCGCACCATTTAATATGACTTTGACAATGATAAAGATGATCTTTTAGACAATTTAGTTTATCCATTTCCTTTCTTCATTGATGACACTTTGCCACCACACCAAATAGGTCCAATATTCACCCATTTAGCTGAAATCTCTGGACCTCATAATCACCCAACTAATGCATCTCCATCGGACTCAATTCTTGCTTTACATACCTTATTCCAAGAGTAGTTTCACGCTATGGAATCTACGATTTCCTCTCTTACCGCTGAAATTTAACAACTTAAGGATGCTTTTCAATCGCATGTTTGTGCTAGTTCTACATCTCATATGTGCTCTATGACTGATACTTTCCACTTAACCGAAACTCAAGGCATACTATCACCTGAGCCTCTCATATTTGAACATAATACTCCAGCCTACGACATTCTTATTCATCTTCTTAAGCATCAGTTGATCACTTTACCGCCTACTCCTTCTTATCATCCTTCTCGACTAGCACAATATCACGGTCATCCATATTTCCACTATCATCAAATATATGGACATCATGATAATGCTTTCCATGCTTTTTCATGAATAATTAAATATCTTGAATGTCTGGGTATTCTTTTGTTTGCTACACAACCTTCTAATACTAGCAATCACATGCATCGGGCTCATATCTCTCATGTGTATCCAACTAGTTTTTCTCAACCACCTCCTAAGCAATGCTCTTCTACAAATAGTTCATCATCTCTTCACCCTTCTCTGGCATCATCATGATGATCCTTTTCCAAATCATCAAACATATCACCACAACCACCCCCACCCACCTCATCACCACCGCATGCCGCTACACCACATTCTTCATCTTACACTCATCCTTCAAATGCATATAGATTTCATTTGTCAGCTTCACATTTATCTACCATACCACCACTTTTAGATTATGGCTCTCCATATTCCTCCTCGCAGACGTCGATGGAGGACCTTCACCTTTCACTCTCATTGGTTATTTCACCTACTTGGGGGCATAACACATTACACACTTTCCCCCTCATGTTTTCACATAGTTACATAAGTCTTACATCACATCTTTCGTAGTTCTCATTTATTGTCCTTTCCTATAGGCATATCATATCACACATTATAGAGTCGTCATTAACCGATGACTCACTCTTGTGTTTTGATTCACACTTGACTATTGAGGTATTACCATTACACTGAACCCCAAACACCACACCTTAGGCATTACACATTTCATTTCATCATACATTGCACGTCATACACCATTCATTCTACACTTATTCTACATTATACTAGTCCTCATCTATGCATTACATCCATTAGGGTATCTATGCACTTAGTCACATCATACACTGCGCATTTCTACACATATTCTACATCTTATATCTTACGCTAGGTTACATTACATATGAGTCTAGATTTACATGTTATCATTACATATTCCATTTCTATCTACACCTATTATTGCACTTTACACATTACACAATATACATCCTACACACCCTACATATCCTACATTACATTTCCCACACCTTAGTTTTACAAAACCCTACTAATCACATGGTCATCTAGTTTCATCATAAACTCCACATTATTTTCTATGCGATGTACTCACCACCCTATGAAACACTTTAGTTCCTCGGTCAATACTTGACTGTTGAGGTTTTACAAATAAAATGGACCTCACACTCATCATACGACATTCCTAGGATAGTGACTTACGCTTTAGGCTAAATCGTCACCCACCTCCATCATTTTATTTAGTAGTGGAAATACACTTTAGGATAAATCGTCACCCACTTTCGTCATTTACTCTCGTAATGGTATATGTTTTAGGATAAATCACCACCTTCATTATTACATCTTATAGGGGCATATACCTTAGGCTACATCACTACTCCTTACCTTTCATCATATAGTGATATATGCTTAGTGCTAAATCATCACTCATCTTAATCCATTCATCTTATAGTGATATATTATTAGTGTTAAATCATCACTCATCTTTTCAAAATTTCTAGTGATATATGCTTAGGACAAATCATCACTCATCCATTCAACAATTCATGATATACACTTCGGCTATAGGGTTCATGCACATCCTTTCTAAATTTCACATCTCATCACCACTACACATACACATTCATTGCAATACGCTAGACACAAAAAACCATTACTTGGCCATTTACCGATGACGTACTCGCTTACGGTTCATTACGACTACGAGGGAAAAAAATGAACCTCATTTAATACACTTCCATACAATCGGGGGCACATTACTCCTCTCATTCCATCTTGCATTTTATTCCATCCATCCATAACATACTACATTGTCTTTGGGGAATTTACTCTTGTTTGCTAGTGTTTTGCATGATCACTTTACTACACATGTTATATTGATTTCTTATATGTCATTATCTATTTCATCCACACATGCACATTCATGCCTTTGTTTAGTGTGATCATAGATACAAGACTCCTACACGTGGCATGGATGCTCTCCTTCTACCCTTCCTATACTGGTCACTAGGGGCATCCACATTCATCTCATCCAGGTGTTATTGTTTCATTTTTTACTTAACATCTTATATTATTTGATCATACACACTTTGACATATTGGTTATTTCTCTAACATGCTAACAAGTGTTCCATGTGCAAAACTTATTTTACAGGATTACATGTCTCCATGATTTCTTGTTCATTTGTCACTACTTGTCTTCCATTGTTCTCCATTGTATGTGGGCTTTGCCCTATGTTTGTGTGCACATTTTTTAGTGTAAAAATTTTTCACCCTTGATTTCTTGTGATTTGTGTGAGAGAAATTAGTGTAATTTGTAAAACATGGGATTATCCTAAAGTGTGGGAATTCACAAGTAGGATAACCCTCCGAGAGAAAGTTGGTTCTTTGCCCTAAACTAGTGCCACAAATAACCGGAAATGTAGAAAAATAACTAATCTAATCCTACCTAATAGTTTCCAAGGAGATAGGGATATAAGTATGCATGAAAAGTAAAAACTACACTAAGAGGGTGATACATTAAGAAGAGGGGTGTTGAATAATTCTACACTACATGGGAAAAAAACTTAGTAAAATGAGGAGGGTGTCAAGCACCACAAATCATCACACAAGCAATAAACCCACTTCCATTAAGCACAATCAAATCTGGACATGCAATAGACAATATAATATGCACAATATACCACTAATAATGAATGAAGGTAAGTTTTAGCAAAAATATCAAGCAAGGATAGAGAATAATCACAAGACAATAAATTTATTGCTCCAATTGATATTACATAATGATTCATTACATGGGCTATAGGTAAGATTGCTATTACAAAGCTCTAAAAATGGAGGCTAGAATTTCCACAAATCACTCACAGGTGAGAGAGAAGGGAGGGCATATACAAGAATGTCCAAATTTTTAAAACATGCTCTTCATTACATTATATATAAGAGGAGGTGAGAGAGAAAGGGAAAATCATGAATCCATGCTCCAACAACCCCCAAAATTCATCATGGCACTTGCAAAAAATATGGTCTTACTTGCACAACCCATGTTTCTCGTATTTTTCCTTGTGCAGAAAGAAATGGCTCCCATACCTCCATTCACTCCAAAATTGTACCCTGGTATGGCCTCCAGGGCCCTATAGCATCATCATGATTTTTTACCTACCAGGTGCATTAATTTTCCATTTTTGATGACCTCATCATGTTGGGATCTAAATTATCTTTCCAATGAGTATAATTTTTCCTAAATTTGATAAGTAGAGAAAACGTTATGAGGGTTTTAAAATTGAATGGTTTTAGTTTAGCTCCTCACTCACCGAGCTATTCATTCTAACCATTGAGATATATTTTGCATTGAATTTTCACCCAACCCCACCTAACTTGGTCAACTTGGCAAGTTGAATATCCATTCAACTCAGGTTTGAGGTTTTGATCTACACTTTCATGCATAGGGGAAGCTCGTGTTTTGTGTTGATGACTCTCCCATTCCACCTCCACTTTTCCTATCCAACTTGTCACCTTTTTGTTAGGTTGACTAAACCCTGATGCATCATCACCGCTTTGAGTCTCGCAGAACCCGGTTCTTCCCAACACATTGCATCGCTCTACCCGATGCATCATTGCCATGCAATCCTAACCGTCATCCTCGACAAACCCTCTCTACGACATCTTCAAGCTCCCCACGTGTTCCACGGATGCAAAACCCATGCCCCATTGACATCCTTCCCGACAACGTGCTCGGTGTTAGTGTAAACCCAACCCAAAGCCCAATGCACCACATGCTCCCACTTGACACTTGCTCCTCACACCAAGTGATCTAACTCCTCACGATAAGGTGGTGCTTAGCCCACCAAAACACTAGTAGCTCGCTAAGCTATATATGGGACTCGATCCCCTTTACATAAGATAAGCTCGCTGAGCTACTCGGTGAGCTGATTTCTAGCTTGATCACCCCATGAAGGCCCTTTAGGGCATTTTTGTTATTTTTTCAATTTCTTTTAGGATTTCTTAAAATTTATTGGGCTCTAAAGATTGAGGGAGGGTCATGGATCTGCTCGGACCTAAAATTTCATGTTTTTCCTAAAATTTTTCGTTTTTTCCCGAAAGTGGATCCAGAAGCCCGATTTTCTTGTGTGATGGATTTCTAGGTCTTTTGAGACCAAGAAGAGGAAAAATTCCTCAAATGACCTCAAATTCTTCCAAAACCAACTATAATAATCCTGATACTCTAGATTTCTCCTATGGTCCATATTGTCTTATGATGGCCTTATCCAAAGGCTCCTCGCACTCAACTCTTCCATGTTGTCCATTTTACCCGGGGTAAAATGGATAACAATTTTGTTGACTTAAGCGGGTCACATGCCCGCTAGGTGAAATTACTAGCATCCTTGAAGAATCTATTGGGTACAAATTCATAAATGAATATCTTGAATGACCTATTCGATGAAGCCTATACTTAGAGTCACTTGAGGTACTTGCATCGAACTTGGGATCGACCATTTGTTTGCTCAAATTTTCCAAATTTAATAAGAAAATCTTAAAGTTCTCATGGGTGGAAAATTATTTTAATTTGAAATTTTCTTTTCCTTCTCTACATTCCTTGATCTGCGGGATCAGGAAATGGATTTTTGAACCTGTCCCGAAACCTAATTTTTCCAATCATGAGCACACCATAGAGGTAGTAGTAAAACACCTGCCATTTTTGGACATCATGGAACTCTATTAAATTATGATTTTCCTCTTCTTCTGAATGTTCCACTTGCAAGATATTCCTAGAGGTCATTTTTTATTTTTTACGGAGATGTTGGAAGTTCAAACTTTGGTTGATCCCTAGAGACTGAAGAATGACACTTATAGGAATTTGTCCCTGATCTGATTTTAGTTGCTCTGCATTTGAAATCTTTTTAGGATTACAAATGTATTCTTACAACTTTGAGCTTCTGTTTATGACATTTCCTTCGGAGGCATCCTAACTGTGAAATGATACAACTAGGAGAAATAAAACTTATGCCAAAGGAAATTAGGGAAACTAAAACCTAATCTACAATAATACAATGTGCACAAGCACTTAAAGGAATTTAAAATCCTAAACTAATATGTACAAGGGTGATAATTTTCCTTTCAGTAGTAGTGTTTGAGATAGATTCCATTGACTGGAATCGAAGCTCCTCCCCATCCAAAGTGGACAGTTTAATGACATTTCTACTCTTACATCCTGTGACCATATAGGGGCCACTCTAGATGGCATAAAACCTTGAATGCCTACTCGGTTTAGCCCGATCTACATCCCATTTCAGAACCAAGTCCCCTCCTGGAAGGTCCTTGCCTTAGCTCTCTTTTTGAATGACCTCTTGATTAAGATGTGATATTTTTCCATGGTTTACATTACATGCTCTCTTGTTTCTTCCAATTCAAATAGTTCTGCATACCTAGCTTTTATAGGCTCAAACTAGAACAACTCTAACTACTTCATGAGTTATAATGTGAGAAACTCAAGTGATTTGGGAATAACTACTTCCTTCCCATAGAACAAATTGTAAGGAGAGATGTCTATTGATCTTTTAGGCGTTATCCTATCATCCCACAAGGGTGATTTGAGCTTGGTATGCCACATCGTCTAATTTTTATCTGATTCCTCCTAATTATTCTTAGCAAGTTATTATTTGTGGACTCTGTTTGCCCATTACCCTGGGGGTAATAGTTTGATAAGGTGCTCAAGTATATCCCATTTCTAAATTCCCATTTAGTGATATTTTTTTAGGAAGGCTAGATCGTTATATTATATGATAGTGTCTGGCAGTACTCCAAATCTGGTAAATATCCCTCATAGAAGTCAAGCATGCTAGACTCATTTGCCTCCTTGAGTGCCACCACTTCGGTCCACTTGGTGAAATAATATGTTGCTGTGAGTATCCACTTATGGCCTAGGCTTGAGTTTGGATTGATGACCCCAATGAAGTCCAATCCCCATTGCATGAAATGTTGATCCAATGAGATTGGGTGAAGGGGAAGCACAACTAATCTCTCTTTACCTATGAAGAATGCACATTTTTACACTTCTTGATCCAAGTGTAGTAGTCACTAAACACTGTGGGCCAATAATAACCCGCCTTCATTATCTTGAGAGTTGTTACCCATGGATAAAAATGACCTCGACCTCTCCATCGTGAAACTCATGTAGCACCTTCTCAATTTGATTGGTTCTAATGCATCTCAACATGACTCCATTCATGTCTTTCTCGAATAGTACACCATCAATAAGCACATATGGAATGGATTGTATTATGAAGTATATCCTCTTTGATTTTCTCATCTCTGGGGGGCATAGACCTGTTTGTATGAAATGCATCATATCTCGAGTCCAATAATGGGTAGGCACACCATCATTGGCTTATCCTTGATTATCTTGCAACATCAAAATAACCTCTTCTTGATCACTTGCCTCAACATGTCGACTACAATCTAACTACTTGCATAATCCCTTTCTACAAACTACCTTAGTGAATTTAATTTCAATGTCATACTCCATTACCCGGGTGATCCAACCTGCCCTTTTTTCATTCAAGTCCCTATTTAGAAGGAAGTCCTTGACTCCAGCATGTGACACCAATAGCTGAATCGTGTTATTTGAGACCAAATGTTTGAATTTATTCAAACTCCTAATAACTGTGAGGACATACTTCTCAATGAAGGAGTTCCTTACTTTGTAGTCCTCCAAGATTTGACTGAATAAGGAAACTAGTTGCTCAAATCCCTCTTTATTTTGTTACACTAGAATGGGAGAGATGGTTTCCAAACCTCCAAAGGTGTAGAGAATTAGGTCTTTGGAAAAATATGGATTGATAACAGTCAAGGCCTAAGAGATAGCATGCTTGATAGCTTCAAAAATTGATTTTCCATCCATTATCCACTTGAATGCCATGCTCTTCTTCAACATCATAGTTATTGGCTTTACAAGAGCGGAAAAATCTTGTACAAACCTGCGGACAAAATTGATTCTCCCCAAGAAACTTTGGAGAGCCTTCTTATGACTTGGCAATGGAAATGCTCAAATTCCTTCAAATCTCTCTCGGATCAATAGTCAATCCCTCCTTAGATATAATGTGGCCTAAGATATTACCTTCGTGTGCTAGGAATATGTATTTTTTTGGGTTTAGGGACACTTTGAATCTCTTGTATCTTTGAAAAAATTGCCTAAGGTAAAAGAGATGACTTTCCACATTCTTAGAAAACACAGTGATGTCATCTAAATACACAAGGACTATCTTATTTATCAACCCCTTGAATGCCATATCCATAGCCCTCTGGAATGTGGCTCCATCGTTTGAAAACCCAAAATGCATTTTCTTGTAGGTATAGGTACCCCATTTGGTGGCGAAAGCCATTTTGAAATGGTCCTCTTCTTTTACCATAATCTGATTGTAGCCCGAGTATCCATCAAGGAGAGAGAATATTTCTGAACCAGCTATCATTGGCAAGATTTTCTCCATAGAAGGGAGAAAATAGTGGTATTTGAGAGATGCCTTGTTCAAGTTTCCAAAGTCTACACACAACCTAATTTTTCCATTTCTTTTCATAATGGGGACTAGGTTAGCAACCCAACTAGAGTGCTTTGATTAGAAATATGATACTTGCCTCTATCAGCTTATTCAGCTCCAACTTCATGAGAGGCTCATAATGAGGTTTGAATGGTCTTTTCTTTTGCCCGATATGCTTAGCTTCGGATCCAGGTTCGATAGTAAGTTGTGCCAACTTTGGATTGAACCCTTTAGGTCCTCATAGCTCTAGGAAAAGAAATCAGGGAACTCTTGACAAAGTTGTATGAACTTGGATTTTTCTTGATCGATGATTACTTTTTCAACTTGTATTACCTTTCCTTCTCTCACTAAAATAAGCTCTAATCTTCCCCTTTGACCTGAATGGTTTCTTTCTCCTTTCAAAAATGGTCATTAGGATTGAATATTGACCTGGAGTCACTAGCCCCTTAGGTAATTTGTTCATTCATAGCTACACCACTTGATCCTTGTACTACAGCTCCACTTTATCCCGATTCCTAGCCGAGAACTCAACCTCTTCTTGCAAGAAGTTTATGATTTGTTGATCACTCTTGAACACCTACAAGCTTGTGTTGTTTTTCTGAACTATTTGACCTTAAAACTATATGGATATGTGGCTACATTTTCTCTCTCTTAATAATATCAACCACATCAAATGTTGCATCGATTGCTGCAAGTATGTCCGTAGCTTAATTTTTATTCCTTGGTATGGACTTGATGTTGAATTCCTTGAAGTCCTCCATGAGGTCACATACCTTGTTCTTGTAGCTATTGAGGAGATCATTCATGGTGGCATGTTTTCCCTTGATTTGATTCAAAATTAATTCGCTATCTTCGAATACTTGTAAGTTTTTAAAACCTTTTTTAATTTCCCAATGCAATCCATGAACCAATGCTTTGTACTCATCTACATTGTCGAGCAAGTAAACTAAAATTAGAATGTTGAGTATTATTTAACTCCTCGTGGTGAAACAAGCATTGCACCTCCTCCAACACCCTATCTACTCCTTGAACCATCAAAGAACAACTACCACACTTCATTTTCATCCTTATTTTCTGGCTTGGTGAGGCTGAGGAGAGGTGGATTCTCTTCATGTAGATGATAAATTCCTAATTCATGTTCTTCCATTTCCTTGTATGGGTCATAGCCATGCCTTTTGTGGGCCCAATCATCAAGTGTTAGATCTAGAATATTCCCAATTTTAGTATCCACTTCATAGGTCTCTAAACAATCATCCTTCTCAAATACTGCACAATTGACATTTATTAGGCTTGGAAAATGGGGCTCAATGTGAAAGTGTGTGATTGGCTCTGACCTGATTGTAGCCTTAGCTCCATATCTTGTCCTGAATAGCATGTGAGTCCAATCTGCTGATACGTACCCACCAATTTTGGCCATGAAATCTCTTGATAAGCACAAGGAGAAAAGCGGTGGAAAATCGATCACAGATATATCCTGTAGGACTGTAACATTTGGGCATGCATGTAGTGTGAGGCTCAATCCTTTGATCACACCGAGATGTCCCTTCTACTTTCCCATCTAACTGTACCACTGCTCGTTTGGATAACTGTTCATACTCTAGGCCTAACGATCAACAATCTGCTTAGGCATTACAGAGCTGCTTTCCCCCGAATCAATCATATAGTTGTGCACTAATATATCCCTAATAATAAAGGACACATAAAATGGCGGAGGATTTAGATTTTTACAAGGTTGAGCTCCTCTTCTTTGCACCATATTAGTGAGCACCCTTTCTTGACTTTTTAGGGCTCGTTGAGGCAAACCAATTTGCCATGGCTGCTTGCAACAAATCCCACTATCCTGAGAATTTCCGATGATTCCCACATGGAAATAATAACATTGGTCTTCCTCGTTTGATCAATAATGTTAAAAGGATAAGGGTTGTATTTTTGATGCCCCTTACTTGGAACTACCTTTTCTGACACCTGAATTAGCACTTGGGCCACTACAAAAATGGTACCCTTGAATGATTATGTACATTCGAGGCTGCTACTATAGGTGCCTTAAGATGATTTTGTGAATTCAGAGTTGTATTTTGTCTGCTAACTACTTGTGGTGTGGGAGTGGGCTGCGAAAGAACTAGACTAGATGATTTCTCCTCCTCTATTGTCCTTTTCTTTGATTTTTTGTTAGATACTATACCTTGGAAAGGAAATTGATTTACTCCACAAAATTCTTATGTTTTCCAATTGACTAGTGTGGTTTTAGTTTGAGGTGCCTCTTGTGAACTTGCTTGTTGCTGATTTTCTTCTTAACTCACCTCTTAAGGCATGCCAACAATTTGCACCATTAAAACACGTTGCTTGATTATGAGGTTGACTACATGGGAAACACCATTCGTACTCTTGTGCAATGCTTTTTTGAGTTGGAACCAAGGCCATGGATGTTGATACTGCATTCAGATTATATGGTTGGAATGGCATGAGATCTCAAGGTTGTCCTTGGCTCAGATTCTGATTTATACTTGAACCGAGAGGCCTATTAGGCCCGTATGGAGGTATTTTTGATTGTACTTGAGGCTGATATGGCCTAAAGCTCGAGATTTCTACTTCTTGAGCACCACTAAGTGATTCCCAAAGGTTTTTTTTTCCTTTGAATACTTCTTGTAGCACTTTCTTTAGCTCCTGAAATTCAAGTAAATTTCCAAGAAGTGGATTCATCAATATTGCTCGTATTCCTAAGGGTTGGAATGGGATTTAACTGAGGTGCTTGACTAGTAAAGGTGTTTCCCAATTCTTGATATAATGACATAGGTGGCCTCGGTGCAAGTTTACCGGCTTGGATCAAATAGTTCTTCACTCGATAGCTATGTCATAAGCCCTTGACAGTGTTGTTTCTCCCATTCATTGTATCATCATAGCTATGTCTGAATTTAGGGACTTCAAGAAGTAAAGGAATGCGCCTTGGGTAGTTGGTCTCATAGGAATCATAATACGGTCCCATGTTCGCTGGAATCGGAAGTTGAAATGAACCATTTGCTCATTAGGATCCCTCTTGATTGTTATCAATTATTCCAATAAAGACAAATTGTCCACCCTTTCTTTGAAATGGTTACAGAGGGCTATGTATATTTGATCCCAGTTTGTAATGGACCCCACTGTCAAGCTCCTAAACCACTACAAGGATTTTCCCTTGAAAGAGGAAGCTAAAAATTTGACCACAACATCCAATTCATTGATCTCATGAATGGTGGTGGCACAGGAGTCGTGTGGTTTTCCCTAGTGAAGTAAGGAATATTTTTTAATGCTACAACTGGAATAGGTTTTGTGAATTGAGGGAAAGTGGAATACTATCAGTGAAGTGTATATAGGGATTTGGTGACCCTTGTTGATGTTTACTCTGACCGGTCTTAGAAATCTGGTTGATTGGAGAAAAATTCTACGAGGTGGAGGTATTGAAAAATTTCAATTTGGTCGAGATGGAGAAATTTGTATTCTTCTTCCTCTCCTTCCTTTTCCTAGCGATAACTGTAGGTAATCAAAAAACCTTCTTCTCGTACTTTGGACCGATTTTGGATCCTTCTCATGTACTTGATATATCTCGTGCTACTACACCACCGATTTCTTCTCTTTCGAAATCACCAGATGTGTTAAGAATGAGCCTCAAAAGGATAGAGCTTCACCAAGACACACATTAGACCTTGAAAAAATGGAAAAATTTACCATGAAGGGCATAGGCTTTGTTTTAGGATTTAGCCCTGCTTTTTTATAACCATCTAAACTCAAATACAAGGGTCAGAACTTAGGTCATGCACAACAACCTTCAAAACCCGACATGAAAATTTTTAGAAATTTCCTCATGCAATGCACCTGAGACAACCTGAAACACTAGCTTTCAGGGTTTAGGACCTACTTTGCAGCCTCCAAAACCTAAAATACTAAGAGTCAGAACCTGACACCAACTTTGCATGTAATAAATCCTGAAACATGGTTTCCTTTATGTCATAACTTATGACTTGTTTTGACAAATCACAAAACCTGAATCACTAAGATTTGGTCCTTTTTGGGTTTTCTCCAACTTTGAACTCACAATTTAGCTTGAAAATCCTCCAACGTTGTAGAAACACTTGATCTTTGACTTCTTGTCCCACCGGGCGTGCCAAAAATTTTAGTGCAAAATTATTGCACCCCTAATTGCTTATGATTTGTGTGAGAGGAAATCACCGTAATTTGTAAAACATGGTATTATCTTGAAGTTTAGGACTCTGTGAGTAGGATAGCCCTCTAGAGAAAGCTAGTTCTTCTCCCTAAACTAGTGCCACAACTGACCCGAAATGCAAAAATATAACTAATCTAATCCTACCCTAATACTTTTCAAGGAGACATGGATAAACGGATGCATGAAAAGTAAAACCTACACTCGAGGGTGTTGAACAATTCTACACTACATGGGAATAAAACTTAGTAAAATAAGTAGGGTATCAAGCACCATAGATCATCCCACAAGCAATAAACTCACTTCCGTTAAGCACAATCAAATCTAGACTGCGCATAGACAATATAATGTGCACAATATACCCATAAATATAAATGAAGGTAAGTTGTAACAATAATATCAAGAAAGGATAGAGAATAATCACAAGATGATAGTTTTATTTCTCCAATTGATGTTACACAATGATTCATTACATGGGATATAGGCGATATTGCTATTAGAAATCTCCAAAAATGGAGGCTAGAATTTCCACAAATTTCTCACTCGTGAGAGAGAAGGAGGGCATATACGAGAATGTCCAACCTTTTGAAACATTCCCTCCATTACATTATATAGAAGAAGAGATGAGAGAGAAAGGGAAAATATTGAATCCATGCTCCAACCACCCCCAAAATTCATCATGGCACTGCAAAAATGATGAGCTTACTTACATAGCCCATGCTACTCATAATTTTCCTTGTGTAGAAAGAAATGACTCCCATACCTTCATTCACCCAAAATTGTACCTTGACTACAGTGCCATGGCCCTATAGATTTATCATGATTTTTTAACCTACCAGGTGCATTAATTTTCCAATTTTTATGGCCTCATCATGTTGGGCTCAAATTATGTTTCTAATGAGTATAATTTTACCTAAATCGATAAGTAGAGAAACATTTACGAGGGTTTTAGCATTGTTTAGATTTTAGCTTAGCTCCTCACTCACCGAGCTATTCATTCTAACCACTAAGATTCCTTTTGAATTGAATTTTAACCCACCCACACCTAACTTGGTCAACTTAACTATTGAATCTCTATTAAACTCGGTTTCGGGTTTTGATCTACACTTTCATGCATTGGGGGAGCTCATGTTTTATGTCGATGACTCTCCCATTACACCTCTGCTTTGCCTATCCAACTCACCACCTTTGTGTTAGGTTGACCAACCCCGATGCATCATCACCTCGAGTCCCGTGGAACTAGATTCCTCCAAAAAAATTACATTTCTCTACCCGATGCATCATCATCATACAATCCCAACCGCCATCCCCGACAAACCATCTCCAACATCTTTGAGCTCCCCAAATGTTCTATGGTCACGAACCCACACCCCCATTGACATCCTTCCCCGTAAATGTGCTCGGTGTTGGTGTTAACCCAAACCCTAGCCCAACACACCACATGCTCCCACTCTAAGGCTCGCTCCTCATGCCAAGTGACCTAAATCCCCGTGATAAGTTGGTTCTTAGCCCACCAACTAAGTAGTATCTCGCCAAGCTACACATGGGACTTGACTTGCCTTTGCATAACATGATCTCGGCAAGCCGATTTCTAGCTCGATCACCCCATAGAGGCCTCGTTAGAGATTTTTTTCATTTTTCCAATTTATTTCAGGATTTCTTCAAATTTATTAGACTCAAAGATTGAGGAGGGCCATGAACTTCCTAGAACCTGAAATTTCATGTTTTTCCCGAAAGTGGTCATTTAAAAGTGAGTCCTAGAAGCTCCGATTTTACTTGTGTGATGGATTTCCGTGGTCTTTGAGACCAAGAAGAGGAAAAATTCCTCAAATAACCTCAAATCCTTCCAAAACCACCTATAATACTCATGATACATTAGATTTCACTTGTGGTCCTCATATTCTCTTGTGTTGGCCCTATCCAATGCACGGATTAGCTATTCCTCTTGTCACATTTACCTAAGGGGTAAAATGGATATCACACACTTGTTCATTATTTGTAACCATGACAGCCTTACATGTCTTGCAACATCGTGAGTGATGTCCCATGTTTGCAACCTACTTTGTGTGGCTTACTTGTTTCTTGCATGTTTACACTATTGTGCTTGGTAGTTCCTACATTGTTTGTGTCTTTTACACTTGTCTTATTGCATGCATGTGTTTTCGGACTAACACTTGTTTTGGCTAGCCATCCTTTTTTATGCTCACCTTGGTTTCTACCAAGTGCACCCCTTCCCCCTATAGGGTAGAGTTACAAGTTCAGAGTGTGGTAGGTCCTCTTTTGGGGTTGTATTCTCCTATCAGTGATGTCGCATGCACCCCCAAAGAGGGTGAATCATTGAGGGTTTACATACTAACACAACATATTTACACCGATTTAGTACAATGCACTTTTTTCCCTTGGCATTGTGGGTTTACATACAATGAATGGGTTCAGACCAGTCTACGAATCCCATACACAATGGATTTTACAAGACATAGTGTCTTAGCATTTTTGGGAAGCAGTTACCAGGCTTGGAGGTTACAGTGGGTGTGCTTCTCTACACTACTTTGGCCAAAGTGGCATCATATTTCCCAAACACCTGCAGACAATACAAAGATCTCTTCACACACATTTTAGTAGAAGTGGTCAAAGGTTAGAGGACATAGAGCATTTCCTCCCTACACTTCTTCAGCCAGGGTGGCGTGAAATCATCCAAAACTCACACGGTAAAATATATCCTTCTATACCCTTTTTCTCGACATGGATCAGGTGCACATGTTCCATTTACACTTTCCTTTTCACATATTTTACATTTACATATTTTACACATTTCTATACACATGCATATTTTACATAGAATTTTTACACACATACATATTTGACTACTTGATCATTTTCTCCTTACACATTCGACCGTATGAGAAACAAATAGTCGAATTGGGGCAACAACAATGATGAGGATGATGACCACGACAATAACAACAACATTATATGATTACACATGCCTTACTAACCATGCAGGTACATTACACACCATAAGCAGCTACACATGTGTTTCACCCTAGGTTCACTCTCATCACTTTTTCTATGTACATTTTCCATCTATAGTTTCCATCCTCCTCCATCTTTTTATCATTCCACTCTTTTTCTAGTCCTTCGGCACGTTTTCTACTACACTCTACATGGACATAAGGTACACATCTCTATATAATTTATGTTACCGATATTTCCATTCACCAACATAAAGTGGGGGCAAAAAGAGGTCACAAAATCATTTAGACATTATTTAGCTTGGTCTCATACTACTATTTAGAAGGCTCTTAAGTGAAGAAAGTACTAATTAATCCCACCTTTTGGCCATCTTGTTTTACCTTTTATTTTGCCATTCCCGCATATTTTTTTACATATTTGCCCTATTTTTTTGGCACTTTCCCATAATTTTAGCTTAAAACGGAGCGTCGGGCTTGACTTGGGTGCCTTAGTCCCACCCGAGGTGCCCCAATCCTTGTTTTACTTTCTCGCCTCTTTTTGGTCTCTTTCACTGTTTTCATCTTTATATTTTTCCTAGTTGGCTATGTCACAATTAATTACGAAATTAGAGCAAGAGAACCATATAAATATAAAGCTATGAGACCATAATGAGGGCCCTAGTGTCACTTAGTACTATCACTCCTCTAGAGTTGTATCCATTGCATCACTTACATCCACATACTTCCATGCATCAATGGTAGAAGATTTGCATCAACACACACTTCATAAGGGGAGGGATTCTATTATATTCCATGCACACATACTATTAAATTTTCTACATTTAGTAATTGCTCGCTACTTCACAAAGTGTGACTGGCACAAGAACACCTAAGGCACGACATGCACACACACATCAAAACTACATTTAGGTCTAAAATGTAGTGCAAGGCTCAGTTTAGTAAGCCCTCTGTTGTGGCAGATGAGGTTAGTCTGACCCATTCATTTACATTTTTTTAGGTTTTTGCTACTTCTCTTGCCTCTTTCATTTCTTCAACTTCATCTTGCTACATTCGGTACATTCGGCGTAGTTCAGCGAATCAATTACGATAGGTAGTGAAGGTTACAAACATCTTCTCGAACTAGAAAGAACCAGTTCGAATGTTTTGAGACCATGACCCCTATTCTACCATACCAAGGCATCCCAAGGCACCCTAGTACCCTCCCCGGTGCTCTAGTCCTACTCATATCTTCTAGATCCATTCTTTTTGGGACCTCTATGCGCAGCCGTTCTAGCTTCTCGTATTTTCTGTCGGACTCATGACACACTCGCGATAGTCATCCATGCAATCACCGAGTTCATTTTTACCTTCTGTTACATATTGGGGTTTTATTTCTAATAGTTCAGTTATTTTAATCATTTTAGTCACTTTATATTACTTTATTGCATTTATTTACAACGTTTATGTCCTCCTAGATTAAGTTAACTATTATTACTTTTCCACCATTTTTAGTTAATTTTAGTTAATCGGGAGCATGTGAGGTGGTTTTAATGTTATGCCCCTAACATATACCATTTATATGTATAATTGTGGGATAACATATGGCTTATATAACATTTATACTTATATTCATTAGTTAGTTAGTCATTATGTATAAACTAATAATAATGAAGGGGTATGACCTTTAACAAGCATACCTATATATATGGGTGAGTAATTCCACCATATGAGGGTGAAGAGTATAAGTTAGTGTCTTATTGTAAAAATTAGGAGGTTTCCCCCTAGAAGTGGCTTAATACTATATTATATATTCTGATATATCTACATTTATATTCAAGTAATTCCATTACATCTGGTATTAGAGCATCGATTTCGCAATGACTGGGTTTTTAGCTATATCTCAAGAAAAATTGTGAAATTTTGAGAGAATTTTTACCACGTCGGGGATATATATTAAATCTTTAGTAAAAATTTCAGATTTTTTTTAGTGTTTTGCGATAGTTATTTCATATATACTATTTTTCTAAAAATCAATCTATAGGCCACATTTTTTAGAAATTTTCAAATTTTTTATAATTTTTGGAAACCTCTTTGAATTTCCATATAAGTCCATTCTTTAAATTTTCAAATTTGATTTCATCTACATTGAGAAATTCGTTGGTCAAATTTAGTCAAACAAGGAAAATTGAATTGTGTAAGGGCAATCCCTTGTTATGGCAGTCCACAAACTAGAGGATGGGAAAAAAATCATACACACCATGGAATACTCCTTATAAAGATAAAATACAATCTAATTTTTAACTAGGAGGTACTTCCACCATGAGGGACCTACAAGTTGCTTTCACCAAAATAAATCAATGATTAGATGAGCTTGAGAAAATACTTGATCACATTTTTCATTTTCAAAATAATTCAATCAATCCTCCACATGTATCTAATAGCCAAGGTGAAAATATTATGGTTTTTGAAGAACCATGTATTGTGGTAACTGATGACATGGAATACACCATGACGGGGCATGTTAATTATGACTCCTATTTGACAAGTCCACACATTCAGAAGGTTGAACCAAATATGGATGAAGAATGGAAAACAATGGTTTGGGATGAATCCATTGAATTAACTTGGAATCCTATGACAAGGGTTTAGTAACTGTAGACATGGAAACTAAATTTGATCCTAGGTTGGGTGTTAAAAACTTATTATATGTGGAAGAAGTACAAAATATAAAATTAAAACATCAATACGTCAAGAAAAACCATGTGCAATTTGTTATGGGCTAGTGCAATGAAAACTTTATAGGGAAAATGCCTACTAATGAAAGATGTAATCACACCATATTTAAGATGATTGAGATACAACATACACATTTTGGATGTCAAAACCTTCAATATAGTGGTTATGGAGGTCATTCCATTGGAAGTTCCACTACCTCCTCGAAAATCATCCACCACCTTAATAAATTTTCATGGCCAAAGTTGTGTGTTTCTCATGAGAAAATGGATAATGCATATTTTTAATCAAAACACAAGATATGTCTTCAAATGTGAAAGTACCACCAGATATAATCATCATAGCACTAGAGTTACTTACCCAAACTCAGATTAAGAGGTTATAAATGAAGGTGATCACAGTTGATATCATCATGGAACAATGTCAGACATACAAGGAGGTGCAATGGAAAAACAACAATTGAGTACTTGTTTTCCACTACTAACCAAACATCGAGGACAATGTTTATTTGAAGGGGAGGAACATGTTATGCCCCTAACATATACCATTTATATGTCTAAGTGTGGGCTAACATATGAATTATATAACATTTATACTTATATTCATTAGTTACTTAGTCATTAGGTATAAACTAATAATAATGAAGGGGTATGACCTTTCACAATCATACCTATATATATGGGTGAGTAATTCATTCCCATAAGGGTGAAGAGTATGAGTTAGTGTCTTATTGTAAGACTTAGGAGGTTTCCCCTTGAAGTGGCTTAATAATATATTATATATTATGATATATCTGAATTTATATTGAAGTAATTCCATTACATTTAAAATGACCAAAAATGACCAAAATGGCTAAAAATGGCTAAAAATGGCTAAGGACAGCCTTTATACCATCCCCCTTCATTTCCCCACTTGAAAACTAGTCAACTCACCCTAAACCCAACCCAGGTCAACCAAACCCAAGTGAAACCACATACTTAGGTTTTTCCCTTAAAAATAGGGGAATAAGGGACATCGGGATATCGGATCCTCAAAATGTGCCTTGGGTCTGCATATCATGAGTAAGGGGATACACTTGAAAGTGAGTTGATAACTTTTCCTAACCATCTAGGTTGTTACTCATGTGACACAAGCTCTATTTCTCATGTGGTGGCACAAATGTTTTTCCCTTGTGTCCATTTTGACTTAGTCAAATGGGAAAAAGGGACATCAAGATCTCCAAGATGCGCTCCTTCCATTTTTAGAACCTGCTCTCACCATTGCCTTGCTAAAAATAGCATGTCGAGTTCCTTTTTCCATGAGATATTCCCTTTGTGTTTCCTATTCAAACCTTATATAATTTTGAGTGGAAAAAACCCAAGGAATCCACTAAACCATTTTTAGGACATTATTCTTCCTTATATTTTAAATTTAACCCATTTTTAATTTTTGGTCACGGGTAATTCCCGAAAGGTCAAATCAATGTCAAAGAAAATATACATTTTCATCTAGATAAACCTATTAAACATGAAAGGGATCTTGTTTGATCCAATTTTTCCTTTGAATCAGATTATAAATCTCCTTGGAACTCCAAGAATCCTTAGTTGAATCTTCACTTAGATCGAAGGTCTTTATCTCGCACTACTGGTCGATATCTCCAAATATTCTACTCATAAGCTCTTGAAAAAAATTTCACAATGAAATAGACACTCTTATATTTATAAATCCTATATTATGAGCTCACAAAACCTCTAGGGCTTCCCTGAAGCATCTAAAACACCGAAAAGCTACTTTTTAGGAAAAGTAATCCCCATCACTAGCTAAAAATAGCCTAGTTTTGGAGAACATTTTCCTATGGTTCCGAATATTTCTGAAACTATCCTAAATCACTTCATTGCATCTTTTATATCCTCTAAAAACTCCTAGCTGGATTTTTCCTCAACCATCAGCTCTCGAGGGGTGTCCACTAATGTGAAAAAGCCTAAAAATAAGCCTTTTTGGGCCTCTCGGGAGAAATTCCTTCTGAATGGTTTTGAATGAATCCATGAAATGCCTCCCTAAAATTAAAGCACACTTGAATATAAAATTATCACATTATTACATTCCTTCTAGCCATTATGAGGGTGACACATGTATATTCACAAAACAGGGATGGTAGCTTTTGAATTATATTAATGTGAAATCAATGAAGAATACAATGGAGTGCTGCAATTCTTATAGGAATTGTACAACATATGAATACAATAATAATTGTTACAACAACTTACAAAATGCATCCGGGAAGCACATAATTGTTATAACAATCATAACAATTATACCTGTGGAAATAAAAGACAAATATGGTTTAAAAACCATATAACAACATTATTTAATTAATAACATTAATTAAATAATTAATTATATGCATAATTAATATATTAGGTAAATAATAATTAACCTAACATTCCCCCCTTAATTGTGCATTGTCTCAAGGGATGAGGAGAGGAACTCTCTGAACAACTCGAACTTGTCACGTGCAAGTGACTTTGTGAAGATATATGCCCGTTGTTCAGCTGTTGGACAAAATTGAAGCTGGATGTTGTGCTTTAACACATGCTCACATATGAAATGAACCTGTACCTCAATGTTATTTGTTCTTTCATGAAACACTAGATTGCAAACAAGTTTGAGAACACCTTCATTGTCAACATACATGGTGGTTGGTTTGTCATGTGGTATTCCAAGTCCTTCTAGTATGTGACATAGCCAAATCACTTCACAGACAACTTCTCTCTGTAGAATGATACTCGATTCTATGGAAGAATGAGAAACAAAGTGTTGTTTCTTTCTTCCCCATGATATTGGTCTAGATCCCATAAAAACACAAATCCTAAAGTGGATTTTCTATCATCAATATTACCTGCATGATCTGAATCCAATATCCATCAAGAAGAAGTTATCATTCTTCTTGTATTCTAGACCAAGATCCAATGATCCTTTGAGATATCTTAAGATGTGCCTTGCTACTTTCCAATGAAAAACTTTGGGTTCTTACATGAACTTGGATAGATAGCTCACTATAAAGCTGATATCTAGTCTAGTGTAGGTCAGGTAAATGAGACTCCCAATCAACTATCGATAGAGAGTGGCACTTACCTCAAGAGATGGATCTGAACGAGATAACTATAATTTGTTCTCCATAGGTGTAGCAATTGGTGTGTCAATCCATCATCCTAAATTTCTCGAGCGTTGTCTTGGTATATTTCATCTGAGAAACAAAGATGTGATTCTCTTTCTACCATACTTCCAATCCAAGACAATAATGCATCAGCTCGAGATCGGTCATGTCGAATGATCGATTAAGATCTTTCTTCATTGCATCGATCATCCTCACTAAACTATCAGTGATGACTAGATCATCGACATAGACAACAACAATCACAATCTCCCCCCTTGATTTTTGAGGTAAATATTGGGATCGTATGGATTTCTAACAAATCCATGTTGTACGAGATGCTCATCAATCTTGATGTACCATGCCCGGGTGCTTGTTTAAGGCCATACAAGATTTCTTGAGTCTGCATACCTTTGCTTCTTGACCAAGTACAACATATCCCTCAGGTTGAGTCATATAGACTTCTTCTTGTAAATCTCCATTCAGGAAGGCACTTTTTACGTCCATCTGATGGACTTTCCAACCAAACTGTGTAGCTAGAGAAAAGATCATCCTGATCATTTTGATCTTAGTTGTGGGAGAAAATGTCTCCTCATAGTCAATGCCTTCTTTTTGCATACCCCTTTGCTACTAGTCTTGCTTTATACTTTTCCACTATCCCATCTACTTTGTACTTTGTTTTGAATATCCATCTACATCCAATGGGTTTCTTCCTTGGTGGAAGATCGAAAAGCTGCCAAGTGTTATTTTTCATCACTAATTGATATTCAAAATCCATGGCATCTTTCCAAGATTTTGAATGTAGGGCTTCCTAGACTATAGAGGGCTCATCAAATTCAATAAATCTACTCATCAAAGCAAAGTTAACTTCTTCTCTTGCTTTACTGTGAGTCCAGTGGTCCAGGGGTGGATGTATCTCGGTGGAGCATCCATTCTTACATCTCGTAATGTGCTAGTACACCACTTGGGCATACGTTGAAACTGTTCCCATGGGTCATGGTTCTATCTGATCAACACCATCATCCCCATCTTCACTTTCATCATCTGTGGGAACATCAACTTCAATTTTTACAACTGGTGAAAAATCTACATCTGGTGAGTCGGAGGAGGAGACTCTTCTTCCTTCTTCTCAAAAAACTCAACATCTCTACTTGGTGTAGACTTTTCTGGTCTTAGGATCCATCAATATGTACCCAAGAGTCTCTTCATTGTACCCAATGAAGATGAGTTTCTGTGACTTCATGTCCAATTTATTTATTTTTTCTTGGGTATGTGCATACTTTCTTTGCACCCAATACTCTAAGGTGTGCAATAGATGGTTTCCATTTGACCATGCTTCTTGTGGTGTTACTCCTTCAAGAGCAACTATGGGCACTCTATTCAACAAATACACTACTATTTTTTTGCTTCTACCCATAATGTCTTTGTAAGTCCAGAATCATCGATCATACATCACACCATTTCCATGATAGTATGATTTATTCTCTCAACAACACCATTTTGTTGCGGTGTGTGTGGAGGAGGCATTTGTCGATGAATCCCATGAGTTTGTAGGTAGTCTTTGAACTCATTATTGGTGAATTCCCCCTCGATCTGAGTGGAGAGTTCTGATGTGATGACCAGTTTCATTCTCAACTACTACTTTGAACTTCTTGAAGGTTTCAAAAGCTTCACTTTTCTTGCGAAGACAAAAAATCCACATTTTCCTTGAATAGTCATCAACACAAAGCATGAAGTACTAGAACCCAAAATGACTTGGTTGCATTAGACCACAAATATCGGTATGAACCAGTCAAGTTTTCCATGAGCTCGAAATGTACTCTTTTGGAATGAAGCTTTGTGTTGTTTTCCTGCTAGGTAGTGAGGACACTTGTCTGTATCCTTCTGAAGAGATGGTAGCCCATGTACCATATTACACTGGTGAAGTGTCTTGAGATACTTGAAACTTACATGACCAAGTCTCCATGCCACAACTATGCTAGGTAGAGTTCTTAGCCACAAGTGCCTGATCATCTCTGTGAAAAAATCAAGTTGGAACATGCGTCCCACATTGGAGGCTTTCGTAACTATTTTCGAGCCTCATGATTTATCTCGAATCAAACACATTTTCTTGCCGAAATGACTATCAAAGTCAATTTTTAGGTTGTGATCAAGGAGTTGATTGACTGAAAGTAGATTCTTTGTCAACCTAGGGACATATAAGACATCTGATAGTCTACAGTTGTGTGAACCAAGGGGTAGAGAATGTTCCCAATCCCTAAATTATATATGAAGAATCATCTCCCAACGAAACATGATTTTTTGATGGCGTGTCCCTCATTAAAGTAAACTAGTCTCTATGGCTGGTCATGTGTTGAGTGGCCCCCAATCAACATACCAGACATCACTAGATGACGTGGATGGTTCACTTGATCGAGCAGTGTACAAGAAGTCTTCATTATCTGAATGTTCTTCTTGCTCAACAATATTTCCTTGTTGATGGGGTCTTCTTTTCTAGTTCCCCTTTTTCTTCCCTTGATTGTGGTTAGAATGTCCCTTGTAAGATTGTTGTTGTGGAGGTCCGAGTTTCTTGATGAACCTTTCTTGTAAGTATTATACCAACAATCTTTTAAGTCATGTCCTCTTTTACAAATTGGACATTACTTCTTCTTGTTGTTTGTCCCCTTGATACTGATTTTGATGTTTGGGACTTTTGATAGGAATTAGGTTTTCCTTTACCTTTTCCTTTCCATTTTTGATGTGAAGAAAGTGCCTCTCCTCTTCATCATCCTTATTGTGCATTGCTTCCTCTTGTTGTAGTAGGTTTACCAATTTGTCAAAACTAACTGTCATATCTGAAAAGTTTAGTGTTGTTACAAAAATACGGTATGAAGAAGGGAGTGCTCTCAGAACAATGGGAATGAGATCATCATCTTTGACCGCTTCTCCTAGGGCTAGAAGTGAAGCCCTCAATTCTGTAACTCTTCTTAAGAAAGCTTTTATTTTCTCATTCTGTTTGAACTTCAATGTGTGTAATTGACTCTCTGAAATTCAATATAACATTCTTGTTTTTGGCCTCATATATTGTGCTCAACTTATCCCACACTTCTTTGGTTGTTTTGGCATCTCGAATGTGGGGTTACACATCATCGACACTCCAAACAAGATGATGAGTTTGGCCTTCTGATCTGATTTATCAAACTCATTGTTGTGTTGTATCAGTAGTTGATTTGGTCAGAGTACCATTCACAACAGGCCAGATCTCTTCAAACTCAAGTTGTGTCTTGATTTTTGTCTTCCATGTAACATAGTTGTTTCCTCTGAGTAGTTGTGAATCCGGAAGAAAAAATTTGGGGGCATTGGTGCCCATTTTGTGAAAAACTGACAGGGTTTGGCTCTTATCACTCTAGGTATTAGGTCTCCCAATCTATATACCATCATCGATATACCGAACCTTTCTATATACGCGCCCTTCCGATATACCCAGTGGTACATGGAAGAAGCTCACCCTTTCTATATACCCGGATGGTACGTGAAAGAGGTGTTAACATATGTGAAAGAATTCAATGTGGTACCAAGATAATACTGAAAGGGGTCATGTGATTATTGACACCGGCTCAAAGAAATATCCTCATACGCATGCGTAACTTCGCTATATACTTCATAATTTCTCAATCCAAATTTATGTCATGCAATCATTCACAGATGGATGGGATGGCTCATAGTGTGTGCACTGTGACCTTATTACTCCCCGTCGATTTAAAGGGTCGATGCCTAGATGACGTTATTGCAGCTATATTAGGCATTAAGTGTAGTAGTAGTCATGATGGCTTTACTCGTAAGCGCTTCCCAAAGGCAACTATATATACTGAACACTGTGAATGAGATCTAGGATCTCGTGAGTGTTTCAGAACCAATTTTTATTGTTTTTGAGTACAATATTCTACCAGTTTCTGAGTAGTTACAAAGTTTGTAGTTGACTATGGCAACCTAAAAATTAGTGCAATATTCTGAAGTATACAAATTACATTCAAAAATTTGGAAAAATTGAATGGCAAACAAAAAAAAAATTGTTTTTTTTCTGGGCCTCCTGGTGGTCTCTGAGCCCAAAATGACCCACTAATGCAAAAAATTACAAAAATAGCTGAAAATGCAATTTACGGATAGGCCTCCTTTTTGCTAAAAATGTTCTGAAATGAAAAAAATAGGCCTATTAGGAGAAAAAAATTTTTACCCTAAATTAGGGATTTTCTCACTAAAATTTAGAGGCCTATTTAGCTATAACTAAATGGTTTAGTAGTGGTTTTCCACCAATTCTGCCTCCAACTATGGCGTTTTTTATAATTTTGCCTCCAAATTTTTAAAATTAAAAAAAATTGTGTTTTTGTGTGATTCGAACCATGCACCTAGCCTTCCCAAGTCTTTTCTTCTATCCACTTAGGCTCTATGAGCGCTTGGGTAATGAAAATGAACAAATTGCATTTAAAAAAAATGGAATTTGATCTAACCTTTTAAAAAATGTGAGGTGCCTTTGGAGGAGACCATGTGGACTGCATGCATGGCTGAGGTGGAGGTAGCAGATTTAGGGTTTTTCTTCTTGCTTAAAAAATACCTCTATATTCCTTTTTATTTCTTTTCCTTATCTGCTTTTTTAAATTTCGCCTTGTATTGATTTGAATGCCATATTTTTTTATTTCCAAATCGACCACTTTATATCGATCCACTGCTTCTTTTTAACTATTTCTTTATGCAGTTGCATTCTATTTCACACCATTTTTGCTTGATTGTGCTCTATTTTTGATTGCAAGTTTGCGTGAGGAGGTCGCATGGGAGATGTAGCCACGAGGTTTTTGTGGAGAGGACTTTGCATGATGTATGGTCGATGATGATTGATTGATGTTGGCAATGGCTCAAAGTTTTGTGTGGATTGCTCCACCTCACATATCCAACAGCTCACCTTTTGAATGATTTGATAACACACTTTTGTTTATTGTTTGATCACCGTGCTTGTTTTTGCAGGTCACAGGGTCTCCGTGGGCTGAAGCACCGATAAATACTTGCTAGAATAGTGAAATATTCTCGAATCTTTAAATGCTGGCTTGGCAATCAAACCATCTTGACAATCATATCCCGGTCAATACAACTTAGTACGCATAGGTGTACTGATTTGGTATGGGCCCGGCCAAATACATGAATAACTCGGTTTTGTATAAACAACACACCAATATAAACAAAATTGAATAGAAGCTCTTATGAGACACCTTCAAATTTGAATGAGCCCCTCCAAATGTAGCAGTGTACTTGTATTAAAATAACCTATAATTTTAGAGGTAAAACCAAAATAAATGGGGAAATGTTTTTTAATTTTTATATATCTATTAAAATTAGCTCTAGAAACAAATTTTCCTTGTGCTCTCTACACCAAGGCAAAAAAATTTGCTTTCCATTTACCTGAGATCACACAGGAGGTTGTGAGTTTGCAGGGGTTGTGGGAAGCTGCAGGAGGCAACACTGGCTCTCCGTTGATGCAAATTTCTTCTCCACAAATTCTCCTTCCTCTGCAACCTTCTCCAACCTTGCTAGGAGCTTCAATTCGCTCTGGTACCAAATGTAAATTGAAAACATGGATGGTAGCTGTGAATTATATTAATGTGAATCAACCAAGAATACAATGGAGTTTTTCAATTCTTATAGGAATTATACAACATATGAATATAATAATAATTGTTACAAAACTTCCAAAATGCATCCGGGAAGCACATAATTGTTATAACAATCATAACAATTATACCTGTGGAAATAAAAGACAAATATGGTTTAAAAACCATATAACAACATTATTTAATTAATAACATTAATTAAATAATTAATTATATGATGCATAATTAATATATTTGGTAAATAATAATTAACTTCTTCTAGTGCGCCGATAAATTAACATTGGTGGTTGATTAATTCGGAAGGGTGGATGTATTGGAGGGTAATGTTTTCTAAAGATAGTGATATTAAACACCCATGTAACTTAAAATAATGTCATCATCGTGATAATGGAGAACATCGATGGTAGGGGAATCTTACTCTATCATATGTGGCAATGTTAGGGAAGGGTTTTAGTCTTACCATTAACTTGGTAAGTGACAATCCAATCATATTAACATTGACTAAATGTTTTTAGGGGAATGGATATGGTTTCATTTTCATCGAGAATGAGTCTAGCAATGGTGACACTAGCACTTGAGATTCATATGTTGATGGTTTAGAAGTAGACACTTTGAAGAAGAAGCCATGTTTTTCATAAGGTTCTTTACAACCATCAAAGGGTAATTTGTATGGACCCTATTCATACCGGATAAGGCTGAAGCATTTCCATGTGTAATAAGAAAGGTGGGTTTAGGAGAACCACTGGTTTACATAAGAATGAAAATTATGATGAGAAGAGTTTTGTGTGTGGTTGATCATCAAGATAAGATGAATTGGGGTCGATAACTCCATAAACAAGTTGTGTTAAGAGGAAAGGGGACCAAAGGAAATGATACTTCCTACATTGGGCTCGTAGATTGGTTACTTTTTAGGTCTCCCATATGTTTTAGGCATTGGGAATGCATTGAGGGTTGGGAGATGATACCCCCAGCCGATGGACGTTGCATGATGTATTCAAAATATCAATTTTCTCGTAGTTTGGATGAGGGGATGAAAGAGATTATAAAATATTCATATGAAGATGTGGAATTTTTAATGAAAGTGGGACATCGTTAGGCCTTTAGGTAATGTGATAGGTTTTTAATGGATTTGGATCAGCAAGATTTGTAAAGGTTTGACCCTCGTGTTCATACTTCAAACATCAATTTAGTTTTGATGAGATATAATGCATAGGGCATATCCAGGGATGACCTAGCATTATATTATATTGAAACTCCCCTTCTATAAGATAAAAGACCTTGTGGAGGATTCTAATGCCTATTTGATAGGTAGGATGATTGTACTAAGTGTAGGGGAACAATTTTGTTGAAAGAACATAGCACAGATAAGGGTGATTGAGAAACTAGTTCTCCAAGGATCAACATTCCTGCATTACCTTTAGACTTGCAAGAAAAAGAAAATGGTGTAATGTGGATAGGGTGGAGATTTTGAGAAAAATTCCACAAAGGAGGAGACTCCTTGCATTAGAGTTCAATTCATAAAACTAAGACAAGTGTATTGTGGGCACGAAAGGGTTTTTAGGAACAAAGTGGTCGGAGGGCAGTTCGGTTGGGTCTATGGTTCTCCATATCAATCATTTATCTACAACAAAGAATTTTTGGGGTCATTGTAGTGTATTGCGGATTTGGCGGTGGGTTGAGGAAACTAAGTGGTGCGGGGAATGAGAGGTTGATGCAACTAGTTCCCAGTGGAAGTTTTGATCCACTATGCAAAGGAGTAGGAAAAAGAGTTTTCAAGGTTTATTGGTGCGAAAAACCTAAGGCCATTGGAACTAGTTCTGCTAAGGAACTAGTTCCCCACATTGATAGATAGCCTGATGGACAAAGTGAAGAGGCAAAGAGTTAGGTGAAGTGAGTTGCGAGGGTTTAGTAGTGCGGAAGAACTAAACAAAGGAGGAATGAATTACCCACGTGAGTAGGTTACCCTCATAAACCATCAATTTGCAATAAAAATGAGAAAAAAGGCATTTAATTGCGGGCCGTGGAAGCACCCAAAGAAATCATGTTCATCTACAACCCCCTAGATCTGCATGGGCATAAATTTTTCCATGATTTTCCAAATTCGACAAACTTAGAATTTTTGGAAAGATATCTTCATGATCTAGACCATGGAAACTTAAAATATTGATTTTGGTGAGGATAGGTGGGAGAAAAAAGGGAAGAAATCTCTAGAATTGAAATGAATGCAGTTCAGCGGAGCAACTACTATAATTGATGAGGTATGTTGCCCATTCTTTCTCCCATAAGCTAAGTACAATGGAGGAATGGCCTTGGAAGGTTATCTATGCCTCTTTTTATATATTTAATGCATATTGTTGGTGGGTGAAGGCCTAAATTTTAATTTCCCTCTTTTCCCCTCTCTTTCTCTCTCCCATTTTCTTTATATTGTAAAAAGAGACTCATTTGTAGGGGGACATTCTTGTAATGCTGGTGCATCCTTCTCCAAGTGTTGCATTTTATATTGTGAGTTGCAGGCCTCAGATTTAGACATCTTACGTGGTGATCCTTGTTTAATCTCCTTCAATGTAATGGATTGTGCATATTTGAAGCCATAAAATAATTTCTTTATGGCTATTGATGTGTCCTATCTTGTGTTTCTATTACATTTCCTTTCCTTTCATTGCATTTTTAGGTCTTTTGTGCATCCCTTACTCTCCTTGAAAGGTCTTGATATGTTGTGCTCCATGGAATTAGTAGTTTGAATGTAATTTTAGATTGTGGTACTCATGTCTTCCCTCTCCTTCATCATCTTTCTTTCATTTTCCTCATTTGAGAGTGTCTTCCCACCTTCTTCTTGTTGTTATCATCTCTATTAGTGTAGGATTTATGTTTTCATCTATCTTTCTTTTCCCTGGTCCCTTGGATTGTTAGAGTAGGATTAGATAGTTGCATTTCCTTCCTTAGGAGTAGTTTATCATTAGGATTAGGTAGAGGAACCACCCTTATCTGGATGTTTATCTCAAGTAGCAGTTCCCATAACTTGAGAGACAATCCCATATTACCAAAAACACTTGATTGCTCATCCACACATACATGAAAAATCAGAGGGTGTTATTTTTGGTGATAACATTTTTGACATGCCCGCTGGGAAAACATGAGCTTTTCTTTCTATTTCACTAAGTTTTGGTGTGTATCTTAGTGAAATTCCATCCTTTGGAGGCTTTTCTGTAACACATCTGGTGACTCCAAGCATTATATCAATTGATTTCAGCAAATCATAGTTCTCATTTTCATGAGAAGGATTGAGACAAGGTCAAAAATATTAGAGTAAGGATAATTTTATTACTTGTAGTTGTCACCAAGGAGAAGAAGAGGTAGATCAATTCAGATATCAAAATCTCCTCCAAATAGAACTCTTTAAACTCAACCTCCCGGTAGGCCTTTCTTATTCTATTCAAGATTTTTAAGACCTATTACATTCATGGCAACACATAAGAATCTACCCTTTATCAGTTTCAATAATGGTGGTCCTTTATCTCTCAATTCATATCATGATATACTTGGTATCTGTACTAAAAGTATTCCTTTCTTCACTGGTAAAAATCATACTACCCCAACTAATCACATTCAAGATGTTTCTAATTTTTGTTCGGTTCATGCTATTACTGAAGAAGATGTTGCAGTTAGAATTTTGGCCTCATCTTTCAAGGGAAAATATTTACAATGGTACAAGAGTTTAAGACCAGCTTATATTACCAACTGGGATCAACTTGGGATGGCCTTATGTAATCATTTTGAGGACAAATCAGATCACCTATCTTTGGTATATCAGCTGAGAACAACAAAGATATCCCCTAACAAGAAAATGACAAACTTTAACATCAAATTTCAAACTATTTGGGACAAAATTCCTCAAGTGGTAAGTCCTACACCCTAGCATGCATTTCTTTATTACCTAAAGGATTTAAATAGTGACATTTCAGTCATGATTTAGTCCATGGGGTATAACATTACAGTGCTTATGAAATTGTCATAGGGATGAGAATAGTCTTATTCAGTGGGAAACTTGCTCCTTAGACCACTAATGCCTATTTTCCAAGATATTGAGACACATAATTCTAATCAAAACCCTAATTTAACACCTATTCTAACCCCAAGAAATCAAATATCTATCCAAGCAACTACTACCTCAAGTACTTCATTGAGTTATAAGAAGTGATGAAATAATTACAATTTTTTTGGAATGAGTTTGTATCCATTAAGAGCGGTAAAATAATAGTTTTAGACCTTAACAACCTCAATACCAACTAAATAATACCCATTAACAACCAAAACATTCTCCATCCCAAGTTGTAAACCAAAATCAAAATCAATATCCCTCTGCTAAGCCATTTCAACCATACAATCCTAATTTAGCTAGCTCATCTCAAGATTTGGTTCCTGTTCAAAATAATCTTGTGCAAGATTATGAGTGATTTTTCCCTTGTCATATTCTACAAAATGAAGTAATGTGCCTTAATGGAATTCTAAACCAAGCTTTGACGGTGCAAAGTACGTTTGTTCCTCAAGAAACACCCATAGAAGAAAATCAACAGTACCAATGGCCCCTATAGAGACATCTCCAAGTGACACTTTGCTTGTGAGTTGGAAAGTGGAAGAATTTTGTGGAGTAAATCAGACTATTCCTAAAGGTGTGGATGCTAACACTATATCTATGAAAAGGGATATGGAACAGATATAGTAAAAAAACTAGGTCCTTCAAAACCTTCTTTGACACTCCAAGGATGTGGCGGTTCAAACATAATTCCAAATGTACAAAATCATCCCAGATGACCTTCCATATAATCTCAAGTACAAAAATAGGTTATTACAAGCAAGGTGCAACATAAGGATAATCCAACCGCTTTCAATACCCACAAGTAGATGAAGAAAAATAACGTAATTATATCCATGTGGGAATCATTAGCTATCCATAGACAAATAGATCTCTTACAAGAAGCTATGGCCAATTTGTGTATCCCAAATGAATCATCTGAGGAACAAGAAAAGGTCCTCACCAACGCAATGCAACAAAATAAGGATCAACCAAGAAAAAACATGAAACCTCCACCATTTTATTTATTTTTGATCATAGTAAATCACTTAGTGCATAAATGTATGATTGATTACGGAGTAATAATTTTAGTCATGCCCAAGCAAATTACAGACTAGTTGGGCCTCAACTATGAATGTATTTTAAAGGGTGTGGCATAGTTGGATGGAACAACAAAGAGGAACTATTAGAGTTATAAGAGTTTTAAACCTCACACTACATGTCCTAATGTCTCGGTTCCTTAAGATATATCCATAATTGATCTTCCTACACTCTTTGCTCTATGTCTTTATAAGGATTTCACATCCAAAATTGGAGGATACATATCAGCATGATTGGTCTCACATGCTCTTCAAGACTAGGTATGGCACTAAGGGTACTATTAAATCTGAACCAATTGCTACATACCATATAGAACATTATGTTCATATCCTTATCAACACAAATTGCACAATTTTTTATCAAGAAGATTATCCAAGTACTAAAGAGACAGATACTCATATTGGGGGCATTCTTGATTTGCTACTTGATGAATGGGGAAATGCATGCTATGGTTTTGATCCATATAAACAAATTGAAGAGGATGAACTAACTATTTACTATCTACATAAGGAGAATACACCCCTTCCTAGTGTCACCAAGCTAAATGATGAAGAAGATAGCGGTATTTGGCATATTTTCTTTGACGAATCAAGAAACATGAAAGAAAATGGGGGAGGTGTAGTCCTTGTATCTCCTAGAGGTATGAAGTATGAATCCTCCTTCAGTTTCAATTCATCTACTCCAAAAACACATTGGGGTATGAGTCCCTTATCCATGGATTGCAATGGGCCAGAAAGATGAATTCTAAGAAATCACAGACCTTTGGAGATAGTAAGATGATAATAAACCAAATCATAGGATCAAATGCAGCCAAAAATGACTTGTTAAAGGTGTACAAGCACATGGTTTGTGATATTTTGGAGGATTGTAAAGTTTTCAACATCTAGGCCATTCCAAGAAAAGAAAATGAAGTTTCGGCTGAATTGTTGCAATTGGGGCAAGGTTTGATGTTGTTGAGAATGTAAAAAAATATAAAGTACAACCACATATCAAAGTGATAGTGAGACCTGTTGTACCGGAAAATGTCACAAATTGGAAAGTATTTGAGAATGATCAACCGATTGTCAATTTCAATCAAGAAGATGTTGAATTTTCTTCAAGAAATTGAAACAAGCTAGATAAGCAATATGGGGACCAAAGTTGTCCAACTCGAGATCAAACAAGTTGCCCAAGCGCCTAGAACGTTGGAATCCGTTTTCAATCCCAATGAATAGTTCGAAAAGAAAAGGAAAATATAATGGAAAAAGGTGAAGATTCAAAGCCTATCTCGGTGGGTGAAGGAAAATTTCCTTAGATTGGCAAGGTAAGCACTTCATAAGAGAAAGATGATTTTGCAGAAATTTTTCATGAATTTAATAATGTTTTTGCATTGAGATATGAATACCTTAGAGGTTTTGATTCTAGCTTAGCTCAGCACACATTCGAGTTGGATCCAAAGAGCCAAGTCTCATAGATGAAAATAGAGGCTGTTAATCCACATATTGAGCCTCCGATAAAGACGGAACTGAAAAATTTAATTGATGAAAATATAATTTTTCCTATCAAGCATTCATCTTGGGTTGATGTACACCTAAGAATCAACACGTGACTCTATGATGCACTCAACCTCCCAAGGTCATTCCGGACGAGATGATATCATATGGAAGATGGCTAAATAGGATGAATAGATAGAATATGTGAAAATATGCCAAGATAGATAACAAGTAGAACAAGGAAATTGAATATCTTCTATGGGCCCTATGGGAATCTTCTCGTATAAGGAAATGAAGGCATGTCTTACAATATGCCGCTTTCGGGTGAGATGGAGTGGTTGAGGAGAATAGAAACACAAATATTTCTATCAATGTCATTGTCATTAAACACCCTTTGAACTAGCTATGGAATATGTGGAAACCATCCATCGTATGCCTTGTAAAAGTCTCTAGATAAGGTCATAGAGGTGTGATATGAGACGTGAGATAAGGATGAAAATATGGGTTTTGAAACCTAATATCGACCAAGCTGGTTATTCCAAAATTCGTTAGTGTTATCTCGATTCTTCATTCAAGGCTATCGAGTTGTTGGTTTGAAAAGCTGTCGGGTAGGCAAGTCGTGGGGAAACAGTTAAGCCAATAGCAGTGTGCGGGCATAGCCCTCTTTGAGACAACAAAGTGAAATTGGTTTATTGCTAATCTATCAAGCAAGAATCTGAGTAAATCTACACTATTCTAACTTCAGGGGGTTTGGGATCTCATCCCAGTAGAGGTAGTTCCAACAATGAATAGAAAGGTAGGAAGGATGGAATGGAGGAGGATAGATCTGAAGGAAGAAAATAAATGAATTCTAAGATAGAAAGGTCAGAAGGTTTATGGTTTGGGCTGGTAGTAAACAGAGCCAAACTTACTTGCATAAATAAATAAAGCAATACTAATGAACATATGATGATAATAGAAATGAATCCAATAGAATAGAAACATAGATATAACTTAAGAAATATCTAATGCAAATAACACATATATTGAGCACAAAGTTTGAGCATATGTATTAATATTTCTTCTGTTACAAGAAAGTACAAAGTCTTTCTCTCTTCAATTCCTTTTTCATACAAAAAATTTCCACCTAGAATACAAAAAGTATTCCAGTATTTATAGAAGGAGAAGGAGAAAGAAGACAAAAACAAACCAACCACTATTTACAAAATATCTAAAAAGTAAAAATTTGACTTTGGGCAAGTTTTTGGATGGCAACATCCCATCGTGCAACATGGATGATGTCATCATAAATGCCAACATACTTTTTAAAAATTTTAACAAAAAGATCAAAGCATACACAAGAAGAGAAAATAATCATCATCTCTTTACTTGAATGGAGTGTCTTGCTTCTGATCAGGAGGCAATGTGACACTGAGCTCGGTATTCCATAAACTTGTTGATCATCATTTGAAGTTGATTATGATCTGGACCCTTGAAATGGTCATCAATAACTTCGCAAGTTTCTTTTTCAGTCTTGAGCTTGTCAGGTAAGTCAGCAAAATTTTCACATGACTCGATCAAAAGTGATGAATTCACAGCAAGCTAGGAGGTTATTGATTGAATCTCGATCAAAAGTGACATCTAGCACCAAACCTTGAGTGGCAATAGCCTTGAAGTGCTAGAAAGTATTATCTGCTTCCCTCAAGGTGAATGACTCACTGAGCATCTCTGGAGCCATTTTTGTAACTATTTGTTCCATGTTATATTGTGCATCCAGGGCTTCATCTTTGATTTTATCTATCCACTCCAGGATATATTCCATCTCATTAATCTAGTAATCTAATGCAATGAGAGGTTTATTATGTGCTCATGGGTGATCGAATGAAGCTGACCTTTAATAGGTCATCAGCTGAACAATTAGCCATTGTTTCGAATGTTTCATGTTACAATCTAGCGATATCCAACTCTTCGGAGAGGGATCTTGCAATTGCTTGTAGCTCCTTATTTTCCTAACCAATATCCTGGTAGAGCACTATGAACTTCTTAATCATTTCCTCACTATCTCTGAGGGTTCACTCAATCCAGGAGGATACTGCTATGCCTTATTCTCTAATCTTAGTGTATTCATTTATTTTATCTTGACTAAGAACTTCAATGGGTTCAACGACAGTCATTGGAGGAGCATTTCCCATTCTCTACAATGCTTGGAGGAGATGTTTGTTCTGTTCCTTAAGTATTCTCTTCTCCTCTTTTGCTTCTTGAAGTTTTTTTACAGAGGGCATCTACTGTAGACAAGGCCTCTCCTTGTAGGCTCTCAGATGAAGTTCCCATTGTGACTTGAGTCACTGTAAAGTCTGTAGGAGACAGATCTTTCTTTTCTTTGGTGGGATCTGGATATGATATCGCCATAACTCTCTAACTCAAGTGATTTTTAAAAAGTGAGTTATCACTTTCTACTTCTTGGGTCCCTTCTTCAGAATGACAGAGAATTCCATGGGTGTGATGGGAACCTTTCTCTTGTGCTAGCTTAGATGGTCAGAAATCCAACTTGGACTTATGGGAGTGGGAGTAGAGGGAATAGAAGAATAAATGGAGGTGAAAGGGGAAGCAAGCGTAGAGGCCATAGGGAAGAACGTTGAAACGCTTAGTGGTGGCATTGACAAGGAGTTCAATGTGTTGTTGCTTGTGGGGCCTGGAGTAATGATAGGAGAAGAGAAGGTCATGGAGATGGAAGGGATCTATAATGGGATGGAGGAAACACTAGGTTGTAGATCCACAAGAGAGGAGAAGATGGAAGAGGTGGGAGATGGAAGGGTGGAAGGAAGAGAAGAAGACACATCCACGGGAATAGATGCTTCAATGACATGAGGAGAGGAAGGAGTGGAAGAAGGAATGACGGGTACCTCAGTAGTTATAGCTATGATAACATCCTAAGTGGATGTATCCGTTGAAAATTTGGTGGTCTCTTCTTCTTTACCCGGAGATACCAGTGACCACTTGCTTCTTAGAAGTATTAGGATTGATTTCGGGAGTTTCTTCCTGTTTGCTTGTTCTCCCTCCTTATCCTTTCCTTTTCCTTTCGATGCAGGCTGGCCTTGGAGGTGCTCTACTTGAAGGGGAAGTAGTGAAATCTACCCCGAGGTATGTGAGACCATTCTATTTGCACAAATTTTTGGTGCGCTGTAACATGGGCTTAACCCTTTCTTGAATGGTCTTCAGCACCTTGGCTTTATCGATCTCCGCAAATGGCCAATCATCCCCATCTGTGTCAAGGTAAACCTGATCAATTTCTTGATCAATCTCTTGGAATCCCTTTTGGAATGATGGCCATGCCATAGTGGATGATTTCTTCCAGGGCCAACCGGAGTGATCCTTTCGCCTGACATCTATTTCATGTGTCAGGTCGATGTAGATGTCCTCGATCTTAGGAACATGGATAGGATCAATTTTCACCCTTGGGAGTTAGCTTCGGAAGTCAAAGGTCTTCCTTGCTAGGAAGTTGTGCTTTAGGTTTAGCAATTCAAGCTCAGCATACATCTCCCGAGCTTTGGCAAGTGTGGTGCAGGTGTATCGGCCAATCAGTAAGGGGAATGGAGTTCCTCCTTTCTTCCTCTTCATGCACCTCTCGTGGTATGTGATTAGTTGCCTTGACAACTCCAAGAGAATCAGCTTCGGCCCTACATATCTTGGTAGCTTTGTCAGCTCACCTTCAAAATTCACCGCCCTGAGATATGTGAATGTGGGGAACTGCATGAACAATGCTCCCTATTTCTTTGTGACAAAATCACACTTGGGAAAGTCCGACCATGTATCATATTTGGTATTAGCAAGAAGATCACCTCGTAGAAGGAGGCATCATTGAATTTAGAGAACTGGGGATGCTTTGTTCTCAAGCCTTAGCTCTGGGTAGAATTCATATATTTTGACCTAGGGCCATACCTCGCCGAGCCAACCCTCGTGAAATATCTCATTGACATCAGTAGCATATACAACATAGGAATTCATATAGAACTTCCTAGTTGTGAGGAACTACGATGCTTTGGCTTTGGGAGATGGTGTCACTGATGATTTCACCCCAACCAAAACGTTGATCAGGTGTATTCTTGCTCATGGTCTCTAAGTACCTTAGCATCCATTTGTGGAAATAATGGGCATCAGGAAGCCCAAATACTTTGTTTAGGAAGGTGATTGTATCACTCAATTCCTCATTGAAGTCACTACGGTGGATGGTCTGAGGCCATCTACTCACCGGATTTTTGTTCTTAAGATAGAGCTCATTCATCATTTGCATGCATTTGTCCTCATTGTTGTCCCAGGCCTTCTTATAGTTTTCTAGACCTATGGCGACATATTACCTATGATGAGGAATGCCTAAGGTTATTTCATTGTTTTTCCCTCTTTATCTTCGACACATCTAGTGTCTTTGTTATAACACCAAACCCACCAACATGATGAAGTCATTGTTTACAACACTTACTAAGCAGCCCATCTGCAAAGTGTAATCCACTTGCCCACCGGTTTGTTCATCCGTGAGTGCTGCTTACTTGGTTGTTCTCAGCCCAAAAGTCATCCATATCGATATGCCCTAGCTCAAAGCATCCTCGATGTCGAGGTCGCTCTCCACATATGAGTCGCATCCCGACTTTCGATATTTATACTTCATCTCTTGTTACGTAAGCTTTGCTTTACCTTTAGACTTGGTTGGTTGTTTCCTTGATGAAGACATGTGTGAGCTCAAGGATGGCTGTTGTTGTTCTGTAAGAAAGATCAAGGAGGTCCAACACAGAAGAGCCATGTCAACCGTCATGTTATCCATTATGAAAGCTTGCAGAAAGAAGAATGAGAAATTATAAGGCTTAGGGCACAAGGCGCAAGTTCATAGCATGCTTTGCGAGGCTTAAAAGGCAGGGCACACTTTTAAGGATGTCGACATGGAAAAAGATGCGCTAGTGTTGACAGGGGAAAAGTTGTGCTCAGGTTATAAAGGGCACACTTTTGAAGGGTGTTGCATGACAGAAGGCAACGCCAAGGGAAAAATTGCTTGATGTAGGTTTACAACATACAACATGCCATGTTGATGTTAAGGAATATGTGCCTGCACCTTAGGAAATTTACTTTAGTGGGGTGCAAGAAATGTCTATGTTGCATGGGTTTTAAGTGTGCCCAAGGCGCAATTTCAGAAGATGTTGCAAAGGAATTTAATGCGCCAAAGAAAAATGCTTGGCGTGGATTTGGAGCACACAACATCCAATGTTGATGTTGTGCAGGATGTGCCTGCACCCTTACAAAAGTTGCTAAGTGTTTATTTAAGTTGGGCGCGGGTTAGAGATATGTTGCAAGTGAGGGTAGTGCGCCAAGGCACGCAACTGTGAGGGTTGCAGCATGGAAAAATAGTGCACAAAGGTTTATAATAATTTCTTGTAATTTCTCTGATTCCTCCTCTCTCTTTTTGGTTTCTTCAAATGGTAAAGAGAGGGTTTTTAACAAGATAATAAGCAAAAAAATGGTCTAGGTTTCTTCGGTAGGTAGGGGCCTTCCAGATTTGTAGATCTGGAAGGAGAGGAAAAGGGGCTTCCAGTTGGTTATGGATTGTTAGGTTTCTTATTTTTAGATTTGATCCTTTTTATTTATAACAACCCTAAAACCTACAACAAAAACAACAATAACAAGAATGACATAAACCACTTACCTAGATTTATAAAGGATAAGGACGACGTTGGGGTCCACAAGCTTGGAAAACGGCACGTGGGGGAGACAAGGATAGTTGACAGTTTAGAGGAAACACTTTTTTCAATTTTCAAAATGTGAAAATGACAGTTGTCAAGCGCCTATTTATAGAAAACTTGGCATTTATTATTTCACCAACTTTCTTTGGCACACATTTTAGAGTGTCGACACAGGTTCAAATGCACCTTGGCACAAGTTTATTAGTGTTGACATAATACTTTCAACACCTTTAGCGCACATTTCTTGATGTCAACACACCATTCCACGTGCCTTAAGCGCACATTTTTCGATGTTGACATGATACTTTTAGTGCCTTAGCACATATTTTAGGTGCATGTTTAATAATGTTGACATGTCATTTCCTGCACCAAAGGGGCACAACTTCATTGATGTTGACATGTCATTTTGGGTGCCAAAGGATTTTCTAAGGGGCACACATCTCATGGTGTCGACACAACATTCCTTGCACCTAGTTCAAAAGGCTGAAAATGGCTAAGTTACACAAAACTTGATTTTTCAAAAGGGAGTCTTAGACCATTTTGAACATTAACAGACCTCCTTTGGGGGACCAAAACTGAATTTTTGGTATGGTTACCTACAAATTACCCTTGTCAATTTTTCAAGATAACACGGATGTGAGATTATCTTTAGGTGGAATTGGTGTAGTTTTGAAAATAAGTTGTTTGAGGCCTTAATAAATGTCTCTCAATTGTGTTACGGTGTTTAGTTGTGGCACTCTTGGATCACACACACATTGTCTAGGTTTCCTTAGGCCTTAAATTTTCATATCGACATGTGATAAATAAATCTAAAGAAATAATCAAACACATAAATAGTCCGTAAGAGGTAAGGTCAATGTTTAGGTAACTTAGGCCAACTAAGGAAACATAGGGAGTTGTGTTAATTTCCGTCTAATTAATTCTATGTGCCTAAATTAACAAAGGAAATGCAAATAGATTTAAATCAAACCAATTTGATTACTCTCCTTGGATCTAATTAAATCTATGTGCAACTAATTAATTCAAAAAAGGAAACTAATTAATTGAAAGCAACAAAGTAAATCTAATCTATTTGTTTTTTTGTTTTTGATGATTTATAACCAAAAGGAAATAAGAAAAATAAAGCAAAATAATTAATTTAATCTAATATTTTTGGATGTTTTGCATTTTTTTAGAAATAAACAGAAGAAACCTACACAGACAATCTAACTTCTTCTAGTTAAATGAAAATTGCTTCTACTCTAAATTAAAATAAACTAAACAATGAAATAGCTGGATGTGGCTATTTCCCCATTGCAGAGTGGATTTAATATAATCTAATAAAAATAAAGGTTTTCCTAATTTGTAATTGTGGATACTACTTCCTCTGGTTCTACCTCAGAATCACGGGAAGATTGAAAAGCTTCTAAGAAGCAATTTCTTCCCCTGAAGCTTCCTAGTAAAACAATCGATGCATAGAAGCTTTATAAATAAAAATAAATGGAAACTACTTGCACAAATTTAGAAGCTTCTTCAAACCAAATTCTCGTGTAAATCTATAGTGATAGGCGGAAACAACTTTCAATATAAGTTGTGCTCGTATGCTAACAAGATCTAAATTATGAATGCAATAAACTCTATAGGTAAATTAATTGTGAAGAATTAACAATCTCTGTGCATAAGAACTTCCTCTGAATTCTTCCCAAACAAATCCACATGGATGAGCTAAGAATAAATCCTCAATGGAAGCTTCTTACAAGAAAATGTAAAACTACAACAACTATGAATTGAAATCTATCTAAATAAATGAATGAAGCTTCTAGGAATTTAATAACACCTCCAACCTGGAAATGTAGTACAGAGACAAATCCAATGTTGGTTATGATTTGTGATCCCCTCAACTTATTTTCCAAATTGATATCCAAACATGTCCAGGGAACTGTGTTGGTAATGTGTAGAAGGAATGAAGGAGTGCTAGAGCTAGTTAGTTTGTAGGCAGTTTGGTCATAATGCAAGTAAGAGAATAAGAAGGAAAATGAAGTTTTTTTGCTTGTGTACTTCTTGAAAGGACTTTGGTATCATAACGACGCAATTCCAAATCAAATGACTCTAACCAATGCTTCAGGAAAAAGCTTGGTTTTTATAGAAAATTGGTAGAGAAGTGGTCCAACCCACTTGGCAGCCAAGAAGTGCCACATCACCCATGAGAGTAGTAGTTAACTTAATAATAATAATAAGTATGGAAGAAGAAGTCTATACGCATCTAACAAGCTCAATAACATCTGATTTGGTCAAGAAATGTGTCAGAAAAGTGAGTTCAAAGAAGGGAACATGCATCCAAAAACACTAAAAACCTTGGCTAAATGTGCACAGTAACCACCAATCTTCGTAGACCGGTGGTTACGTAACCACCATAGTGGTTACATAGCCTCTTATAAGGGTAGATTGGTCGTTACGTAACCACCGCATGGTTTCGTGAATCAAGGACAGAAAGCTAAGGAAAAAGGTGTAAAATGACTAAGGAAAGCAAGAAAAATGTAGAAAAGGGACTAGTAAGGTAAAGTAAGTTGCAAGAACATGCTATAAGAAAGAATTTGGAATTGGATATCATTGGAACCGATATTTTATCATCATTAGGGATTTGAATGATTCTCATGTTGCACCATACAAAATTGGGTGCGTCTAATTGCCAACCTAGTTCCAGTATGGAAAAGGAATGGAGAAATAAGACTGTGTGTTGATTTCATAGATTTAAACAAGGAATATTTGAAGGATCATTACCCACTACATTTAATGGAATTTTTTTACAAATAGCAGTAGGTTCTAAAATGTTTTCTCTCCTAGATGAATATTCGTGGTACAATTAGATCATGGTAAAGAAGGAAGACTAGTTCAAGACAACCTTTACTACAAAATGGGAAACATATGCCTCCAAGAAAATGCCATTTGGTCTCTGTCTAATGGAGGAGAGATATTACAAAGGGCCATGGACATGGAATTCCAGGGACTAATCAATAAAATTCATCTCGTATACCTTGATGATATCACAGTTTTCTCTAAGGATGTAGCTGATCATCTCCTTCATCTTAGGCAAGTCTTTGAAAGATGTAGGAAATTTAGAGTTTCTCTTAATCCCAATAAATGCATCTTACTAGCTCATGGAGGTAAAATCCTAGGCCACATTGTTTCTTAAAATCCTACGCCACATTGTTTCTAAAGAATGGTTAACCATTGATCTAGAAACAGTGAGTTCCATCCTTGCATTACTATTGCCAAGCCACAAGAAAGCATTCCAAAGCTTCTTAGGAAGAATTAACTTTATTAGGAGGTTTGTTCCAATTTTTTCCAATCTTTTCAATCCATTGACATTGATGATAAAGAAGAGCATGAATTTCAAATGGATAAGCTCGAATAAAAGGATATCTTAAAGCCATCAAGTAGGAAATTACATAGGCCCCAACTCTTATTAACCTTGATTTCACGAAGGAATTCACCTTGTATGCTTTTGGAGGTGCTGAAACAATATTTGCCATATTAATGTAGCTAGATGGAGAAGGTTTGGAGTAACCTATTGCATTTTTCATCCAAAATATTGAATATTATGAGGTTTGATACTTGTTTATTGAAAAACAGTCCTTACTATTATAAGGATTTTAAGGAAATTCAAACATCTAGTGTCCAACAACAAGATTCATCTCCTAGTCTCACATACTAGTGTAAAAGACTTCATCTTGAACAATGATATGAACAAGAAAAGAGCTGGTTAGATAACCAAGGTAATGGAGTATGACATTGACATCAAGGTGACCAAGCTAGTAAGAGGCAAATGACTGTGTGAATAATTAGTTTCGGACCAACAAGATGATAAAAATCCCTCCTCGTGCTTCAAGATGACCAAGAACAACCAGCTTAATCATTTTCCTATTAATTACTAGACTCATGATGTAAAGAACTTCCTCTAAAATGGCCAATTCCCTCAAGGATTGAAGAAGTCTAAAATAAGGTATTTCATACTTTGATCCATTGCCTATCTACTTATTGATGGAATCTTATTTAGGAAAGATGTGAATGGTGTTCACCTAAGATGCATTGAGACAGCACCAGATTGAGAAGGTATTACATGAGTTCCATGATGGAAAAGAAGGATGTCACTTTTCTCCAAGGGTAACATCTCTCAGGATCATGAAGGTTGGGTAGTATTGGCCTAAACTCTTCAATGACTTCTATTCATGTGTCAAAAGATGCAAGAAATGTGCATTCTTCATGGGCAAGGAAAGGTTAGCATCCCTTCCACTCCATCCCATCTTAGGAGATCAATCATTCATATAATGGGGATTGTATTTCATTAGAGTGATCAACCACATTCAAGATTGGGCCACAATTGGATCCTAACAGCCATAGACTACTTCATCAAATGGACATAGGAAGTTACACTAAAAGAGAAAAATGAGACTAGTATTCTAGACTTCTACGAAGGCATTGTGACCAGGTTTGGCATTCCCTCCACAATAATTTTTGATAATGTATTAGCATTCCTTAGCACAAAGATATCTGATTGGGATATTAGGAATGTAATATACTTGAGCAAATCTTCAAATTAGTATCCCTATGGTAATGGTTAAGCTAATTCCACAAACAAGAACCTTTTGAAAATCATAAGGAGGACTTTAGATAAAACCCAGAGGACTTAGCACACAAATTTGAAACCATCCTTGTGAGCTGATATAATTCCTCCCAAGAGATCAACTGGAATTTCTCCCTAAACTATTTTATGGAAATGAAGCAAGGTTTCCAATATATCTCGAATTACTAGCCTTGGAACTCATCAAACAACTAGAATTGTCTGAATTTGAGGCCATGGAAGTTAGATATGCAAAAATCATGGAGCTATAAGAGTTGAGGAACTAAACAATGCAGTCAATGGAAAAGGATCAATCTCAGATCAAGATGAGTTTTGATAAGAAGGTAAAATCTAGGAGCTTTCAAGAAGGATACTTAGTTCTAAAGTGGGATGCAGATAGGGGAAAACTAGGTAGACACTCAAAGTTTGATGCAATATGGAGTAGTCCTTATATGATTTCAAGTTGCAAGTCAAACAATGCTTTCTAGTTGTCAAGATTGGAGGAAATACCCTCCCTTATACATAGTATATTAGTTATCAATTCCTCTAAATTATTTCAACACATTGTATTCTTTGGTAGAATAGGTTTTAGTTTCCTAAGTGCTTTGCACAACGCGTTTTGTTTCTTTAACGGAACGGTTCCATTGCACAATGTTTATGGAGGACTCCAAAGAAGATATGTTCAGAAATTTGTGATGATAAAAGATTTCACATTGCAAGGATCAACTTTAGTCTTAGAAAATCAAATGTAAAGCAACTAAAATTAGAGTTGGGACATTTCGAGATTTTTCATTCATTTGTTCCAATAGATCAGTTATAGGATCATAATGGTATGCATCGAGGACGGGGACACTATTTCTCAATTTAATCATTGATTGTAGGGGAAACATGGTCAAATCATTAAGTTAAAATAATTTTCCACTCTCATAAAACTCAATTCAGAAAATTATTATGATGATATGGATTCAAGTTTTAGATTAATTTTAGGTTCATGCATTGCTTCAAGTGGATTCAAGGGTGTAAGTTTCATGTTTGGATCGTTTTTCAGATTATCAGGCTAACTCCATGCCCAATGAATGCTTCAAGGCCATTGATCTCTTCATCAAGAAGGAATATGGCCCTATGAGTCTCCAAATTATCATCCAAATTTATCCTTTTAGTTAATTTTGATAACTTGCACTTTCATTTTGGCTTGGGTAGGGGTAAAACTAGTAAAAATGAAGAAGTTTTAGGTTCCAAGGGTTCCTTTCCCCATTACAAATCTCTAAAGTTTAACCCTTAGCCAAAAAATTAAGAAAATGGAGAAAATCGGCTTTCAAACACTTTACTCTCTTTAGGCCTAACTCCTCAATTCCATACTTGGCCAAAAACATGAATTTTTTAGGAAATATGGAAAAATGGGATACTTCTAGTGTATTGTGGACTTTGGGTGTTCGAGTGGAACTAGTTTTCTAGGGCTCGAGTTCCCCGCATTTCCTTTAGATCGGAAAGACAAAGAAAATGGTGTAATGCGAGATAGGGCGGAGATTTCGGAACAAGTGGAATAAGTTCCACAAAGGAGGTTCCCTACATTAGAGTTCAACCCACAAAGATAAACCAAGTGTATTGTGGAGTACGAAAGGGTTATCATGAACCAAGTATTTAGAGTGAATGGCTCAGTTTGGGTCCATGGTTCTCTACATGAATCATTTAGGCTGCTGCAATGAAGAAGTTTCGGGGTCACCGTGTAGTGTATTGCGGATCGACAGGTGGGTTGCGGGAACTAAGTGGTGCGGGAGGAGGAGAGGCGGATGAAACTAGTTCTTCGTGGCGGTGTTTGATCCACAATGTAACTTTCCTTGTATCAAAAAATCTAACTTAGCTTGATTAGCTTATATTTTCTCATCATAAACACAATTTGAAGGATTCATCCCAACAATATAAGAGTTAAGTGAATCCATAAAGTTGTAGGCTATGCAAGAATAAGCATGGTGATAATGGGGAAAAACTTGTGATGTGCCCATAGTAGGAATACTAGGTATAGGAAACACATAGGTAGACATAAAGGCATGAGAACCTAGAAAAATCCTCTAGAATATGGAATTGTACCACTCAATGTTTCAAAGGTGGTATCCCAAAGCTTTTTTTGGTTAGTATGTGCATATTTAATATGATAACTAAGGGATTTGATTAGGGTTTGTAAGATACATTATTCTACATCATTTATCATATCTTTATCATCATGAGATTTATGACGATAAATTATTTCAACATTTTAATTAGGATCCACGGAAGGATAGAAAATTTTAGTGGCTAATATTCATAATTTGGCTAAAAGTAGGAATTATGGAATATGAATTTGGCTATTTTTATAACCATAGCAGTGCCCACATTTCACCCAAAATTTCCACAAACATTATTTTTCCCATGTGAATAGCGACAAACATCCAATCCCAACGTATATTTTTTTATTGAATTTCCACGTGATCAACAAGCCGAGATTTTAAAATATTCTTGGATTACCAAGAAATATATGGAACCTTCCTGGTCATTTGGTCTCATTCACCGACATGTTTGGGAATATTTTTTGAAATTTGATTAAATTTTACATATATATATATATATATATATATATCTATATTGTAGAAACTAATCACTAAGTGGAACCCAATCACTTTGAAGAGGTTCAAAATGCCAACACATCTCCCATGTTGATGCTCTTGATCTACACCATATATCTCCTTCCTTATCCATTGCGTGTCCTCCATTGATCGTTGACCCAAGATCTGACCCCAGCTAAAAACCAAAAAGTTATATTAATTATAGATGATTTCGTGGGCTTCAAGTCCACTAGAAGCCTTTGGTTGGGAGATCGTCGGAATGGTGACATGTGTCATTTCTTTGGAAGGATTTTGGATGTTTAGTGGAGTCTCTATAACTAGTGGTTCTTTTAAATTTGGTGGTATTTCAAATGTAAAGTGGTCCTTTAATGGGAAATAATGGCTAGCTCCATAATATGATAAGTTATCCTTCATTCGCCACTCCATCCAAAATTTTCTTCAAAAATATATCCTATTTCACCAATGCCATGAATGTTGATTTTAGATAATTCACCAACCCAATGAATATGGTTATGTCCATATTTGCTATGATTTCTATAAGTTTTTTTCAGGTGGTTTCCTTCAAAAATTTTTACATTTGAAGTAGAAACATTAATAGGGTTCTTTTGGTATTATAAAAAATATCCTAGCAAAGAAGGAATTTTGATAAAAGCCTAGGAGGTGAAAAATTATATAGAATGGGATGTAGATCAAAAAATCTAAGGGTAAATAATTAGACCCTACATTGGCACGTGGTTCAATAAATAAGAGGGTTCATTAAAATGTAATTCAAAATTAGGATTTTATTCCTAATTTAATATATTTTGCACTAATGACATTTTAATACTATAATACAAATAAATAATCCTAAATTATTCTACTCTTGGATATGGCAATAGATTTTAGAATTAAAATCATTACATGTATAATTACGGTTTATGGTTTAGAGAGAAAACCATTCTACTAAACTCATATGGCATTACATAGCTCTCAAAATGTTCCAACAAGAATATCAAGGATTCCTCAATATGTCTTCAAAATATCGATATCAGGAATTGTGTGCATGATAAGTTCATCGATGGATAAAAAAATTTATAGTAGAATATATCCCTAACGATAATAATATGCCATCTAATATTGTCAACTAAATGTGGATTTTGCATTTGGTTCATAAGTATCTAGGAGTTTGATTTTTATGCATTTGTTTGTATGCAATATTTGTCATGTACAAAGATATAGCTTCTCCTTGCTTGTAACCCTTAAAAGGGTTAGTGTTCTATGTGGGTGTACTTTATCACCTCCTCCCAATAATGTTACGAGTGTTGCACTACATACCTCCACTCTAAAAAGGGATCAAACTACATGTAGTTCTCACAACCATGTGATGATACTCATGTGATATAGAATAAAATAATATAAGATAAGTCCCTTGCTCCAATCCTCACTCTTGGAAATGTGCACTTGATACTTCTATTTTGGCCCATGGTCGATCTAGGGTAATGATATATATGTATTCAAAACTCAATAGCTTGTTTTTTTATAGTGTTATAAGGAATTAGATACTTCAATTCTTTCAATCTTATCCTTGCTACAAAATATGAAATGGAGAATCCGTAGATGACCATAATAGCTTAAGGTAGGTATGTTATATATGTGACCACTTGAATGATTTTCCACTCAATCGACCCAAAAGTACCAACTAGGATGAATAAACCAAGTTGAGAAATTGAAAATATAACCTTTAGTTAAATGCAAGGGACAATTTTGTAGCATGTGGGAGAGGTTCATAGTTGAACTTATCTTGGACCCACAAATATGTTGATTAAGAAATCAGTTCTAGAAGTGTGTAAGTCTATAGACTTATTTTTTAGATTGTTTAATGATACATGATAAGTTAAGCTAGAGAATAATTAAGGTCTAGTGGACCAAGGAAATGGGAAAGAGTGGGAGGGTTCTTTAACTAGTAATTTGTGTATAAATGGTATTAATATCAAGATAAGAGTGAAATTTCATATTGCCAAGTGATTAAACTAGATTTTGGGTACTACAAAATCTTATTAGAATTATATTATTTGTAACAACTGTAGCACATTTTTGGAATCTTTCAAAAGTTTCAAATTTGACTTGATGGCCCCATTTGTTTTCTCGTGATCTCCCAAAACCTTGTTTTATTTTATAGAATTTTAGTCGGATATTTGGGAGACTACTTTCCGTATTTAGAACCCTTCTATAGTTACTTTAACTTATAAAATAGTAAAAATGAGTATGATTTGAAGGAATTGTGTCATTCCTCTATTATTATTAATGCCCTCAATAGAAACTATAGTTTAAAGAGATTATACCAAGTGTAATGCATTTCAACAAGTAGTTTAGTGTAATTAGACTCCAAACCCTTATCACTTTGAATGACCAAGAAAATGTATGAAGTGAATGTTAGACATATAAACACCGCTTTAAATTCTTTTAGTTGCTTTAAGGAGGGTGTTTAGATCTATCACTCAAATTGATAATTAATTCCTTTCTTTATTGTCCTAAATTTACCAATGAACTTATGTATATATACTTCTTGAATTCAAATTCGGACCATATTGGTGCACACGTTATCACATAATGGATGGGAAAAGGCTAGCAAAGAAGGGTCTATGTGCTTACACTTCTTGAATTTAAATTAAGATCCTATTAGTGTGTATGATATAATCACATAATTTACCGGAAAGGATGATAAAGAAGGGCCAAAAACTTTAAGGGACAAAAATAAGGGTCAAAGGGATCATATTAAAAATATTTCCAAAACCACAATACAATTAAGGTATGCCCATCTCGCATATTTCAAAAGTTCTAGCCTAAGTTATCTCAGCTCCATGATTGGATTTCTATAAGATGGAAGGAAAATATTAAAGGTAAGATTGAAATTTATCCCTATGTTAAAAATTATTTCATTGTTGTCTTTGAAACCCCTGCAGAAAGGGATTTAATTTATGGCCAGTTGTAGACACCTAAAATTAGCACTTTGCTAATCCCCATGCACGGGTCCGCTTGAGACCCCTTCATTATCACAACACTATCAGATTATACATTAAATCCTTATCCTATGTCTTATTTTTCCCCATCATATTTACTCCCCATAAATATCATTCTACAGCTATAAAATCCTATTTTACTCCTCTTAAAACAACCCAAAACCACTTAGAAACCAAAATCAAATAAAGAAAAAAATCAATAACTTCTCAACCATTTCACAACCTACATGACCCGCATAACCTCTTTCTAACACACACCCTTCGTAAAAAAAAACAAAAACCTCGATTTGGGAAGTAGTTTCAACCCTTTTCCCATAAAACCATGATCGCCCGTGACCCGTCCCAATCGCTAGCGATTCATCTCCAACAAAATCTCAATTTAGGAGGTAGTTTCAACCTCTTTACCATAAAAGCCGGGATCACCGTGACCCATCCCAATCACGAGTGATTCTCCTCGATTAGTGGTGACCCTATATAAACAATTTCCAAGCCTTCATTTCAAGTTAGCTTCCTCCATTTTAACTGATAGATTGCAGCTGAACATGGCTTAAGGACTTCATATCACATTTTCTTTGTATCATAGCCATGTCACAAAGCCGAGAGTAATCACAAAAACATTTAAAGCCTTTAATATCTCTTCTTTAGTCTTTTAAGGCCATTCAAACATTTAGGAGTCAATCAAATCATCTTTGAGCATCTACAATATCCATCTCTTGGGTAATATCATCTGTTAGTCTTCATTTATCAACTGATATAAGGTAAGTACCTTACCCTTTGCATTATCATATCATTTTTTTTCATTTGCAAGCCTCAATAAAATTTATCTCATTTATTATTAGCCTATCGTTTCCACATCAATCACCGACAATTCTCCCAATCATTGACGATTTTCCTAAATCGTGATGATTCTTGTTTGTTAGATCATTTGACCCCTAAGATTTATTTTTAGACATCAAAATCCCATCATTTATTACTACAAAGCCCTTCAAGTGTTTGTTTAGTCATATCAAGATCCTCTAAGCCATCTTTATTACTTTATCAATTATCTAAATCAAATCTATCACTTTGCTCACGTTTTTGAGTACACACCACCTACATTCTTGCTCCTTTAAGCCACTTTGTGATCCCTATACTCCTTTGGATCAGGTATCACCATCAAACCGTCATATAGCCATGACTACGTTAGTCCCCTTTCCTTTTCATTGTTGGTTATATTTTCTATTTTATTATTTCATCTTATCATTATCAAATTGATTTCTTGAACACAGATTGACATCCTCGCAGGAAGTTCATTAACTTCCGGGGGATTGGCCTTTCTGATAAATCCACCATATATCTTTATAATCCTATCTTTTTTCTGAGTGTCTATGCATTATAGATAGCTTATCCCATTGGAAAGAAGAAGTTATGCACATGTTTGTATCCGAAATGTCATTCAACCATTAACATTGACATTCATCCTTGTGGGTATCGATAAACCTAGTCGTCTTCCGATGTCGGTTTGTTTTTGTTATTTCACTTTATTAAGTTAAAGTAGGAAAGAAAAAAAATCTGAACATTCTGGAATGCCCGGTGGGATGTTGGTCCCTTTCTTCATTTTAATTTTATTAAAAATTAATTTTTTGGCCTTCTACTCTGTAATCGCGGCGATCCAGGTCAAATCACTAGTAATTGTGGTGAATGATCAATGATTCTGTCAATCTCGATGATCTCTGTGACTACTTTTGATTACTCATTCAATGAGCATCGACATGATTCTCTCTTGTTTTTTTTTGTCTTCTACTAACCATTACAGTTTCTTCTCTGGTGGCTTTGGCTTGCTAGTTATTGTATTGTAAAAAAATCAAGAAAATTTAAAAATTTAAAAAAGGAAGTGTATTATAGGTGCATTTATTTCCCTCCTTTTTCTTTCAAAACGTTACATTATTTTTTCTTCTCTCATTGAAACCAATGATTCTTGCAGGCTTAAAAATAAATTTTCGTCCCTCTTGGATCACATAGTTTAATTAGAAGGTTAATAGATTGCATACCCTTAATCTCCGTCACACACAACCAAATCAAGTCAAACATAAAATTGCATAAAAAAACTCCTACTTAGGTTAAACTATTGGGATTTCATCACCCAATAGGGAAGCCGACTTGGTGTTTTGGTGAGTATAAACAACTAGTTTTTGGTATATTGGCTAAGCACCTAACTCCCTTATCGTTGTGGGACCGTGAAGTGAGGGGGTAGGCCCCAATACCAGCCCCGTAATGGCACCAACATAGATTTGGGCCTCACGTACCTTTAGGTATATTGAGGAATCTAGCCTTAAACAAACTGAAACCATCCTTAGAACAACCATATCATTAGGTTCCCTCTGAGCCTCTTCCCCCACATATAAATTCTAATCAAGATAATTAAAATTCTTTTTCTTGACTTTTCTATTACATTTGTATCTCTCTTAGGGATTTTTGTATCATTATCAATTAACTATCATTTAATATGGATCAACCCTCTACATCAACATATTATTTTATCCCTTATATGTCATTTTTACACTCACCTTTAGTTGCTTCATCCAATACTTCTACATCTTTTCATCTCGATCAATTTCAAAACATCCCCTACATAGGATCTAATCTTGTTCAAGCTCATCAACCTATCATGTCTTATTCAACTTCATTTATCTCTAGCATACTCCTCGAACCATCTAGACCACCTTTTGTCCCCTATGGAACTTCTACCTTTCAACCAATCCTACAACCCTACAACAACCCTATCCAACAACCCTACGGTCTTATCCTTCACGTCCGGACTATTTCCAAAATATCGCTCCTCGGCCCATGTCAAGTGCACCCCATCAATCGGTCCTTTCCATATCCCCTCCTTCATAAAAATCTTATCATAATCTTAACATCCTCCCTATCTTACATCCAATCAACCTATCTCGACTTCAATACCTCTCTCGATACCTCAGACATCCCAAACCTATACACACATACCTACTCAGGCCCAATCAATCCCTCTCCTCCAACAATAACATATCTAACATCCCTACATGTCCCCCATGTACCTTTATCACAACCTACTATGCTATTGGTACATCCTCAAGCTACGCCTCATCAACCTCGCATCAAACCCATCTACAATAGAACCATCCTACTCTTTACTACCTTCAATCAAATCAACTACATTCTCATTCACACTCACATGTTAACTTCTTCAAGTCTAATCCTACAAATGATCCCATGCAATATATGTTAAACAAATTAGATAATTTTGAAGTTGTTACCATGGGAACCAAACACGTCCTCACTTATGATTAGGTCTGTAATGAACCCATCCATCTATCAATACCATATAATCCCTATCCTCCGCATTGGGAATTGCCTGAATTTACCATGTTCCATGACCAGGAGGATCCTCAACAAAACATACTAGCATTTAGACACTCATGTTATCTCATCATCCCAGCGATCAAGATCTTCTACTTAGAAACTTTCCTATGTCACTTGAAAAGACTTTCCTTGGATTGGTACAATTCCCTCCTTGACACTCTTTATTATCTTTCACGCATTTAACCTGTTATATCTCAAGAAATTCGCTATCAATATTACTCACAAACTCACCATTTTTGATCTCCCCACCCTCAAATAATATGAAAATGAATCCTTTGTTGACTTCGTCACTAGATGGAAAATCATTTCAATCAATTGAACTTCTCACTGGCTCAATCAGAATTGATCAATTTTTTTCTTGATCATGTGCCCATCACATCTCATCTACCCTCTAGATCCACACATTCCAGAATTTTGAAAAAGTCTTCACCATGGCTAAAAAATTATAAATCCAAGCCCTCAAGGAAGTCCATCTCAATCCTTAATATATACATGTCCCATCTAAATCTCATAGGTCTTCCTACGAGCCATATGAAACTACCATGCACGATTCCATTACTTGTCTTCCTAACCCAACATCTTCGATAAATTTAGTCCATATAAATATTACACATCCCTCAAGTCACTTCATCAACACTATTATATATGATCTTCCCCATGATGAGATCCTTTCATCACCAACGCTTCCCCTTGAAGACTCAAATCCCTGGATCCTCTTTTCAATAATCCTCACACATTGACATCACCTTCGCTTACTATCCAATCACCTACTACCTCCTTGCATCCTTTAGACTCCACCTCGAGACCATTATAAAGGGGGCACCTATAATTGAAGATCTCAACATCCAACCATCCTTCAAACCAATCAAATACTTGGGTAGCTCACATGAATGTAACCCACCTCAATCATGTCTAGAGATAACATCTCCCTCATCTGAATCAGACCCAATCCTATCCTTGGATCTTCACTTGTTGTCCAGTTTGGAACCTTATCCTGAATAAAACACTATAAAATCAAATCCCATCACATCCATGACCTCACCCTTTTCATCTGACGTGAGACCCTCTCATATATCTAAAGAAAACATTACAAAATCAAAAACTATCACATCCACAACCTCATCCTCATCATCTGTCATAAGACCATCTCCTTTACCAAATTTAACATTACAAAATCAAAGCACACATCATATAGGACCTAAAACTTACCATTAATTTTGGTACCCCATCCTTTATCACCATCCAAATCTATCACATCCATAGTTCCACCCTTACCATCCATCTTATGACCCCATCCTTTATCTCAATATCATATTACACAGACAAACCCTATCTCATCCATAATCCATCCCTCCTCACCCTTTTTGGGACCTCATACGTCATCCAAATTTATCAATCCCACATCCTATCCCATCCTTGGATCATATCCTCTCTCGTATAAACCTCATAATACCCCTATGATGTTTCAACATTGTATCAAATCAGTGCATCCACTCACATTCAAATATAAGGTATCAGACACCTAAAATTGGTTACCCAATTTAGTGTCCCCCACATTTGTTTACCTTCTCGGGTAACCTGGGGCACGTTTATATCACCACTTCTCCCTTAGGGTATTATTTAATATTTGATTTAAACATCTATCCTAAGTTTATTTCACCCCATTATGTTTTACCCATAGATAATTAAATATCAACTATTTAATTACACTTTTTACATGTATCTTAACCACTTATCTACCCCATATCAATTCCTAACCTCCCATATCTATTTTATCCATCTATCCCCCTATTTCTCCTCCTCCCAAAACGTGCGGTGGATATTTCCCATATTTGAGGCGGGAAGGATTACTTTCATCTTTCCAAAATCATCCTTTTTGGCCATTTCAGGAGTCTGTTACCTGATTGGCACACGATTGCTCTTGGCCACAATTTTCGGTCGACGCCGATTTTACGGAGCGGCACCGATTACAAATACAGGGAAAAATTCAGTTCTGGTTAGATAGAAAGAATGACAGAGAGTTCTGAATATCATGCCTAAGCATTATCTATCGAGCAAAAGCTAATTCTATCCAAATCAATCCCTGAGAGGAGTACCGTTACTCTACTCCTACCACATCGACATCACAAGCCTCCATTGATCTCTTGGTGACTCTGCTCTGTGTCTAGCGAAGGTGGAGGTTTGTCAGCATCCCAAAGGATCCTACAGATCCAACGGACATTGAAGATCTAACTTTCATTTTCTGTTTCTCAATATTCCTGTAATTTTCCCCTAGTCGATGCCGACCGGTCACAGTCAATGCCGATTTTCTCTAGTCGATGCTGACCTATCTTAGTTGATGTTGATTTTCCTAATCGATGCCAATCTACCTATGGACAGGTAAAAGAATTCAGGTAACACAAATCTAGCATTGTTTTCACAGTTTCCTATTTTCTATTGATTTTTGTCTGTTGTTTACATTCTATCTGTCATTTTTAATCAAAAAAATCTAGACATTTACTTACATCTTTTATCATGTATGCTTCTTTCTTTAATTGAAAATGTGGACTGACATCCGCCGAGGGAGCTTATCACTTCCGGACCCGCTTTTCAGGTAGTCCACCCAAATATCTTTTAACGTTGTCTTTTCTATCAAGAATCTGTGTCTCGCAGGTTTCTTGGATCTACCTTATAGGATCACTCGTGTGCGCCCGATCTTGTCTACATCGGCTTTCTTTTCCATCTACATCTTCGGATCTTGTCTTATCTATCAGGTATTGATTTCATTGGATTTTTTCAGGTTTTTGTGTTTAGTTTGGTACATTAACTTGGACAGGTAACAAGCGCGGAGATTCTTGATCTACATTATGGTACAGCGGTGGGACCCAACCAAAGTCGCTTATTGGTAAGTTCATTTCTTTTCTAGTTTTGAGCTTTTGTTTTGTTTCTTCACTACTTTTCGTCAGTTCTCCGTAGCATTTCCTTCCTTCATTTTGGTCTTGCTTCTTTCATTTATAATTTGCAAAGTTAAAGTTTCTTCTTTCTTGCAAAACTAAATTCCAATTCCTATTTCAAAGATTAATAAATCTTTCATTTGATTTCAAATTGCATTTTTGATCCATCTCTTCATGCAAAAATTGTTATTTTCTTGAAAGTTTTTTAGTTCCTTGAAATATAAATTTTCATTCTACTATTATATATCTTTCTAGATTTGTTTGTGTGTTTGCTTAACCTTTTCTTACGGAGCACTTTGCTTGTTCATGGGATTGTTCGAGGGGAAGAGCTCAACAACGTGATTTTTGAAGTCCACACACCTTGGAGAGCTAAATCTACAGGTATTCCTCTTTTACGGTGTTTTCTCCTTTTTAAGAACTTAAAAGGAACTTGTTTGTTTGTTTTTTTCTATCACACTCAAACATTTTGATTTTGGTGCTTAAAAGAAATTTAATCACATTTGGAAAGAACTTGTTTGACTTGTCTTCATCGAAATCAAACACCTCATCTTTAGTGCTTAAAAAGAACTTTTTCTTTTTCATTTATGTTGTATGTTCTTCATCTAGTTTTCTAAATAGGCTGGAAAATTGATCAAAATCGGTAGTGACACTATTTTATTTTTATTTTTCACCCTTGCACACAAAGCCAAAATCACTAGGTATTAAGCATTTAAACAAAAATTCCTTCCTTGGCCTCACCTACTTAGAAGTGACATCCAAGAGGAAGAGCCTACGTGGTACTCGGGCCGTGCTATAAATTCATGGAAGTTTTGGTATATATTGGCAAAGCACCCGAATCCCTTATCGCAGTGGTGTGTGAAGTGTGGGGGTAGGCCCCTATATCAAGCCATGTACCGGTCTTTTACTGAAGTGCCTTTAAGACTCCTCACCAAAACATTCCCCAAACCATCCTTAGTTTGGCTATCTGAGTAGTTCCTGTTCTAAAAAGCCTTCCCTAATATTTTCTTTCTTAAAAGCATGAAAACTTAAAAAGATAATCACCTACACCGCTTGAATTATTTGTGCATTAGTTAGGATAATCTCCTTTTTCTATATTTCTGTTTGTTTATGACGGTCATCACCCGATTCAATCTAGAAAAATGGCTCAAGCGGCCCCTTCTTCATCCGAGACCATCACTAATGTGGATATTTCGGCATCCCTCGGGTCTTCCTTGGGACCACTATTAGTTGGTTCCCCATCTTGGTCATATAATCCTTTCTATCAGCCTAAAGCAATCCCATCACGTCCAGCTTCCCCCAGTCCTTCAGAAAGGTATCATCTACTTCTGATATAGAGTATGTTCCTCATGGAGATCCTGAATTTCAGGTGCTCCTTGATCGCAATCCGGTAGCCCTTATGGACTATCTAGTGCATAAGTCTATTCAAATATCTGATCAGGGACCACCAATCCAGCAAGTTTATGATTACTCTCACGAGCCATCTCAGGATTTTATAGAACAGTTAGCATACTTTTTCTTGCCTCGAACCACGGAAGAGGGTGGCACATCTGTGCCTCCTTTTTCTCTTCCACCAACCATGTCAACTGGTTCTCAAATGACCTTGCCTATTCCTAGTGCTGCGGCTACCTCGCTACTCCACAACCTACCTTCGAGAGGCCCTCTTCTTTAGCTATGATGGGTGCATCCGTGCTCTCACGGATTGCTATTAATTCTTCTATGTCATCTATTGCATCTCAAGGTCAGTACCTCTCTATGAATCAACCCCCTTCTACGAGTCAGTTGGTTTCTTCTTCTCGTCCTCCAGCTGGCCTTTCTTCTAGTGCTCTAGCGATAGTGACCTTTACACATCCTCTGGTGTCAGCACCATTAATAACCAATCGGGCAGTCAAAAGCCTCATTCAGACTTTGTTCCCCACCATGTCCAATCAAATCAACACCCATGTTCCTCAACCCATTCTGATTCAATCGACAAGTGTAGGAGCCTACCAATCACAGGCTCCATCTTTCATTCAACCACCTTTTTCTCAACCACTTATCATCTCACAGCCTGTTCATATGCAGGATCCTTCACAAAAAGTACCTCATCAGGTGTCACCCAGAATGCTTGGTTATTCCTCTTATCATCCTGTTAATCAGCAGATGAATCCCCCGTTAACACCTCAAAAAAATCTACCATTCACTTCTTATGTAGGACATACCAACATACCTCCTCCTCAATCTGATGTCGTCCAAATTATTTTCAAGAAAATCACAGAACTATAAGCCTCCACTAAAGGGGCTCACCCTTCATACTCTTTTGAAGAAGTGTGTAATGAACCAATTCATCCATCAGTGGCTTTTAAGCCCTATCCTCCCCAATGGGAACTTCCCAAGTTCTCAAAATTTCATAGTCGGGAGGATCCTCAACAGCACCTGTGAGCATTCAAACACACTTGCTACCTTATAGTCTAGGATCAAGAGCTTATGCTCCACACTTTCCCTATGTCTCTAGCAGGGCTTACTTTAGACTGGTACAATAACATTCCTCAACACTCCTGTTTTCTTTCTCTCAATTAGCTCAGATGTTTGTTGAAAACTTTTCAATAAATATCACACATAAGATCTCGATTACAGATCTTTATAACATTCATCAATTCGATGACAAGTCTATTGTAGACTTTGTCACTCGTTGGAGAGGTATAATAAATCAATTGTCTTTTTCCCTCCCTCAATCTCAACAGATCGAGTTGTTTACTCGATCTTGTGCTAATCATATTTCTTCCACTTTAAGGATCCAAACCTTTCACACATTTGAAGAATCCTTTACGATGGCATGCAAACTTGAGTCCCACGCCATTGAACAAGGGAAGTTAAAACTTCTCTCTAAATCTAAACCAGATTTTTCTTGGTTTACAAAATCAAACCCTTCCACTTCTAACAAAGACAAGAATCAGGATCCACCAACGCTATCATATTAAAAATACCACATGCCGATAACACTTCTAATCAAACACCACAGAGAGACTCCTCATCTTCTTGAAAAGGACCCTCATCATCTCGATCTTTTACTTCGTTGGGGGAATCATATGCTTCTATCTTGGAAAAAATGTTGGAAGTTCACATGATCGAACTTCCCCCTATTAGAAATTTTGATGAGAGCCAAGAACGTCCATTCTGGTATAGGGAAAATGACTTCTGTCATTATCATAGAACCAAAGGCCATGACATTGAACGATGTCAGACCTTTAAAAATCTTATACAAAAATTCATTGATAAAGGTGAGCTCATTCTAGATAACCCAAACGCTCCCCCAAATTAGGCACTTGATGTCTTTAAAAAACCTCTTCCCAATCATTCCTCAAATAATGACGTTTCAGGGTCTCAAAAACCAAACACTCATACTATCAGCTTCATCTCTACTGAAGAATCTTCCTCTAAAACTAAGCCATCTACAAACACGTCGACCGAATCGAAACTTCCTCCCACTCCGTTAAATTCTGAAATTCCACCATCTTCAGACAATTTGTCTTTGAATATTTCTCCATTGTTAGAGATGGATTCATCTCTCCCTGCCTCTTTGTTTGATCTTCCATCTATGCCAGAGACAGTGTCATCCTCATCTGTCTTGTCGTCAGACATTCTTTCGATGCTGGAAACATTTACATCCCTTCGAGTTTCCACAACGAATACATCTACTTCTGTTTCTCCCATTTTTGCACGACTATGCCATTGGTAAATATACCTATAGTCGTACCAACTTCTCTACCAACGGAAGCATCTTCAATTCTGACTCTTCCCATTTCCTTTCCTATAGTAGTTACACCCACAACTACTGTACCAGAAGTATCTCCCTCATAGGGAACCACTTCTTCATCACCCGCTTCTTCCATCACCGACGTTGCCTTTCCTATTAAGGAAAAATCTAAGGAAATAGCACCGACACCTACACTTTCGGTTCCTGAACTTAAACCGAGACAACTAAAGTCTAACATTGCATCATCAATACCACATCATCTCCTTCCCCCAAAAAGGTTATAATCACCTTATGCGGTTGAAGTTGTCACCATTCCCAAAAAGGAAAACCAATATTTCAGACTATTAAAACTCTTGGTGCTTTTCCTCAGAAATCTCTCTCCATGCCTCATAGAAGATTGGATTTATCCACTGAGAAGGCATTTTCTTCTGCAACACCATCAAAACCATCATCTTCTTCTACAACACCTTCTTCACCGGTGCCTCGTAAAGTGAATTTACCCACTAGAAAGGCATCACCTCTTTTATCAGGACCATCATCTTTGTCACCAAAAGCCAAGGCACCCTTTGTTCCTCTTTTGGGAGCTCATCCCTCATCTAATTCAATCTTATCTAAATCATCATTTGTTTCAACCAAGTAGCATTCTTCATCTCTAAAGACCACAACACTTGTCACATCTTCGTTTTCTTCAAAATCTATCTTAGGAGCTCCTCCTCCACCAAAATCAATCTTGCCTCACTTACTTCCATCTCAGGTGCCCAAGGCTGCTTCTCCCGAAGTCTAGAAAAGAAAACGATCCCTAAAAAGACTGTCAAACTAGACATGTAGATTCTTTTACCTCGGCAGTCTATTGAGGCAAAAGAGGCACCTTCGTCATCTCTATCCTCATCTTTGTCTACCGGATTCTATACTAAAATTCTTCACCAACTTATCCAATCTTCATCCATATCTCTTCCTCCGATCAAACCCTATAATCCTAAAGGAGTAAAACCTTCCTGGTTCAACTCTGATTTGATTTGTGCTTACCACCACACTCTAGGACATGACACCGAGGGATGTAAAGCCCTCCAATCTGTCATGAGCAGTCTTTTGGAAGAAAATGATCTTCTGTTGGAAGAAGAGGAGGAACAAGTATCTCCTATCATCTCAACCACATCTGAGCCTCAACGATGCACTCAGGCCTCTAGTTCTATTAATTCCACTCTGGATGGTCTTCCACCTTCTCAAATCGACACGATTCATATCGCCACTAGAACACAATAGTATGATAATCTATCATCATCTACGTCTCGCCACGGGTTGTCATTTTTGTAGCCCCTGAAGGAGTTCCTCCTTCCTCATTAGCCTCGAGACCTCGGGTCTCTATTCGTGCTTCACCTCGGGCTCAGATTCCTGTGTCTGTTGAGGAAAGTGTTATGAAACAACTTACCCATGCTCCAGTCAAAATGTCTCTTTTTGACCTCATTCAATCATCTCCATAGCATCGTCAGGATTTGATTGATAATCTGCGTCACATCGCATCGCAGTGAATTCTGATGAGCCCCACTTTTGAGATGGTTTTTGGACTGAATAGACCATCAACGGCCATTTCCTTTGAGGATTCTGAAATTCCTCCCCTTTCTTCTGAGGATCTAGAGGCTCCCCTCTTTATCATAGTTCAAATCAACAACACTACGTTAAAACGCACTATGATCGATAGTGGTGCTGCACTCAACATCATTTCCTCTCACACATTCGAGAAACTTAAGTTACCAAAGAATGTAGTGTCGCCACCGCCTTTCACCCTTCGATCATTTAACGATCAGCTGGCGGTGACTTTAGGAACTGTGGTCCTGCCCATTCGGGTGGGTAAAAAAAAGCTACTTAATGAGATTTTTACATTGTTGAAGGAAAATTCCACTACAACATGATCCTCGGACATTCCTGGATTCATACAATGCATTTTGTCCCATCAACCCTCCATCGATGCTTAAAATATCAGCATGAGGGCAAAATCTATACTCATCTAGGAGATCCTTTTCCTTCCGCACAGTGTGACATGACCACAAGATCGGCCCCTCTAAAGGAGAATGTTGGTTCTCCTGACGAGGCCTCATCCTCTTCCATACCTACAACAAAACTACTAGATTTACAAAATCTAGAAGAAACATTGCAGCGTTTCTCGCTAGGAGAGCTTCCTCTTCTCTCTTTTGACGCCCATCTCAAACCTAATGAGTATGGTAGACCAGAAAAACAACCTGAATATCAGCCAGGTCTTGGTCATGTCATCACCATTGGTCTGCCCAATCAATAGACTAACTTCATTTACGGTGGTCTTGATACACCTCACTATCACCCAGATTCTCCCCTAGGGCCAAACCCTATTCAGCAGGGTTTGATTGTTTACAGAATCCCACATTTGTAAAAACTTATTTATATTGATGCATGTGGAAGGGCTTTGGCTTGGGAAAATATGAACAGGGTATACATGACCTCGCATCCATTCCAAATCTTAAACCACATCAAAAATTTGGTTTAGGATTTAAACTTCTCTCAAAATCCACCATCACCATTCTCGATGAGCCTCTCTCCATTGAAGAACCATCTTCTCCCGCCAGGTCAGAAGCATCACTTGATGTGGATGATGCCATTTCCATCCCACCTAACTTTTTTTTAGTCAATACCATTTCCATAGGTCCATTGACCTATAAAACTAATGGCGAATCCACTTCCATACCATTAGTCTTCCCTAAAATAATTAGAGACGACTCTCCCACTATTAACACTATTCACTGTACGGATGATGATTCTGTTCTCACCTATTTGGGGGCAGAGGACTCTTATCTTCCTAAAACCATTCCTTCTGACACGTCTATGCTTCTCAACGAAGCCACTGTCGACCTTAATATAGGGACTTCTGAAGACCCTCGCATCATTAAGGTCGCCAATCTCTTAACCCACAGGAGTTAGGAGACTTTACCACATTTCTTTCCAACCATCACCAAGATTTTGCTTGGTCATATGAAGATATGCTAGGACTAGATCCTGATATTGTGGTCCACAATATCATTACTCTTCCAGACATCAAACCGGTTAAACAAAAATTGCGTAAAATGCACCCTCGTATAGCCCTTCTTGTCAAAGAAGAGTTGTAGCGCTTGCTTTCTGCTAACTTCATCCAACCCATTGATTATCCACAATGGGTTTCAAATGTAGTACCAGTAACTAAAGCTACTGGGAAAATTTGAATTTGTACCAACTTCTAGGATCTTAATCTCGCTTGTCCAAAAGATGGTTTCCCTCTACCTAATATCGATCAACTCATGGATTTAATCACAGTCACAGATGCTTTCTCTTATGGATGGTTTCTCTGGATATAATCAAATTCTCATCACACCAGAAGACTAGCATAAGACTTCTTTCATAACCCCTTGGGGAATTTTTGTTATCATGTCATGCCTTTTGGTCTTAAGAATGTAGGAGCAACCTACTAATGAGCAATGACCTACATCTTCCATGATCTCTTACACAAAACTGTGGAGGATTATGTTGATGATCTCCTCGGTAAATCCAAAACCGTTAGGATCATATTTTCATTCTTGCACCTCTCTTTGAGAGGCTCATTCATTTTTGTCTTCACCTAAATCCATCTAAATGCGTGTTTGGCATTCTCACTGGTAAACTCTTAGGATTTATCATTTCTATTAGGGGCATTGAAGTCGATCTGCAAAAATAAAGGCTATCCTTGAGATGCCTCCCCCTTCTAACTTAAAACAGCTCTGCGGTCTTCAAGGATGTCTTCAATCAGTACATCATTTTATCTTACAACTATCAGACCATTGTCAACCTTTTCATCATCTCCTCCGTAAGAATGTGCATTTTGAATGGGATGAGCATTGCCAAAAGGCCTTTGATGATCTCAAAGCATATCTTCTTTCTCCACCTATGCTTACACCTCCATGTGAGGGGGAGCCATTCTATCTTTATATTTTTGTGACTGACCATGCTCTGGGAGCCATGATCTCGCATCGGGATGCTAACGGTAAAGAACAAGTCATATATTACATCAGTCGCACTCTTCATGAGTATGAAACATGCTATTCTGAAGCTAAAAATTATGTTGTGCTCTCTTCTTCACAACCTCTAAGCTTCGTCACTACCTCCTTAACCACAAGACTTATATTGTTACGAGTATCAATCCACTTAAGACAATGCATGTGAAACCATATCACAATGATCATATCACTCGTTGGCTCATGCTCATGACAGATTTTGATCTCGAGTTCATCTCACAAAAATCTATCAAGGGTCAGGTCATTGCGGATCAATTAGCTGATACTCCTCTTCTAGACACTCAAATTCCCCTTGCTCAATTCCTAGATGAATGCATTCAACAAATTAATTTCGGTCTTTCTCCGTTTAAAATGAAACTCTTCTTTGACGGGTCCAGATGTCAGCAAGGGGGAGGTGCAGGTTTTGTCATGATTCCTCCTTGGGGTGCACCTATCCCTGTCGCACACAAACTTAACTTTGAGTGTACCAATAATATGGCTGAATATGAAGCTCTTGTTTTAGGTCTTCAGAATGCCATTAATCTTGGCGCTCGCCATATCGACATCTTTGGTGATTCTGAGCTCATCATTAATCAAGTCACGGGTGTCTATCAATGCAAAAATGATATTCTTCAAAAATATCACGATATTGTTCTCTTTCAACTTCAAGCTTTTGATAAATTTACTATCTAAGCTATCCCTCGCACTACAAACTAATTCGTGGATACAATGGCTTCTTTAGCCTCACTTATTCCACCTTTTACCGAAGACTCGTGACTTTATGTGGTTGTGCAGCGTTTAGACCAACCCTCTCATCTTGGGCAGTTGACTTCAATCAATGCCATCACAATCAACACTCAAGATGAGTGGTATCAACATATTTTTGATTATCTATCTCGTTCAGTGCTCCCTCCTGATTTGACGTCCAATGCTAGAATATCTTTTATCCTACGTGCTAATCGCTATACTATTCTAGGCGAATCCTCTACAAATGTGGTTTTGATGGTATTTTGCTTCGATGCCTCAAAACCCCTGAATCATCTAAAGCCATCCAGGAAGTCCATGATGGTATCTGTGGTGGAAATTTTAGTGGCTTGGATGTAGCTAAACGCATCTTACGTTTAGGTTATTATTGGCTTTCTCTTAATCGATACTATTGCGAATACACTAAGAAGTGTGTCAAGTGTCAACAACATTCCAATATTACACATATCCCTAGTTAGGCTTTGCAACCTGCAATAGATTTGTGGCCTTTTTTGCAATGGGGTCTTGATCTCATCGGTCTCATCAATCCCCGCTCTTCACAACATCATCACTCTATCATTACTGCCACAGAATACTTCACTAAGTGGGTGGAAGCTATTCATATTTCATCGACCAAAGCTAAACCCATTGTTGATTTTGTCTATCAACACATCATTTGTTGCTTTGTGTCCCACACAAACTCATCACAGACAATGGTAAATCTTTCAAAAACATTGATTTGTAGAACCTCTGTGATGCTTTCAATATCAAACTCAACTTTTTTTCTCTATACTATCCCCAAGCTAATGGCCAGGCTGAGGCTTCCAATAAAACTTTGCGTAATATCCTCGCAAAGGTGACTAGTTGAGTTGGTAGGGATTGGCATCTACATATCCCTTTTTCTCTCTGGGCTTATCGGACTAGCATTCATACTCCTACTTGTGCTATTCTCCTTCTCTCTCTAGTCTATGGGTCGAGGTTGTCCTCCCTTTGGAGGTCCGATTCCGTCTCTCTTCATGTTTCTCTCAGAGAATTTGTCTCTGATGAGGACTATCATCAAAATCGTCTAGCGCAGCTTGAGTTGCTAGATGAGCGGCGTCTCAATGCTCTTGAGCATCATCAAGTCTATCTTGAGCGTGTCAAACATGCTTATAACAAGCACTTGTAGCACCATGACTTCAAAGTTGGTGATCTTGTTCTCAAAGAAAACCAAAATGTCACTACACTAGAAAGGAGTCAGCATGGTAAGTTTTCTCCTAATTGGATGGGTCCGTACGTAGTCACTCATAAATATGGTTCTGGGGCTTATCGTCTATCTTCCATGGATGGTGTACCTGAAGTGGAGCCTCTTAATGCCTTGCATCTAAGGCCCTTTTATTGTTAATATCTATCTTACACGATCTTAGTCACAAAACCAGATTCTTCATCCATCTACAACCAGTCATGTATTTCATAGTGATTCAGAACTATGTGGTTCTCCATGCTATGTCTTTTCTACCTTAAATATGAGTATCACGGCTATACTCATGGCATTTTTCTTATGGATATGTTCTTCCTCATGGTAGGAATACCTTAATCACTACTTCATCTGTCCCAAGTGTCTATCTTAATCGAATCTACTCGGGCATGAGTACATGTTTTTATATGTTTTCTTCCCCTCTATCTGATCTATCTGGTCTAAACTCAGCTTCTTTCAAAAAGCTCCAAAAGCTCCAAAAAACTCCAAAAGCTCCAGAAGCTCCAAAAAAAAAAAAAAAAGAAAAAAGAGAAAAAGATGTTATCCTAAAAATTCCAAAAGATAGACTGATCCCTCGAAGGACAACTATCCATGCATTATCAAATGAATCAAAAGATATAGACCATGCCCTTGAAGGATGGCTATCATCACATTCAAAATACAGACCGCTCCCTTGAAGGATGACTATTTATTTCATGGAATTTTCAAGGCTTCTCGCATTGATCAGCCTTTGCAGTAACAGACTTCCTCTTCGGAAAGTTTGTTCACTTGTTCACATCATTGAAAGACTTCCCGTATCGATCAGTCTTTCTATGTCTGGAAAACTTCCCACATTGATCAGTTTGCTCTTCTATCAACACAAAAATCATGAAGCTGAGATATAAGACCTTTTGTGATCATATGGAGACCCTATTTTCCAATATGAGCACGTATTCTGTCTAGATTCATACTTGCTTCTCATCCCATCTATCTCTTAGATCTGGTTTGTGACTGACTAGTGTCAGGTTCATTTTATCTATATCTATGGCCTTATATGCATCGTCTTTTCAGTTTCCTACCAAATTCTCTATTTGTGGTTGGTTAGGGGCCTAACTTATCATTCTTTTTCTTATCTAGGTGTATCGCTTTTTATCTTCTAAACTAAGATAATATCATTACATCCTTTGCTGTCACAAAGAGCATTTCCACTTAACATGTTAATTTAGTCAAAATCTACCATCTATCTATACTCATCTTATCTACTTTGTCTAAATACACATCTATCTATATCTATTTCATCAAAATTAAATTAACATCTTAAACATATCAAATCTAATCAATCACATCAAACCACATCACATCTATCTATCCTCTATCAGCACATGTCTATGACCATCAAACTTACACTACATCTATCTATATCTATTATCATCAAAATTAAATTAACATCTTAAACATATCAATCACATCAAATCACATCACATCTATCTATCCTCTATTTCTATGTCCATCAAATCACATCTATTTATCCTCTATCAGCATATGTCTATATCCATCACAATTACGCTACATCTATCCATATCTATCAAAATTAAATGCATGAGTACAATCACATAACACAAAAATGATGAATCTATATATATATACATGAGTGTCTGTACAACAAAGAATGGATGTCTTTCAATCAAGCCATCTATATCATACATAAAAATTTCTTCAAATTGAGGCTACATCAATATATCGATACAAAAAATAACATATATATATCGTAAAATCCGATAGGTGGAAGACACTATCTCCTCCACCCTCCTCTGGTCCAGGCTGTCTCTCCTGGCCACCACCTATCGAGCTAGAAGCACCTCTGCTGGGGGGCTGCTGCCACCTCAATCTCTCCCGTGCTCCCTCCCTCTGATGCACCACTAGATGCGGCTGTCGTTGATCTCCTCCTCGCACCGTAACGAGGCACCTCAGGGGCATGTTGTGCCAGGGCGTCCTCATAGTATCTCACCTCGGCGAGGAGAGACTGATAAGTGCTCAGACTCACCGTACTAGGTGCTCGTAATGGTCTTTGCTACTTGCTGCTGGTGGTGGCCCTCCTAATGTCGCACCCTATGACTCTGGACTCTGAAATAGTGCTGTATCACCGTATTTGGCCCTAAGGGCCTCTCTGTGCCGATGGTAGCGATCCCTCTGCTGGATCATTGTATCTCACTCCTGACGTGTTGTGTCTCTCTCTAGTATCAGTGCATCCCTCTCCTCCGTCAGAGCTCTAATCTCCTTGAGGGCAGCCTGGTGTGTCTGCATCATGGTAGCATGCTCTCCCTCCAGCCTCTCCAGCACTGCAGCTATGTCCTCCTCGTCTGCGTCTATGGATGCTAGCAGGTGTCGTGGTAGCTCTGTAGAATACCATGCCACATAGCCATCATCTACTTTGGCGTCGTCATCACTATCTGTGGAAGGTGGGGCCTCCCTCAATGGATCTACCGAGATCAAAATCGGTAGATCGGTCTCTCTACTATCCCACCTGTATGGCCTGTAGGTGGTCGAAATGTCTACTAAGCCGAACTACCTCAATACACGTATAAATGGGATGCACTCCCACATATTTGGCCTGCGGCCCCTAACTAGCCTACTCCGTCACAACTCCACTAGGTGAGCCTCTTGACCGGCCCATGTTAGGTAGACCCAATATGGTCTCCAAATGACCTACTCTGGTGTCAGCGTCCTGAAGCGCTTAGCATACCACTCCACAGATCTCCCTGTATCTCCCGGGGCCATGTCGGCCCGCCATCGCCGAAATCCATAATCAAGGGCCCCCTCTGCTGTTGGCATCCATGGAAGCCCGGATGGCCTGATCACTGCTATGTGCTCATATGCCCAGTAATGGAGCACAAAGCTAACATCGATACCTATCCACCTACCGATGGTGTACATCCATAACTCATAGTATATCTAAGCTATCAAGGCATCGGAAAACGTGAACACCTGTCTAAACTGCAGGATGTCACAAACATAGTCTAGTAACAGCAATGGAAATATCCCACCTCCTAAATCTGGCAGAGCAAAATAGGAGATTGCCATCTGAATTAGCGCTATCTGTCTGCTCCTGACATCATCCTATCTATAATGTGAGGCTATCCTCACCACCCTGACACTATCTCTGAATCATCTCCTGTCTCCATACAATCGTACTAGGGCCCTCTGCTGCTGCTCTCGTGGAGTAATCTCAATCGGGTCCCCGGTGATCGGCAGCCTCAGGATCCTATATATATCCTCGTGGGTGATGGTCATCTCACCCGTCCTGAACCAGAAAGTGCATGTCCTACTATCCCATCATCGTACTAGTGCTCACATCAACTCTACATCTCAAGGCACCCATCGGTAGTACCAAAAGCCCCCAAGCCCGGCTAGCTCTAGGTGACGCCAATCCACATCAGTCACATCGGGAGAATGGTCTCTAGAAGCTTAGGAATAACATCCCGCATATGTAAAGCCTCTCATGCCTGCATCACATGACATCATGGATGGTGTTAGCTACTTATTTATCCAAATCCAAACATAAAAAAAAATACATTCTATCACTTTCTTAAGTCAAAACACTCTAATCGGTCTCGATTGAGTCAAATCAACGTCGATTCGATTTAGTCGACGATGATTGAAACTAATCGGCGCCGATTGAATCAAATTGGTGTCAATTTTTACAATCGACGCCGATTGACGCCCCACAATGCTCTGGCCTCTCATTTATCTAGTTTTTTCCTAAAAACTGGCATCCTAATACGCTATTTCATGATAAAACTATATAGGAATTGTGGGTAGATCCACTTACCCCAGGTCGTGTCCTCTTCTACTTCTGACTGCTCTCAGAGGCTTCCATGTTGCTCAAAACCAATTTTCACTCTCTCTAAATCAATCGTCACGGTCTAAATAAATCGTTCACATTTTCCTTTCTCATATTTATATGGGCTCGATACGGTCGGCACCGATTTGTATGGTCGGCGCTGATTTATTTAGTCAACATTGAATTTAGCTTGATCGATGCCGATTTAGGCCCATCATTGCCGATTGGTTGCAGTTTTACTTCTCCACATCACTTTCTTCCATCTCCTGATCTTTTTGCCATAGTGTTGATGCTTGGCTTATTTATTTGGTCATTATTATGACCTGAGTGTTGCCTTTTTGGCACATACTTTCGATATTCTCACCCATTTCGAGTCTTGTTCCTCGTCATGGGGCACTCACATTTTGGCAAGCTTAAAGATAACGGGTTTGTAGGCAGGCACTAGCATAGCGTGCAGCTTCGTAGACACCGTCTGGTTGTCCCTACCAATGTATCATTCTTTAAGTGCTACTATTTTGAGCCTCTTTACCCTCACGGGTGTAGGTATTAATGTCGTCTCATATGAAGACCATCTAATCTGCCCTACCAATGTGAGTTCCTTAGGTTGCTGCCTTTTTATTATTTTTTTGTGCGTCATTAATGATCAGATCTACTCTAGGCATCTAGCTGGGGCATCCTACGTTTTCATCTACCTTTTTCAAACTTGGGATCGGTTGTTCTTTCTGGGACCCATCCCATCCCTAGTTTGAAGGGGATCACATCATCACTTTTTCTTCCTTTCTTCCAACTCCTTGTTTTTGTCTTACAAATTTTCTTATCGCAAGTTACTCGACAAAAAGGGGCAAAATGTAGACACCTAAAATTGGTTACCCAATTTAGTGTCCCCCACGTTCGTTTACCTTCTCGTAACTTGGGGCACGTTTATATCACCACTTATCCCTTAGGGTATTATTTAATATTTGATTTAAACATCTATCCTAAGTTTATTTCACCCCATTATGTTTTACCCATAGATAATTAAATATTAACTATTTAATTACACTTTTTACATGTATCTTAACCACTTATCTACCCCATATCAATTCCTAACCTCCCATATCTATTTTATCCGTCTATCCCCCCTATTTCTCCTCCTCCCAAACCATGCAATGAGATATTTCCCGTATTTGAGGCGGAAGGATTACTTTCATCTTTCCAAAAATCATCCTTTTTGGCCATTTAGGGAGTCTGTTACTTGATCGGTGCAGACCGGTACTCGGTCGACGCTATTTTTTTGAGCGCCACCGATTTTTTGGAGTGGCACTGATTACAAATACAGGGCTAGAATTCAGTTTTGGTTAGACAGAAAGAACGATAGAGAGTTCTGAATATCATGCCTGAGCATTATCTATCGAGCGAAAGCTAATTCTGTCCAAATCAATCCCTGAGAGGAGTATCGTTACTCTACTCCTACCACATCGACATCATAAGCCTCCATTGATCTCTTGGTGACTCTGCTCCTGCGTCTAGCGAAGGTGGAGCTTTTTTAGCATCCCAAAGGCTCCTACGAGATCCATCCAAACATTGAAGATCTAACTTTCATTTTCCATTTCTCAATCTTCCTGTAATTTTCCCCTAGTCGACGCCGACCGGTCACAGTCGATGCCAATTTTCTCTAGTCGATGCCAACCTATCTTAGTTGATGTCGATTTTCCTAATCGATGCCGATTTGCTTGCAGACAGGTAAAAGAATTTAGGGAACACAAATCCAGCATTGTTTTCACGCTTCATGTTTTCTATTGATTTCTGTCTCATTGTTTACATTCTATCTGTCATTTTTAATCAAAAAATCTAGACATTTACTTACATCTTTTATCATGTATGCTTCTTCCTTTAATTGAAAACGTGGACTGACATCCGCCGAGGGAGCTTATCACTTCCCGGACCCACTTTTCGGGCAGTCCACCCAAATATATTTTAACGTTGTCTTTTTCTCAAGAATCTCTCGTCTCGCAGTGTCTCTGGATCCGCTTACAAGATCGCTTGTGTGCGCCCGTCTTGTCTACATCGGCTTTCTTTTCCATCTACATCTTTGGATCTTGTCTTATCTATCAGGTATTGATTTCATTTGAGTTTTTCAGGGTTTTTGTGTTTAGTTTGGTACATTAACTTGGATAGGTAACAAGCGCAGAGATTCTTGATCTACAGGTACATCCTACCAAGCATTCTCGTAAATAAAAATAAAAATCCATTAATCCAAATCCCCCAAAAGGGACTTACATTGACATCCTTGAGAGGCTCATGTAGGCTTCTCTCATCACATTACCACCCATAAAAACACCCAATCCACATACTCGAAAACTACTAAGTATGATCAAAACAAAACCTATGCCTACCATAGAAGCCCAACTCATAACGTAGAGAATGGTAAGGTCCTTAGATCCATAATCTAATGAATCTTCCTCATCAATAATATTATCCTAGAAGAAGACCATCCTAAGCCATCATAAACACCTCCACCCTCGTCGTTGTCGTCAACAACATCTACAGGATAAGGGGATCATCCTCAATATGGTATTAGTAAACCTTTGCTAGGCATCTCTCCAACACCTTTCATTGAAGGTCTCTCAATCCTGTCAACATCTATACCTCTACCCTTGTAAATGTCCTCATTGACATATGCGGGACTCAATCAAATCTCAAAAAACCATTTTCATACGTATTCTCATCGCCTTCCATTGAAGGCCCCTTGTCTCAAATCAGTACGGTTCACCCACTTGCTTGAACCGAAATCATCATACACGAATAAAAGGTAAAACCAAAGCTTCATCATCTACCCCTCCTCATCAATCATCCTCTCATATCTCATCCAAATTTTCAATGGCTCCTTTGTCAAGGATTATACATCCTCCTTTGTTTACCATATACTCAATCAATCAACATCAAAACTTTCATCATCCTAAACTAAAATACATTTTTCCCTTCACCGCATGTTATCTCTAACCACATCATCACGCTAGGGGGTATCCTCTCTACGAATACATCCAAATTCGCACCTTGCATACCTCCAATATTTAATCTTCATCGACCCTATCCTATCAATCGAATAAAAATGTCACTACTCTGGAAAGAGAAAACGTGGAAATTTTTCCCATAACTAGATCGGTATGTATATCATAAGTTGGCAGCATATCATCTAGCCTCCCTTGATGGTACACCTGAAAAGGAACCTCTGAATGCCTTACACTTGTGGCCTTTCTACTATTAACACATTGACCGTCATGATAATAGTCACATCAAAGATCTTATTCCACCATCAACCAACCATCTTATCATCGTAATGATTTGAAAGTATGTGGTTTTCTGTCACTATCCTCAAAGTCTTAAAGATGAGCACCATGACTCTATTCATCATATCTTTCACATGGACAAGTTCCTCCTTAGCTGGAACCCCACAATCATTACATCCATATACCTTGTGTACCAACCAAATACATGTCATGGGGCACATATGTGTAGGTCGTGTATACATTTCTTCTCCCCTCTTTGAAATGTTCTAGTAGGGTTTTTTTCTCAGCTTGAAAGATAGTCAAAATATATGTGGATGCATCCTATTAAACTAAATAGACTGATCCCTCGAAGGAAGCTATCAAAAATCAAAATCATATTATCAAAAATAAAATTAGACAGATACCTTGAATGACAGATCCCTATTTAAAATCATAGACCGATCCCTCGAAGGACAACTATCTATATAAAGAAAGACAAAAAAGTCAAAATTGTAGACCACTCCCTCGAAGGATTGCTACCCATGTAAAAATTATTCCCGCATTGATCAACATTCAAAATATCAAAAGCATCCTAGGAAAGCTTTCCACATTGATCATCTTTCCCATTAAAGTAAACTTCCCGCATGATGATCAGTTTGCATCAAAAGTAAAATATGTATAGTGGGGCATCTCTCTATGAAACTATTGAAAGGAGAACCTTACTTTCCCACATAACCTACATATGTTAACCCTTTCACGTTCTAGGAAGGTACATCTTATCACTTCATCTCTATATCCAAGATCCTATGTGTGACTACCCATTGTTAGTCATGTGTTAACATCTGTCATAAGGCCAAGAGTGCAAAAGCCTTCACTATGTTTATTCCCATCACATATGTATCAAATCCGCATAAAGCAATCATTATGTGTTTTATTCTTGTCCATGATTAAGGCACATTTTGATAAACATTAAGTCACTTTAAAATCAAATATCACTAACACATCACATCAAAAACATCCATCAACATCTATCAAACATAACATTAACCTCTATCAATATCTATCATAATATCAACATCTATCAATATCCATACAATCATGATCGCATCTCAATATTATATCATCACATCAAAATAAAATCAACAATCATAAATCAATCATATCAGTGTATCATTATGCATCATCTGGAGTCTCAAAAACTTTGTGTATCACGAGTCTACATCAAAACTAAGCTTCACAAAGAGCCATATACATCAAAACATCACATTTACTCATTAAAATGGACATTTATGAATCATATGCCTCCTTGAGTGCTATGCCTCTGATCACTATCAAGACATCGATCTAGTCCTCTATCAGGACCCTTTTCGCTATTAGTCATATGTCTATAGTCCACATGAGCCATTTGGTTCCCCTGTCACTTGACTTCTTGGCCTTGTAGGCCCACCTTTGTGGAAACATCAATTATGGTCCTTTGACCTTGTCAAACCATCATCTTGCCATCGTTAAAGTCATATGTCTATAGGAAACGAACCATTTGGTTCCCCTATCACTTGACTTATTAGCCTTGTAAGTCCACCTTTGTGCCAACATCAATCTTCGGTCCTTTGACCTTGTCAAAATATCCTATTTATTTTTCTTTGTTAAGTCATACATCTATAGGACACTAGCCCTCTGGTTTCCCTATCACTTGATTTTTGATGGCACCCATCTTGTTTCTATACCTCGTCCTGAGGCATCATCTCTCATCTTTCCATCCTTACATATTTTCATCTATCTCTTTAAAAATCGTGATTGATTCCCTTTTAGGTCATCGATCCCTAGTTTAAGGGTAAACACCTCATCATACAATTATGTGTCTTTCACATCATTATCTTTCACATCTTTTTTTTGTCCCATAGCTTTCCTACACCAAACCACTCACTAAAAGGGGGAAAATGTAGACACCTAAACTTAACACCACTAATCCCCGTGTCCGCATTTGTTAGCACCCCTTCATTATCACACCACTATCATATTATACATTAAATATTTATCCTAAGTCTTATTTCTCCACATTATATTTACTCCTTGTATATATATATCATTCTACAAACAGTAAAATCCTATTTACTCTTCTTAAAACAACCCAAAATCACTTAGAAACCAAAATCAAATAAATACAAAATAAAATCAACAACTTCTCAACCATTTCACAACCTCCCTGACCCGTATAACCTCTTTCCAACACACACCCTTCGTCAAAACAAACAAAAACCTCGATTTGGGAAGTAGTTTCAAACTTTTTCCCATAAAACCCCGATCGCCCATGACCCATCCCAATCGTTAGTGATTCATCTCTAACAAAATATCAATTTAGGAGGTAGTTTTAACCTCTTTACCATAAAATCAGGATCACCCACGACCCATCCCAATCACCAGTGATTCTTCTTGGTTGGTGGTGACCCTATATAAACGAGTTCTAGGACTTCATTTCAGGTTAGCTTCCTCCTTTTTAGTGGATAGCTTGTAGTTAAACATGGTTTAAGGAATTCATATCACATTTTCTTTGTATCATAGCCCTATTACAAAGCCAGAGGTCATCACAAAATCATTTTAAGCCATTAATATATCTTCTTCAATCTTTAGAGGCCATTCAAACGTCCAAGAGTCAATCCAACAATCTTTGGGCATATACAATCTCCCTCTCTCGGGTAATATCATCTGTTAGTTTTCATTTATCAATTGGTACAAGGTAAGTACCTTCCCTTTTGCATTATCATCTCATTTCTTCATCATTTTCAAGCCTCAATCAAATTTATTTCGTTTATTATTAGCCTGTGAATTTCCACATCAATCACCTACGATTCTCCCAATCACCGATGATTCCTATCTCTGTAGATCATATGACCCATAAGCTTACTTTTTAGACATCGAGATCCCATCATTTATTATTGTAAGGCCCTTCAAGTGTTTGTTCAGGTCATATCAATCTGATTTAAGCCACCTTTAGCACTCTATCAATTATCTAAATCAAATCTATCACTCTGCTCACCTTTGTGAGTACACAACCATCTACATCCTTGCTCCTTTGAGCCATTTTGTGATCCCTAGAATCCCTTTGGATCAGGTATCACCATTATACCATCATATAGTTTTGGACCACGTCATTCCCTTGCCTTTGCATTGTTGGTTATATCATCTATTTTATCATTTCATCTTATCATTATTAGATTGATTTCTTGAATGCAGATTGATATCATCGCAAGGAAGTTCATTGACTTCAAGGGACTAGCCTTTTCCAAGGAATCTTCCATATATCTTTCTAATCCTATATATTTTTGAGTGTATGTGCATTGTAGGTAGCTTATCCCGTTGAAAAGGAAAAGTTATGTGCATGCTTGGATCCGTCGATGTCATTTAACCATCACCATCGACATTCATCCTCACAGTATCGATAAACCCCATCGTCTTCCGAGGTTGGTTTGTTTTTGTTATTTTTCTTCACTAAGTTAAAGTAAGAAAGGAAAATATCTCTAAACACTAGTATTGGGTTTGGGGTGAACATGGGCTCATGTCCAAGCCCTTGTATCCATCTTTTGATCCTCTAAAAGACTCCTTTTATCTTGAATCTATTTTGGTTTGCTTTCCAGGAATTCCATTACAACTCTGTAATAGCTCATTCCTTGCAGCTATAGGTGATACTTTAGGATCTTTTAAAAAATCAGATGATAAAACATCTGAGTAGATTCATACAACTTATGCTATAATCTTGATAGATCTTGACACCTCTCAAGACATTCTAGGAGAAATTAGTCTACAACTCGGTGGATGTACATTGGTTATATATACGATCAAATGCAAGGGTTTAGTCTTGATTCCAGTGTTGCTTTCAAACAGGGCATCTTTCGATTACTATGAGTACTACGAGGCCGCAAGTGAAGAGACAGACCGACGTGGTGGAAGGACTCTCTTTCGAACATATCATATTCATTTCAGATCTAGTTGAAGATATCCCATCAAAGGTAACCACTCCCCAGACCAACGAAAATTTCCCGAATGATTCATATAAGGAGTCACAACCCACTTTCTAATCCTCTTGACTCTGTTGGGATATCATAGGACTCCTCTAACCAAGGGGTCCTTGTCGAATCTGTGATGGATTTGTGTTGTTGCTTCAGGGTCACATCCTATTAAGACTCTTGAATTTGTTCTTCCAACCTTCGTGAAAGAAGATAATGAGGAGTGGATGGTGGTGGACAGGAGAAATAAAGGGCATGCCAAACTAAAACCTACCAACGGTTTAGACAAGGAATGATTATTTTAAAATAAGCTGTTTCTCTTATTTCTATTTTTTCTAGTTTCATTCAGTTTTGGAGTTGATGTGGTCCTTCGTGGTTGTTGTTTTCATGCTTCCTCTTGACATGATGCTCCCTGCTTTTGTTCTTTACTTGTTTTATTTGGATTTTATGCCCTTTTGCTTTGGGGTGTGGTCCCCACTTGTAAAAAAACCACTGACGTTTCTTTGTAAATCTGGTTTTTGAACCTTCTTGCTATCAGGGTATGGTCCCTCCCAAAAAACCATTTACCAATAATAAAAAAATTAAGGTATGCCCATAACCATGCAATACGATTATGTAAAAAACCAAAAGCCTAAATTTAGAATAAGAGGATAGAAACTAGTGAAGGATAAAAAATAGGAGGACGAAAGAGGAAACAAAAGGAGAAGAGAAAACATGACATAAGACAATCAAGAACAAGGAACACACGCCCTAGGCCAAGCTTTGATAGGTAGCCTTGCATGTGTTAGTTAAAAATTGAGAGATTATACTTAATTTTGAACCTTCATTCTATATTTTGAGGGGGTTTATGGTCATCTCAATGTAAACTAAAATGCATCCCCACTTCCCTAACTAAAATTAAAGTAAATTAGGAACAACAAATTTTTTAACTATTCAATAATATTATATGAGGAAAGTAGGGTCTTCATAAAATATTAATATATTCTATTTTTATAAAAAATAACATCAGATATTTTGATAATTATTTAAAATTTAATAAAAATTAAATATTGGAAATATTTCACATCACAAATGTGTTTGAAATCATGAAAAACAAAAGTAACAATGTTGTAAAGTACTGCCACAACAAAAACACAATGCAATGGCTGGTAGTATGTTGGAAAAGGTGAAGCGATTGGGATGAACATTTGACCTAAGTACTTGTAAAATCCATGTCTTTTCAAAGCTACAATGATCATTCCATAAGATGACATCTTGTTCAGTCATTTTGTTAAACACTTTGCGTACATACATTAAACTTTCGCACTTGCCATACATACGTATATTGGAAAATGGAAATGGTGGATGTTGTTGTTGCTGATGCACATTAAATAGCCAAAAATTGTGCTCAATTTGCAGATGACTCCATTTTATCGAGATAGCTTCACCTCAGATTGCCTAGAGATTCGCCTCGAACCTCAAGTATACTCTGTTGCAAATAATTGTATGATTAACAACAACAAATCTGTCAATATTTTTCTCATTCCCACCCCAGAGAATCTATGGATATTTCGAGGTAATCCCCATGTAATCCTCCTATTTAGGAGTGTCAATTTCGTTTAATGTTCCCAAAGCTGAACAATGGGAAAGATTGTGTAAAATGACGACCAAGATAAAATATGGGAAAATATTTGATTAACTCATGTTTGGGTTTTGCTTATAAATTTTGTGTCATCTGCCCTTCTTATTTACAAATGAGCATTATTAGTACACGAGCATTTGAACAAGATGGAGCAGCTTATCAAAAAATTTATGTGGGAAGGGGTCAAACAGGACAATAAAAGGAAGTTCCAGCATATCAAGTGGGAGAAAATCACTAAGAGAAAGAAGGAATGGGTTTGACTTGAGGTGTCAAGACCACTAAAAGGTCTGGACTACTAAAATCGTTTGGAGAATGATTTTAAAATAATGGTGGCCATCCTTTTTCCACAACAAATAAAATTGCCTATTTTTGTAGTCTCTGGCTCAGAAGCAACACCGTAAGAAGACAACTTGGATATGGAAAAGGCCATGGTGCTAATTTCTAACAAACCGTCCTAGATTCCTGTAAATGGTGGCAAAACTCAATTACATGAGACAATTACAATTTAGACCCAAATAAATGATCTTCTAAAAGAAGGGCTTCTGTCAAGAAACATTTGTTTCTCAATCAAGTGGTTAGGGCTTCTGTCAAGAAACATTTGTTTCTCAATCAAGTGGTTAGTTTTCAAAACATTCATGATCTCATGTCTAGTCAGGATCTTAGCATCACCTTGGATTTGCATCGCAATGGCCGTCCAAAACTGATCGCGAGAAGGATGATTATGTTCGTAATAATGGTGGAATTATTCCAAGGATATGTAGTGATAGTGGGCAGAATAATAAATGAATTAATAGACCACAGGCGTTTTACAGCTTTTGATCCATCCCACTTCCACAACATTTTGGCCTGCAATTGTATATCCCACTTTTTAATGAGGAAAAAATTGCGTTTACGTATGGATTCCAGTACTGTTGCCATTTTGTGCATATGCATATTTCATCTGTGATAAGTTTCTTTCTAAATGTTTTGGGAAAACTTGATGCGCCACGTTTCTCTTTTTTCCCTCTTCTGCACTCCCTCGTTTTATTTTGTTTGAGTTATGTATTTAAAATATTACAAAGGGTATGAGAGGACACAAGGTCGCAGTCCATGTTATATGAGGCAAAATTATAATCCCATACAAACTGAAATTACATCACACTAAGCAGCGAAAGAAAAGGAATAAATGATAGAATCAGGTAAGCCTCAGAGTGTTGACATTGATCATTGTCTCTGTATCTTCTCCAACAATTTCTTGGCTGTCGTGAGGGTTTGCTCTAGTGGGAAAGATTGTTAAGTTTAGATATGTATATTGATTTGAACGTGGCAAAGGTGGCTTACCATCTTGGTGAGCCAAGAAAGAATTTCTTGGTGGAGGTAAGCACCTGCGGGAGGAGGAGACCGATCATTTCAGTTATGAGAGTAACGACAAGAGTGGCTACTTCGATGGTCTCCCATCATAGTTCGATCCCTTATCTCTTTCTACCGAAGGGGGATCCTCTTGAGCCCAACAACAAAGATAAACTCATATGGGGCAGCATAAATGGCTAAGAAACTTACTCTGTAAGCAAAGGATATAAGATGCTATGCGGTAATTTTCCAACTATCACCAGATGGAAACCCATATAGTGGCAGTTTTTTTCACACGACTCCATGTTTTGCCCGTAATTGAGGACCTGTATAATCGCATCCAGGCACCCGACCTCCACAATCCGATTCAGCAGAGCCGTAGGCCTGTAACGACTATATATTTGAATTGACGATGGCTTGATAGGTATTAATTTTGGACTGTCTTTGGTTTGAGCTCTCATTTCCCGTGCTAAGTACAACTCACGACATATGTGAGACTCTCCCCTCGAATTTACAGAAACTCTTGTGCCAGAATAATTTAGCTAAATAGTACACCATTTAATATGGTATATTTACGCCAAAGGCACTCCCCTATGGTAAAGGACCTCCGGAAATTTTTGCGGCGGTGTTAAATTTGATGGTTATACGGTCGTCTGGCCGTTTGGACGTTTTTCGCATTTTTCGGCTATTTTTAACAGTTCCTTTTTCATTTTTTAGGTGTTCGACTTTGGCTCCGTTGCCTTAGAAATCACTGCGGAAGTCTGTGGCGAAACCTGGCACATGAGATTTCAACAACAATAATCATGAAAGAATAGTTGTTTGATATTTAGGGTTTATCTTTGTTCACCGAGGGTTTGGTGTTGATTTCTTTGTAGCAATGGTTGTGAAGGTCCTCATCTTTGCGCTTCCGATATGTGGGCACTGCGCTGTATGAGCCTATATCGGATTCACACAGATCTGCAGCCACAGAGCTCTTTGTGCCCAAAGAAGACGGTTCTTATGGAAGGTAGGGATTTTTTCAAATCTCAATTTCGATATTTGTTGTCAGAATTTATTTGTTTTAACTCCAAAAATACAATGTTGTATGTTAAAACAAGGCAACTTTAATTGAACTTCTGAGCGCATAGACAATGTCTTACAAACCTTAGATCAAACCCTAATTTTGTGTTGTCGTTGGGCTTGCTTGATTGCGATCCATTCATATTATTTATCTTTCTTCGATATATTGAAATAGGGCTAATTTTGGGACTTGATAATTACTGCCTGGAGATAATCTTTCACTTAATTAAAGGTGTATGTTTAGTTGTTATGTTATGGATTTGTTTAAACAAAGTTCGATAATTTTTTTATGTTAAATGTAATATTGATGCGGCTTTATTCAAATTGACCTTCTGACCTTGAGGTCGGGATCGAATTACTTCATTGTGAATTCATGATATCAAATTTTTATCACGTGCATTAAAATATAGCTGATTTTGTGGTATGTTAATCCCAGTCCAGAGGAAACTTACCAGGCCTTGAGGTCTTTTGACGTGTTGGGCATTGAAGCAAAGTATTCCGCTGATACCTGTTTCCTGGCATTTCAATCACTGAGATCTCCTACTGCCCAAGTCAAAGACATTTTTATAGGAATAACTTCACGTGATGTAATTATAGACATGGGAATGCATGTGAACTGTTTGACACAATGCCCCAATGAAATTTAGATTTGAATCATGGACACCTTCTTGCTTCTGGAGGAAGGGATCATATGTTGTGCATTTGGAACGTTTGGAGTAAAGTTCAAAAGCATGCTCACAATGATTAACAGAAGTACCACTCTGCATCACGTGACGGAGCAAGAATCGATTAACAGAGCTTACGGTGGGGTGCAGGTGAGGAGCCTACCATTCCATGTGGTCGGATTGAATTCTTCGTATATTTTGTGCTTATCAATCGGTATTATTCTATTGTAAAGGTGAATAAGTGCTTGATAGAGGTTGTGTTTAATTAATCAGACGTTGCATTGGTTTGTTACAAATGTTTTTTCCTTTTTCAGAAGATCCATCCTGTACAATGTTTTTGGTGGACTCTGATCTTTCTATTGCCAGTTAATCTCATTAAATAGAACAAATGATTATGTGTATTTTCAGGATGTTTCTAATTTTGATCCAAATATACCACTTGTTTGTAAAGGGTATTCAGTTATTTGCAATTTTAAAACTGTGTAATCTTGTGGGTATTTTCAAAGACAGGTAATCTAGAATGATTAAAGAGATTATGAGGAAATATGAGATGTTAAGCCTGTGGTTTGGTGATGTGGTTGAACAAAGGTTGATGAGGCTGTAAGAAGGCTCAGGGAGCGTAGATCAAGTGCAGAAATAGAGAGATCAAGTGAGGAGGAAGCACAAGTGACACAGAGTATCACCAATGACCTTAGTCAAGCCTCCTTCAGCTTCCAACCCTCCTGTTTCGCCATATTCATGTGAGTATAGATTTGGAAGAATAAGTTTTTTTTTCGGTTGGAAAAGAAAAATGTCTAAAAGTATAATAGATTGAAGCATATTACAGAGATCCCTCTAAAAGAGATAGAATTAAATTCTATGTTCAATGAATGAATGATGAATTTTTTAGAAATTGTGTCCTAGACAACGAGGATCATGTAATTAAATATATGGATGAATTCGCTCTCTTTTGGAAAATTGTTTAGTTTATTTGATTTAATGAAAATCTCTGGACACAATTCTGAAACTTTTGCAATTGTTTCTAATATAGCAGCATTTGGCCAAGCCCCCTATGAAAGAATGCACTAAGCCATTGGATATCAAGATTTTCAGTTGACCGTGCTGAATTTGATCAGATTGTAAGGATTCTAAATAATTTTGGACAAATGTTCTTGATTTTTTTAACAACTTTAAACTAGTAGAAAACTGCCATAGAAATTTGTTTGCAGAAATAAAAGTTGAAAACCATTATTCATTTCCTCTGTTGTGTCTCAAATAGATGGCAAAGAAGCTCAATGCCTTAGAGCAAAGCAAAGGCTAGAAGGTATGTTTATGTTGTTCTATAGTTGTTTATCTCATATTAGTATTGGGTAGCAAAGTGATGCATGCTCCTGATCAAAATAATTCAATTTGACAGTTGGTTGAAGAAGAAGAGATTAAGAGGTTAAGAAAGGAGATGATTATGTGTGCTCAACCCATGCCATTTTTTGATCACCCTTTTATTCCCAAAAGGTATGACTATTTACAGGGCCAAACACTCTTCAAGTCTTTGCATTCTATTGAAGTTAAATTTGTATGCATATTCTTATTTTGTAGTTGGAAAAAGAATTTGTGAAGCTTGCCATTAAATGGTTTTCACTTGAACAAGTCTTCTAAGAGTCCAACCATCCCAAAGGAGCCCAGATTCCATGTCCCTCACCACAAAAGGGCCAAATGTATATCATCCACTCCTTTTGAATATTGCAGGATCAACCATTTTGCTCTTACCCCTACAAAAGAATGGTTTCAGATAGATGTTGTAATGCGTGTGAGTCTGGGAAGCTTTTTGTTTTTCGCAATATTTTCCCTTGTGATGATTGGAATTAAGACCCAAAAGGATATTCGAAATGGCTGGCATCATGGTGGATGGATTGTGAAGATAATTTGTTGGGTTTTACTGGTAGTCTTGATGTTTTTCCTTCCCAATCCTATTATAAGTGTCTATGGTAATTGTCATCCTTCTTATGCCACATTTTCATTCTCAATTTTAGTGAACTGAAGTTGCATTGTGGTTAATTGTTTTTAATCCAATTTACAAATTACATTATAATAATTGTTAGAACTATCTGTCTGAATTGTTAGAATTTCAGTAGTTTCTTGATTCAGTCTTTAGACAAGGTAATTCTTTGCATCAGATGTTTTTGGAACTTGGTTATGTGGATTCTAAAATGGGTATGGTCTAAAGAGTTTGTAGATTCCAGATTTAGTGAGCGGGTAGCGAATGGGTGCAATGTGGGCAGGTTGATTTGGGAACTATGTGGGCTATCATAAATGTTGCATAAAATGGTGGTAGAAAGTATCAGAACATTTGCTTATAGAATTGACAGAGGTCAAATAAGAAATGGCCCTTATTTATATGGGTATTAGCAGTTTAATAAATAATGTAAACAATCTAGAGTTTCTTCAAATTGTAAGAATTGCCAATCGCAAAAAACATAATACTGGATAAGGCCCTAAATATTAAGAATACAAGTAGAGAATATCAATTCTATTTGAGATACTATTTACACCATTCAAATTAGAAAATTACAAAATGCCAAATGTGTACTTTTGAGAATTGTGATGAACATAGTAGTCTAGAAACAATTTTTGAGGATCAAAAACCCACCCAAGACTTACTGTAAGTAGTTTCAAGAAGCCATCCCAATCATTAAAAGAAAAGTAGTATAGGTCATTCTTACCAACATAGAAGAGGGTCAAGAAATTTGTGCAACTGCCAATCCAAGAGAGTATCCAGAGACCTGTGATAACCTATAAAAATTCAAGGATTAGAAAACCTTTCCTGATGAATATTACTTCTAACATGGTTGAACTAGTCCATTCATCATTACACAGTTCAAAAGGGAAGACTCTTACAAGTAATATACAAAATTGGCAATAACACATTTTATGATGATGTATATAACATTTATTGCAACAATCTGCATTCAATTGTAGGGTAAGCAACTAGATTAAATTAAAATTTCTCACCTCAAATAAAAGGAAAATGCCCGTACCGCAACAAAAGTTTTCATGTCTTTGCTCGACGCAACATCGTGCAGCACATCGAATAAGCGATTGATTTCAAATCTTAAGGCTAAAGCCACATTCTGAAAACATTCTCTAGAGAATAGTATCTTTGGAATGTCTGTGGGTTGCATGTGCAAGTAGAGCATAAACAGAAAATGCATTCAAAAAATGATTACATTTGTAATCCAAATATGATATATGTTCCTTCTTTTTCCATGTATACATATAATGCAGTTTAGGTTTAAACTTGAAACTGTTATTTAAACTTTTAACATAGTTTCAAATCATCAACTAGGTTTTAACACAAATGCACAAGCTACCCCTAAATGGCATGTGAAATAGAAGCAGAGGGGGATTAAGCCTTAGGAAAACTAGGCAGTTGCCTAGGGTGCCAGCAGTCAGGGGGCGCCTGATTCTAAAAATTTCTTTTTGTCGAGTTAATTTTAGAACTTAACTTTAAAATAATTTATCTGAAGACTTAATATTGATCAACCCATTTATAGATATTATTGTATAGTAACATAAATTTCACGCATACACAAAAAACATTTTGTAATATATTTGCAAGTAAAAGAAAATATCACATATCTATAAGCACGTATTATATTTTTGGTATTGTTACCCATTCTCTGATGTAGCTCTAGATTATGTAGGTGTGTAATTTGTTCTAGAAAAAGGTTAATGTATTTTTTATAATGTTGCTGGTGTATCTAGTAGAGATGAGTATAATTAAAGGAAAAAAATTATTTAATTTTCTATACTTAATTTTTGGGGAGAATTTCTATTATTTTGTTATGGAGGAATCCGTAGGCCTAGTCCAAATACAACTCTTCACAAAACCATGGGAGCTACATAAACGTTTTTGTTTCTTTGCAAAAAAATAGTGCTTTATTTCAGGATAGAGTTCATGTCACCTACTTGATAAGGCTAAATCAAACTTGTAAGAAGCCTTGTATAAAATATTATATTTTTACAATCTGAGCATCTCCTACAATTAATTTTTCCCATCAACAAAATCTTTTTCATCCTTCCTGGGATAATTTAATAATGTATATTTTTATCATTTGATTATGACCATGATGTAAATTTAAAAATACAAAAATATAGACATATTTTATTTATTTACTTTATGGAAAAAATAATAAATACATTTTTGAGGAGGGCACCCACTCAAACTATTGCCTAGGGCACTCCCGGCCTTTAATTCGGCCTGAATAGAAGAATGAGGTTTAAGGATTATGCAGGCTTGAAATATTGGTCCTATAGGAACCTTATTGTGACAATAGCCACCAAATCCTATAGTTGACTCACAATGAGAAAACTACTCTTCATTACAATCAGACTTTACACATGTTCTAGAACAAAAGTCCCTAGAATCATAAACAAATGAAAGAGGCAGTGAATGATCTATTTTATCTGATCCTTTGCATTCTTGAGCCATGGTGCCAAAATCACACAACAAGTCTTTTGAGCTTAGGGAGGAAGCGGAGACCTGAATATGAAGATCGAAAAATTAAGGAGAAAATAAGGGACGTTCATATACAAATACAAATACAAATTTTGAAACCAGAATTCCATGAAGAGCAGAAATAACCATACAGATTATAGAAAATTTACTAGATTGATAAATTTAAAGATGTTTTTAAGAATTTGGTCAATATGCAAATGCATGCACAAAAGCAGAAGAACGGAAGAGCCTATCCCTCATGCACGTTAGCAGTGGGGATCAGCAAAACTTGAACCTGTGACCTCGAGGTTCAATGCCATGGGTCCAACCACTACACCGCAACTTTGTTTTTGCAAAATTTTTACCTCCGTGGCATAAGTTGACTTCTCGCAAATGTGTGTGAGAGTTAGGAAAAATGCAAAAGAACCACTACGTTAGATTAGCCAATACAAGGCATCATTCAAACAAACATGAGTGAAATTTGAAATTTCCACAAATGAAAACTACTGGCTACCAATAGCATATAAATGGGGCTCAGACATGGATCAAACATGGGTATCATGTAACATGCAATCGATAAAACTTCAAACCTATTGACCATATGTATTTCCCTTATAATGTTACAGTCACAGAGAAATTGGAGGATTTATATCTGTCTTCTTAGTTTAGGAGCAAAGTTTTAACAAATACATATTGAAGCATTCAAAAAATGGTTGAAATAATGCTATGTAAGATATTTATTAATTTGATAGTGGAAACCATAAGCATTTGGTAACACATTTACTCAATGTAAACCAATGTATTTTGCGACAAGCTTTCCATGTATTCAAGTGGAATTGTTTTTATAAAATAAGCCAAGGAATCACAATTTTTGTGTATCTTCTTATTCTATTAAACTGCCTAATAAGTCTCAATATCTAATTTTCTCCATTGGACATGCACAGGTTAGTGCATGCATGTTAAATATGTGTATTTATAAGTAATTTTTAGAGTTACACTTTTCAAACACATTTTTCCATCTTGTCATAACTCTTTTTATTAAAAAATATTTAAATGCCTCAACAGCTCTGGTATTCCCGATATGCCAAATTTGTTAAGTATATGGTAGCACAAACTGACTAGAAATACAATTTGAAGGAGACAATTCAGCTAAACGAGTAGAACCACTACACCGCAACTTTGTTTTTGCAAAATTTTGACCTCCGTGACATAAGTTGACTTCTCGCAAAGCTTTGTAAATTATATCACTTTTTTCATATTGAAATGTTTTAAAGGTTAGACCTCACGTTTGCGCTATTTAAATTAATTGGTTCATCTATATTTCTACACAACCAAAATCAATCACACCCCTTATCAACATCAACTAAAAAAAGTAATAACTATCCCTCTAAATCAAATAACATATACCATTCTAGCGTTCACATTGCATTGTACACATGTGATTGCTAGTTATTAATAGAGACATGACCAGTTATAAATATGTTATGAGATCATGTTTTTCTCAAAAATGCTGAAGCCTGCAATAATATCTAAATTTGTAAGCCAATCAAATAAAAGAAAAATAAATTTTTACAATTATTTTGTTAAAAATTGTACAGATTTACTAATATTTATTAATGTGAAAACTACTTTATTTGTTTATGAAAATAATAACAATCCCTCCTTAGTTCAAAAGTACAATTAATAATAACTGATTAACAAAAGTTGAAACCTATAATATAATCTCCTATGGGCAATACTAATGAGATCTCATCTTTACCAAACCAATAAAAACTTAAAATAAACCAATTACCAATAAATAGACAAAATATTAAGTAGCGACTCCATTCAACAATATTCACTTTTAGTCAATCAATTAAAAGAGGTCTCCACTCTCCACTAAGGAATTTTGTTGACAACTAATAAATTAAACTAAAATTATCACCTTCTGAAAATATTATCTTCCATTTCCTTTATTTCGAGCAAAGCAGGGTACGAAGATTTATTTTAGATATGAATAATTAGGTTTATTACTTCATGACCAGCCAATGCCACGGATCTCAATAAAAGATCGGTACTACTTTAAGGCTGACCCTATCCCTCACGTAAGTTTGCATGGGGGTTATGTGGCATGTGATGCATGGGGTTATGCCCCTTGTATCCTATGCTAAAGTTGACCGGTCTTCTCCCTCTGCCTCCGTTTCTCTATGCCTCCGTTTGTCTCGCATTCTTTTCTCGTCCATCAAATCAATAGCCGTGCCTCCTTTGTCTCTGCGTCCTTTTCTCGCTCCACCATCATCTCTCGCCAATCAATAGCTATCAAGAATAAATTTAAATTTCAAATTCTAAATTTTCCCACGCAATCATTCCTTTTCCTTTGTATGCCTGTCCAACTTCTTTTTCTCTTGTTTTGCTGCAAGGTGTTGGGTTGGCTTCCAATCCATCTCAGCCCTCTTTTCCACACTCGCAAATGAGGATTGCAGAAGCCTTTGGAGATTTTATCGGAGCAAATTTCACCGAAATTGTGATTTTCGACTATGTATTATCTTTGGGTTTCTAAAGTGGCACTCGTGTTGAAAATCCCGTCCATAGTCTTCATGATCTACGGCGCGCTTTGTATAGCCTACGGTTTTTCTCCGAGAAGATCTCAAGGCAATGAAATCACTCACTGATGATTTGCTTCGACGGCCTCCCGATTTTCCGTCGACTCACCCGATATCGACCATTTGAAGTGGCCTCTGATCGCCCACCGCAACGCCCATTTACACACCATCCGTGATGCATTCGTGAGAGAGGCGACCACCATGGGCATCTCTCGCGTGGGTTCGATAAAGCCTTTTGATGCCTCGCCGATGCAACGACCGGGATCCACCAAAGTTGGAGCGGCTGCTCCGATGATCGACCAGTTCGACAACGAGTACGTGGTCCGGAAGATTTATGGGGCCAATTCCATGGTGGAAGTAAAACCCGAGAGTAATATGCCCGGCGTTTGTAGATGCGGGGAATATTCCGGGACTTCCATTGTGATGGGCACGCATCGGTTGCAAGATAATCTGCAATTTGATTTAATAGAGTTCAAGCTCTACTTCACTCCTCATTGCTGGCCTCGAATACCACCTTTGCTCCAATTTCAATTTTACCTCCCCTTCCAAATCTCCGTTTATCGCCCCTTAACTTATTTTAAGGTTTCTCGTTGAAACTTATTTCACGGTTTCTCGTTGACTCACGCATATAAATAAAGATCTGCGAATATTATAGTTCATGAAAAAACTTTACTGACCATGGCAAGTGCTATTTCATTCTTTTAAGATATTTATGGCAAAACGCCTACATATAAATATCTAAAACAAATGTGGTCAAGCGCATAAGCTATACAAGTTTCGCTTCCAAAGCTTCACACAACTTGTTATTCTCGTCCCCGTGCTTCATAATGCTAATCCAAATATAGGGCAAACTGTTTTTCGATGGAAACGTTAAAGGGGACATTTGAAAGAGTTAAATAGAGAGGAAAGAACTCGGAGAGAGGAAGAGTGGAGAAGAAGAAGGGGTTTGAGGGTGGAGAAGTGTGAGGGTTGCAAAAATGGAAAGGGGAAACAATGTGAAACTCAACCATCAACCACCCGATGACATTTAGGTAAATCATATAAAGGAGACCAGCGGTAAAACAAGAAAATATTTGTCGATCGAGGTTGTAAAATCAATATTTTTTATTGGAAGACATTAATTTTTTTATATACTTGACGAGGAAATGAATGGAAAGTTGGAAACGAACGTGAGGGAAGTAAATAATTGTGGATTCAAAGCGTCAACAGCTTTGATTGGCCGGTGTTCAAGTTGTTAGATAAAGCAAAGACAAGGATAAAGTTCACCAGTCAAGTTTGCCAATGGATAAAGTTCAAACAAAATAATATTTTTATCTTTTTAATTTTCTAAAATATGCACAAATATGTCGAAGAGATGGAGTAGAGGGAGTTATCCATCCTTTGCTTTCACTCGGCACATATATAATACAAAATCATGTCAAAAACTTATTGTATAAAAAATATGGATAAAGTTTGAGTTTATGTTTGGCAAGGACAAAGTTCGGAGAAGTTCAAACTCTTTCCATAAAAATCGATGTACCTTGTGACACGCTTTCCATCAACAAGCTACACTAATTCTATACCAGACACAGTTTCCAGCAACAAGCTACACTAATTCTAAAAATCGATGTACCTTGTGACACAGTTTTATGCATTTTAGTGCTTGTTTGAATTTTGCATTGATGGGAAGCAAATTTAATGCCATGTATCGACTATACCAGACATGCATTGAATTAAGATCTCTTCTTTAGCAAAGTAATGCACTATTATTTGGCTCTGTGCAAAACCATACGCTTTAGTTTATAATTTTTCAATATGCATTAGACTGTGCTAAGAATTATGTTATATTTTGATTACGAATGTGTTTTAAATTTTCATTTGCTTCTATAATGGGATTGTTTGTTTCTGTTGAATATTTTCTTTAGTTCCACACCTTCTATATACTCTTTTCTTCCAAACCATTTTCTTAAGCCATGGAAAGTGTTTTGTTTCTTGGTGATTGCAGTCATTCATTACCCAGGATCCATATGATCGAGACTTGCTTGTGAAAAACTTGAAACCATTTGATATTCCTGTTCTGAACTACACTGGAAATAGACAAATGCAAAATAAACCTCTGGTGGTATCAGATATGGTAAGGTTTATTATTTTATCAAATCAATCTTTGTATCTAGAGTGGTTCTTATGCAGTGTGATACGTAATGTTCATTAATGTATTATAGATGCACAATCTGGGGATCACATCAAGGCTTGATGAAGTATTTGAGGCCCCATCTGCTGTGAAGGAAGTTTTAATCAGTCAGGCTGCACTAGATCATTCGGTATGTTCATATATGCGTTGTTTATCACAAAGACAGTGGTGTTTTATAATGAGATTATGAGTTAGCATTATCTGACATGTATTATGTAAGCGGAATTTGGTGGAAATGCAGCTGAATCCCTAGCAGACGCGCGATAAGACCACAAATTAATTTTGGTGAATATTGTATTAATTTGTATGATGTATGTGAACTATTTTCTTTTCTCCTCTTAGTTCATTGGTTCAGAAGAGACCAACCGTAGAGCTGATGATGCAAACAAGTTAGGAGTGATGGATCTATGGACTCCTGAAAATCACTATCGTTGGTCAATTTCTCGGTATGGAGGCCATGTCTCGGCTAGTGTGAATCCAGTACAGGGATCACGACTTTTTGCTTCCAGTAAGTGACAACTTAACTTTGGGGTCCCATTAGTTCATATATTGACTTGCTTGGCTTCATATGTTTGTATTATTTGAAGATATTTTTCACATGAAGAGGTCTCATTTTTCTCTATTTCAGATGTGGATATGAGAGAAGTCAATGAAATCACCTCCAAAAAAGAGAGAATGTGAAGAGCATATTGCAAAAATAGATGAAGATATTAGGTCAATATCAAGTGAACAAAGGCGTGTAGAAGATGAAGCTGCAGATCTTCAAAGAAAACGGGTGGGATGCAAAGCTAGAATGTATCTTTGTTTAGCACTTTGGTTTCCTTTAGTTGCAAATAATGTATGTTACTAGATTTTAATATTTAATTTAAGGATTCTTTCGAGGATTAAGTCTTATTTGTCAATGGAAAAAGAAGAGGACTTGGAAACAACAATATCTAGGCTTACTCGACATGATATTCTATAAAAATCGATGTACCTTGTGACACGTTTCCAGCAACAAGCTACACTAATTCTATACATCACTAAGACTACAATATGTTATCTTGAGTAAAATCGAAGTAGGGCAGCAGATTGTGATTCAGTGAATTCAATAAGCAGACAATCTTAGGAGTTAACGAGATCATTTTGGTATCAAAGTTGATTCGTATCTCCGAATTATGAAAAGTATTGACTGATTTGTATGACACATCGATGAGATCGTAGCAAGAAGAATTGCTACCTTACAAACTGGAGATATCTACAAGAAGGTAGAGTCAAAGGGTGAAAGAAATGCCAAAAAAGGCAGAGGACTTTCCCAAGAGTTGCATCATTACAATCATGTCAATGTATGATGTCAATGTATGATTGCCACAATTTCTATTCAAATTTTTGTTTGCATTTAAAGATTAACTTCATGTTTATTATTTAACCATGAGTATAAAAGTGAATTACATATAGGATTTGTTGATTGAAGTCGTGTCTCTCAAGCGATGCTTTGCAGAAGAACAACTTACGATTGTCGAGCTTGATATGAAGGTGATTATGTTGCTTATGATCTGTAAAAATTCTTTCAATAGTGTCCTCTAGCATTTGATTTCATTACTTGTTGGCATTAACTAAGAATATTTATTGGTAGAAGGTGTTTGGAATGGTTCTATAGAGCCTTGAGAATTTATGCAAATGAACGAGTGCTTTTGTTCTATGTTTTTTACACAAAAGGTTCATTATGTTCAAACATGGGCTTTGCCTGAAGTGTATAATACATGAAAAAGGGGTATCGATTCTTCCTAAGACACTAGTATCACCCAGGACTTTCCTTTGGGCTTGATGTCAATGTATGATTGCCACAATTGTGGTCGTCAAGGTCATTGGGAAATGTGCTCTGTATCTAGTGTGACTTCAAGGAGCATGCTCATCAGGAATTGTACTCAAATTATTTGTATATAAGGTGGCCCATCTTGCCACTAGACCATAAGACAACCAACACATTGTCCAACTATTCCAGTATTACTTGTTTTAAAATTTCGAGTTATGGTAAATCCCTAGACCTTAATGAGATTCTAAATTCCATATACATTTCCATATCCTAAGATCCTTTCTTTTTTTTCTGGTCCCTTGATGTATTATACTTGTTACGGTTAGCAATCCTATTGACTGTAGGGTAGTCAGCGACCTTACTAAAAGTACTTGTCATTGGCTGTATGCTTGGAAGTCAGACTTCAATGCTGATTGCTCGAAAAGACAGGTGTATGCATACAAAGAAAGATTGAGGGCACGGTGGTAGAGGAGAACAACAACATGAATATGAGAACGTGACATGCTCGTTGAGGAGGATCTACCGAGCTAAGAGGTACACCAACTATAATGAATATAGCTTCTAAGAATATCGTTTTCCACCGTTTAGCCCGGGTGACAACGTAATCCGTTGTCGTCGTGTCGAAATTAAATTGTGAGAGGATGAATTGGAAAGTATTCCAGTTTAATTGAATCAAACAACTTCTAATAGAGTATTCAGCGCTAAACAATCTTTATAAATGCAGGTCGTCAAAGAAACAACGTATTACGTTGAGAAACCACCTTCTTAGATATAGATCCTGTTGGCGCACCAAGATCTTAAATTATAGTTTTATACAGTACACCATGTACCTTACAAGCCTAAGAACAAGTCGGTCATCGTTATCGCGGGCAACAACGTAATGTGTTGTTAAATTGCTGTACTCATAGTAGCTCGGAGTTAAAAGGTAAATGTGGACAGCTTAGGGCGAAATGACCTTACTAAAAGTACTTGTCATTGGTGTATGCTTGGAAGTCGACTTCAATGCTGATTGCTCAAAAGACAGTGTATGCATACAAAGAAAGATTGAGGGCACGGTGGTAGAGAAGAACAACATGAATATGAGAACGTGACATGCTCGTTGAGGAGGATCTACCGAGCTAAGAGGTACACCAACCGTAATGAATATAGCTTCTAAGAATATCGTTTTCCACCGTTTAGCCCGGGCGACAACGTAATGCGTTGTCGTCGTGTCGAAATTAAATTGTGAGAGGATGAACTGGAAAGTATTCCAGTTTAATTGAATCAAACAACTTCTAATAGAGTATTCAGCGCTAAACAAACTTTATAAATGGAGGTCGTCAAAGAAACAACGTATTACGTTGACAAACCACCTTCTTAGATATAGATCCTGTTGGCGCACAAAGATCTTAAATTATAGTTTTATACAGTACACCATGTACCTTATGGAGCCTAGTAACGAGTCAGGGCATCGTTATCACGGCAACAACGTAATGTGTTGTTAAATTGTTGTACTCGTAGTAGGAGGGAAAGGATTTGAAATTATTTTAAAGTAATATAATGAAACAAATTTGAATAGTTTCATAATACTATGATGTGCAAAAAAATCTTTAGAACTTCATGTCGTTGACGCAACAACGTATTACGGGAAAACAACCTACTTTTATATACATCCCGTAGGCACATAAGAATGTGGCATCATAGTTTTATACACTATAATGACCATACCCTCAGTAAATATAACGTATTCCATCATTTAGATTGGGCGACAACGTAATATGTTGTTGTATTGTTGTAATGAAAAAACTCTCTCAGAAAAATCATACCTTGAATATTAGATATAAGAATCTGAATTACCATTCAACTTATAATTTCTTTGTTTTCAATTAGCCTTGTTTCAAATAAATCTTGCAAACACTAACCAGAATTGTTATTCCTTTCAACTTTGATAGATGATCGGGAAAGTAGTTCAAAACTTAAAGAAACACTCTGATTTGACATTATAGTTTTATACAGTACACTAAGCATATTTTGTAAGATTAATGTGTTGGATAGTCGTTATTAGGGGTAACAACGTAATACGTTGTTGATCTATTATACTTAAAGTAGGAGGGGATGAATTGAAAATTATTTAAAAATGATTGAATAAAACAACTTTGAATAGATTCGTAACACTGTGCAGTGAAAAAAACATTAAAAATGCATGTCGTCGTTGCAACAACGTATTACATGGAACCACAACCTATTTTGATATAGATCTCGTAGGCACATAAAAATTTGGCGTCGTAGTTTTATATAATATAATGACTATATCGTGTAACAATAACATGTTTTCTCATCATTTATTATGGGTGACAACGTAATACGTTGTTGAACTATTATAATTAAAGTAAGAGGGAATAAGTTTGATATTATTACAAAATATTTGAATGAAACAACTTTGAATAGATTATGCAGTGCAAAACATACATAAAAATGAAGGTAGTGGAAGAAACAACGTATTACGTGGGGATAAAACGTACTTTGATATAAATTTTGTAGGCACTAAGATTTGACATTGTAGTTTTATATTGTCCATTGAGTATTTTCTATGAAAACTTAATGTGTTGGATCATCGTTATTATGGGTCACAACAAATTACGTTGTTGAATTGTTTTATTCAAAGGAAGAGGGAATCAATTAAAAATTATTCAAAAATAATTGAATGAAATCAATTGAGTAAGGTCATAAAACTATGTTTTACAAAACAAGCATGTGATTTCCTTGTTTGAATTTTGTAATTAAACACTAAAAGGCAGACCCATAAGAAATAAGATGCCAAAATGAATTGAAAGGACCCAAAATATGTGAGCAAGATACAAAGAGGTCGGGGGCACCCAGAGGGGATGTGAGTGCCTTGGCGTTGGCGTCCTGGTTAGGCGCTGGTGTTTAGAGCCAGAAAAGGTGAAGTAATAAAAGACAGATTGGGTGGTGGAGTGTGTAAGGCAAAGAAGGAAACCAAAAAGAAAACAAAAAGGAAAAAGACAGTGGTCAATTAGTACTTTTATCGCTTAGGAATCATATGAATAGTGTTATGTGATCAGGACTAGAAATATACCCAAAGTGCATGATATAGTGTCTATAACAGGTCATATTTTTCTCTGGACCATTTTATAGACTTTTTGGTATGTCAATTGTTTTATTTCTGCTTTTGATTCAACCAATTGATCTTTTATCAATTAGAGGTTGAGCTCTCTCTTCTTGTAATTTTGTAAAGGTTCAGGGATGTTTTAAGAGAAAAATCTATAGCTTGAAATTCCATGCATTCGCTAGAAACAATTTCGGGTGCCTCAAATTTGCTTTTTATATACTAGAAAATTTGAGTTTTTATAGTCCAAAAAATTGGGCATTTAATTACGTAGGTCCTCAACGATCACAATGGCCCCCTTTCCCAAAATCTGCAGGTCTTTTGGCTATACCAACCATTGGCAAAAACAAAACCCTGTTGTCCTATGTCGAACGTTAAAATGTTAGGCTAAATGTATAAAGCAAGAGAAACGATGGGATAAAGGAAATAAAAAATCTCCACAATTCTCCCCAACCATCCAATTAGTCACACAAAAAATAAGCCATGATTAATACAAAGGAACAGAAGAAGGCAAAGAGGAAAGGCTATCTCCGAGCACAATCCGCCCACCACGACCACAATCGTAGACCACGGAAATGCAACCGTGCCAACAAAATGAATATTTATGAAACCCCTTCAACCATGAATAGAACTTAAAACAATAGAACAGGAAGAAAGCAAGAAAAACCCCTAACCGCAGCCAAGTAGAGGTCATGCATATAACGAATAGTCCACAACATAAAGAAATGTGAGTGAGGAAAACAAATAAATTGTCAATAAAATATAAAATTTGACAATGAAGGAAAAACAACCACCAATGAAAAGCAAAGGAAATAAAACATTCCGCTAAGGTAAACTATATTCGCCATCAAATGTGGAATCTCACCTTACATAAAGCCATCAAATTCCAAAAATCTGCCATTAGTAACCCACCGCCCCACTGCTTCACAATTCATCATCCACAATGAAAACAATAGTATCCTACCACGACAAGTACTAATATGTTTACGTTTTAAAGAAGAGGAAGTGGAAATTAAACCATTGAAGTGAACTAAACTGAAGGAAAATGTACAAGATGAAAACTAAGTGATGATTTTTTTTTTTGGTTTTTTTCGCTTTTCCATTCCTTAATTGTTAAGAGGGTAGCATTGAATTGAGAACAGGAAAAAAGGACACCTCCATGCCTTTGTTTCCTCCATATTTTTTCCTTTCCCTCTTTTTGTTTGTAAGGGAAGATCAAATCATCTTTGTAATATAAATGTTTCCTCCAAAATATGAGTAGAGATGTTGACAATCTATGTAATCTAGTGTCCTATTTTGTACACTACACATAAAAAAATTCATCTATATTTTTCCTATTAAATGACGAGATATATGGAGGCCTTCTAACAATCTATAAATTAGGGAAAAGGGGGAAAAAGGGTAAAAATGGATATATTCTTAGAGAAGTTGTAAGATAAATTCAAGCTTTGACATTGATGAAGTCGAAATAACTACAACCCCCGGTAGACATGTATGCTATTGCCATCCAAAGGTTCAGAGAGGCTTACTTAGATGTCAAGTCTCAGTCGAATTTAATAAACTTATTAAAGACTATGCTAAACAAATTGAACAATACAAATGACAAGGATTTTTAAAAACATGTTGGCCAATGATTGTTACTTCCGCATTGCTAGAGTGGTCCAAGAGCTAAAGAATACCATATTGGCAAATAAAATAATGAAGTTGTGTTTCTGCATACTGGCAGTGAGGTGAGAAACAAGTCAACAAAGATGAGAAGCTCCTAAAGTTGTTGAGGGTAGTCATCAAGAATCCGCCCCAGTATAGACACCTGTATGCATGCATATTTATATGTCCATTAGATTCTTAATTTGGAAACGAAGAAAACATTTCAAATAATGAATGAGGTGTGATGGGAGTTTTAAGAGGCTTGTGAGCCTCGAAAGAGAACATTTTTTTATTATTTGATGCTTTAAATGTAGAAAAAGAGGCATAACCCATCTAATAAGTTTTTAAAGTTTTCATTGGTAGTTTTTATTTTAACGTATACATTATGTCATTCATGCTTGTGTGTTGTTTTTATAGATATTTTTTATAAATTATTTATTTTATTAACACTATATATTTTTATATTTAGAAGTGTTTATTATATATATATATATATATATATATATATATATATATATATATATATATATATATATATATATTATGTTGAGAGGCGTTCCTCCAATGGCAGGTAAGACTGTAATGGAGTGTGTTGTTCAATTTTATTCTTGACATTAAATTTGACATTCATTTGACTGTCATGTGACAGTTCATTCATAAATTTGACTTTTATTGGACTGTCACTTAAATAATTTTGTTTCTTTTTTCTTGGAGAAGTCAATCAAAAATAGTAATATCTTGGCCATGTAGTAATGTTTGAGTCTTTTTTCTTGAATATATATTTTTGAGACTTACACAATAGCGTACTTAAATGATTCCATTTGCCACAAATCAACGGTAAATTGATAGAGAATTTAATGAAGTTGTTGATTAAAGAAGTACGTAAAAATCAAACATAAAAATATTGAAATTGATATCTATTGGTGTATTTCACATTGATACTTTTATTTATATTTATTTTTAATTGTTTTTTTTTGGTATATTTATATTACCCTTACATAGTTAGATAGGTGTCTCGTGATTGATATCTCTCGGTATATTTTAGATAGATTTATTTAAGATATCTATACTAGTATTAATATAATTGTTTTATTGAATCTGAATATTTGTATGGGATAGTTGTACACAATTCTTATGTTTAATTGCTAAAGATTGAGAAAATTATCTTTCCATCAATTTTATCATGGGCACCTTTTGCACCATCATACACACCCTTAACCTACAATTTATTTAATATACTCATAAAATATTTGATATCTATACATCTTTATTTATCAAAAATATATACATTTAAAAAATAGACATGTTTTCTTTTCAAGAGTACCATTTTTTAAATTTAGATTGATAGCATCCCAACACCATATAAATATATGCATATTAATTTTCAGTAGTTGTTTAAGTTTATAATACGCATCAAATCAATTTTTATTGGCTGAACATATAAACAATTTTTATTGGTGAACATATAAACAAATTTTTTTAATCTTTTGATATGGCGCAACAGTTTACGATAAACAATTTTTTTAATCTTGCTTGATAGCTATTGATTTGACAGAGATGATGGCTGGACAGAAAAGGACGCAGAGACAAAGGAGGCACAGCTATTGATTTGACTGGATAGAAAAGAACGCAGAGACAAACGGAGGCATAGAGAAACGGAGGCGAGGGAGAAGATCGGTCAACTTTAGCATAGGATACGAGGGGCATAACCCCATGCATCACATGCCACATAACCCCCCATGCAAACTTACATGAGGGATAGGGTCATCCAGATTCCAAATTACATGTGATCTACAAATCACCTTTTTCGAGCAATATTTCTAAGCTACGGCAGGACTATCCCACTACGACTCTTGTTTTTACATTAAATTCAATATGTATTTCACCTTAACTTAAAATTTTATTTTCAAACATTTATAAATGTAAAGAGAATGTTTGATATAGTCGTTGTTCTTAAATTAGTAAACTTTGTGAACTATTTTAATTTTTTTATTCATCTTTATTGATGCAATGTTGGACGTAGGACAACAGGGTTTTGTTTTTGTCAATGGTTGGTATAGCCAAAAGACCTGCAAATTTTGGGAAAGGGGGTCACTTGATCGTTGAGGACCTACGTAATTAAATGCCCAATTTTTTGGACTATAAAAACTCAAATTTTCTAGTATATAAAAAGCAAATTTGAGGCACCCGAAATTGTTTCTAGCGAATGCATGGAATTTCAAGCTATAGCTTTTTCTCTTAAAACATCCCTTGAACCTTTACAAAATTACAAGAAGAGAGAGCTCAACTTCTAATTGATAAAAGATCGGTTGGTTGAATCAAAAGCATAAATAAAACAATTGACATACCAAAAAGTCTATAAAATGGTCCAGAGAAAAATATGACCTGTTATAGACACTATATCATGCACTTTGGGTATATTTCTAGTCCTGATCACATAACACTATTCATATGATTCCTAAGCGATAAAAGTACTAATTGACCACTGTCTTTTTCCTTTTTGTTTTCTTTTTGGTTTCCTTCTTTGCCTTACACACTCCACCACCCAATCTGTCTTTTATTACTTCACCTTTTCTGGCTCTAAACACCAGCGCCTAACCAGGACGCCAACGCCAAGGCACTCACATCCCCTCTGGGTGCCCCCGACCTCTTTGTATCTTGCTCACATATTTTGGGTCCTTTCAATTCATTTTGGCATCTTATTTCTTATGGGTCTCGCTTTTTAGTGTTTAATTACAAAATTCAAACAAGGAAATCACATGCTTGTTTTGTAATACATAGTTTTATGACCTTACTCAATTGATTTCATTCAATTATTTTTGAATAATTTTTAATTGATTCCCTCTTCCTTTGAATAGAACAATTCAACAACGTAATTTGTTGTGACCCATAATAACGATGATCCAACACATTAAGTTTTCATAGAAGATACTCAATGTACAATATAAAACTACAATGTCAAATCTTAGTGCCTACAAAATTTATATCAAAGTAGGTTTTATCTCCACGTAATACGTTGTTTCTTCCACTACCTTCATTTTTATGTATGTTTTGCACTGCATAATCTATTCAAAGTTGTTTCATTCAAATATTTTGTAATAATATCAAACTTATTCCCTCTTACTTTAATTATAATAGTTCAACAACGTATTACGTTGTCACCCATAATAAATGATGAGAAAACATGTTATTCTTACACGATATAGTCATTATATTATATAAAACTACGACGCCAAATTTTTATGTGCCTACGAGATCTATATCAAAATAGGTTGTGGTTCCATGTAATACGTTGTTCTAACGACGACATGCATTTTTAATGTTTTTTTCAATGCATAGTGTTACGAATCTATTCAAAGTTGTTTTATTCAATCATTTTTAAATAATTTTCAATTCATCCCCTCCTACTTTAAGTATAATAGATCAACAACGTATTACGTTGTTACCCCTAATAACGACTATCCAACACATTAATCTTACAAAATATGCTTAGTGTACTGTATAAAACTATAATGTCAAATCAGAGTGTTTCTTTAAGTTTTTGAACTACTTTCCCAGTCATCTATCAAAGTTGAAAGGAATAACAATTCTGGTTAGTGTTTGCAAGATTTATTTGAAACAAGGCTAATTGAAAACAAAGAAATTATAAGTTGAATGGTAATTCAGATTCTTATATCTAATATTCAAGGTAAGATTTTTCCTGAGAGAGTTTTTGTTACAACAATACAACAACATATTACGTTGTCGCCCAATCTAAATGATGGAATACGTTATATTTACAGGCTATGGTCATTATAGTGTATAAAACTATGATGCCACATTCTTATGTGCCTACGGGATGTATATAAAAGTAGGTTGTTTTCCCACGTAATACGTTGTTGCGTCAACGACATGAAGTTCTAAAGATTTTTTTGCACATCATAGTATTATGAAACTATTCAAATTTGTTTCATTATATTACTTTAAAATAATTTCAAATCCTTTCCCTCCTACTATGAGTACAACAATTTAACAACACATTACGTTGTTGCCCGCGATAACGATGCCCTGACTCGTTACTAGGCTCCATAAGGTACATGGTGTACTGTATAAAACTATAATTTAAGATCTTGGTGCGCCAACAGGATCTATATCTAAGAAGGTGGTTTCTCAATGTAATACGTTGTTTCTTTGACGACCTGCATTTATAAAGTTTGTTTAGCGCTGAATACTCTATTAGAAGTTGTTTGATTCAATTAAACTGGAATACTTTCCAGTTCATCCTCTCACAATTTAATTTCGACACGACGACAACGCATTACGTTGTCGCCCGGGCTAAACGGTGGAAAACGATATTCTTAGAAGCTATATCCATTACGGTTGGTGTACCTCTTAGCTCGGTAGATCCTCCTCAACGATCATGTCACGTTCTCATATTCATGTTGTTGTTCTTCTCTACCACCGTGCCCTCAATCTTTCTTTGTATGCATACACCCGTCTTTTCGAGCAAACAGCATTGAAGTCTGACTTCCAAGCATACAGACCAATGACAAGTACTTTTAGTAAGGTCGCCGATCGCCCTAATCGTCCACATTTACCTTTTAACTCCGAGCTACTATGAGTACAGCAATTTAACAACACATTACGTTGTTGCCGCGATAACGATGACTGACTTATTCTTAGGCTCTGTAAGGTACATGGTGTACTATATAAAACTATAATTTAAGATCTTGGTGCGCCAACAGGATCTATATCTAAGAAGGTGGTTTCTCAACGTAATACGTTGTTTCTTTGACGACCTGCATTTATAAAGATTGTTTAGCGCTGAATACTCTATTAGAATTTGTTTGATTCAATTAAACTGGAATACTTTCCAATTCATCCTCTCACAATTTAATTTCGACATGACGACAACGGATTACGTTGTCACCCGGGCTAAACGGTGGAAAACGATATTCTTAGAAGCTATATTCATTATAGTTGGTGTACCTCTTAGCTCGGTAGATCCTCCTCAACGAGCATGTCACGTTCTCATATTCATGTTGTTGTTCTCCTCTACCACCGTGCCCTCAATCTTTCTTTGTATGCATACACCACTTTGTCTTTTCGAGCAATCGGCATTGAAGTCGACTTCCAAGCATACTGACCCATGACAAGTACTTTTAGTAAGGTCATGACTACCCTACGATCAATAGGATTGCTAACCGTAACAAGTATAATACATCAAGGACCAGAAAAAAAAGAAAGGATCTTAGGATATGGAAATGTATATGGAATTTAGAATCTCATTAAGGTCTAGGGATTTACCATAACTCGAAATTTTAAAACAAGTAATCTTTGGAATAGTTGGACAATGTGTTGGTTGTCTTATGGTCTAGTGGCAAGATGGTCCACCTTATATACAAATAATTTGAGTACAATTCACGATGAGCATGCTCCTTGAAGTCACACTAGATACGAGCACATTTCCCAATGACCTTGACGACCACAATTGTGGCAATCGTACATTGACATCAAGCCCAAAGGAAAGTCTGGGTGATACTAGTGTCTTAGGAAGAATCGATACCCCTTTTTCATGTATTATACACTTGAGCAAAGCCCATGTTTGAACATAATGAACCTTTTGCGTAAAAACATAGAACAAAAGCACTCGTTCATTTGCATAAATTCCCAAGGCTCTATAGAACCATTCCAAACACCTTCTACTAATAAATATTCTTAGTTAATGCCAACAAGTAATGAAATCAAATGCTAGAGGACACTATTGAAAGAATTTTTACGGATCATAAGCAACATAATCACCTTCATATCAAGCTCGACAAATGTAAGTTTGTTCTTACGCAAAGCATCGCTTGAGAGACACGACTTCAATCAACAAATCCTATATGTAATTCACTTTTATACTCATGGTTAAATAATAAACATGAAGTTAATCTTTAAATGCAAACAAAAATTTGAATAGAAATTGTGGCAATCATACATACATCATACATGATTGTAATGATGCAACTCTTGGGAAAGTCCTCTGCCTTTTTTGGCATTTCTTTCACCCTTTGACTCTACCTTCTTGTAGATATCTCCAGTTTGTAAGGTAGCAATTCTTCTTGCTATGATCTCATCAGTGTCATACAAATCAGTCAATACTTTTCATAATTCCGGAGATACGAATCAACTTTGATACCAAAATGATCTGTTAACTCCTAAGATTGTCTGCTTATTGAATTCACTGAATCACAATCTGCTGCCCTACTTCGATTTTAATCAAGATAACATATTGTAGTCTTAGTGATGTATAGAATTAGTGTAGCTTGTTGCTGGAAACTATGTCACAAGGTACATCGATTTTTATAGAATATCATGTCAGTAAGCCTAGATATTGTTGTTTCCAAGTCCTCTTCTTTTTCCATTGACAAATAAGACTTAATCCTCGAAAGAATCCTTAAATTAAATATTAAAATCTAGTAACATACATTATTTGCAACTAAAGGAAACCAAAGTGCTAAACAAAGATACATTCTAGCTTTGCATCCCACCCGTTTTCTTTGAAGATCTGCACTTCATCTTCTACACGCCTTTGTTCACTGATATTGACCTAATATCTTCATCTATTTTTGCAATATGCTCTTCACATTCTCTCTTTTTTGGAGGTGATTTCATTGACTTCTCTCATATCCACATCTGAAATAGAGAAAAATGAGACCTCTTCATGCGAAAAATATCTTCAAATAATACAAACATATGAAGCCAAGCAAGTCAATATATGAACTAATGGGACCCCAAAGTTAAGTTGTCACTTCTTTGGAAGCAAAAAGTCGTGATCCTGTCTCGGATTCACACTAGCCGAGACATGGCCTCCATACCGAGAAATTGACCAACGATAGTGATTTTCAGGAGTCCATAGATCCATCACTCCTAACTTGTTTGCATCATCAGCTCTACGGTTGGTCTCTTCTGAACCAATGAACTAAGAGGAGAAAAGAAAATAGTTCACATACATCATACAAATTAATACAATATTCACCAAAATTAATTTGTGGTCTTATCCCACGTCTGCTAGGGATTCAGCTGCATTTCCACCAAATTCCGCTTACATAATACATGTCAGATAATGCTAACTCATAATCTCATTATAAAACACCACTGTCTTTGTGATAAACAACACATATATGAACATACCGAATGATCTAGTGCAGCCTGACTGATTAAAACTTCCTTCACAGCAGATGGGGCCTCAGATACTTCATCAAGCCTTGATGTGATCCCCAGATTGTGCATCTATAATACATTAATGAACATTACGTATCACACTGCATAAGAACCACTCTAGATACAAAGATTGATTTGATAAAATAATAAACCTTACCATATCTGATACCACCAGAGGTTTATTTTGCATTTGTCTATTTCCAATGTAGTTCGAGCAGGGAATATCAAATGGTTTCAAGTTTTTCACAAGCAAGTCTCGATCATATGGATCCTGGGTAATGAATGACTGCAATCACCAAGAAACAAAACACTTTCCATGGCTTAAGAAAATGGTTTGGAAGAAAAGAGTATATAGAAGGTTTGGAACTAAAGAAAATATTCAACGAAAACAAAACAATCCCATTATAGAAGCAAATGAAAATTTAAAACACATTCGTAATCAAAATATAACATAATTCTTAGCACGATCTAATGCATATTGAAAAATTATAAACTAAAGCGTATGGTTTTGCACAGAGCCAAATAATAGTGCATTACTTTGCTAAAGAAGAGATCTTAATTCAATGCATGTCTGGTATAGTCGATACATGGCATTAAATTTGCTTCCCATCAATGCAAAATTCAAACAAGCACTAAAATGCAGAAAACTGTGTCACAAGGTACATCGATTTTTAGAATTAGTGTAGCTTGTTGCTGGAAACTGTGTCTGGTATAGAATTAGTGTAGCTTGTTGATGGAAATTGTGTCACAAGGTACATCGATTTTTATGGAAAGAGTTTGAACTTCTCCGAACTTTGTCCTTGCCAAACATAAACTCAAACTTTATCCATATTTTTTATACAATAAGTTTTTGACATGATTTTGTATTATATATGTGCCGAGTGAAAGCAAAGGATGGATAACTCCCTCTACTCCATCTCTTCGACATATTTGTGCATATTTTAGAAAATTAAAAAGATAAAAATATTATTTTGTTTCGAACTTTATCCATTGGCAAACTTGGACTGAACTTTATCCTTGTCTTTGCCTTATCTAACAACTTGAACACCGGCCAATTGAAACTGTTGACGCTTTGAATCCACAATTATTTACTTCCCTCACGTTCGTTTCCAACTTTCCATTCATTTCCTCGTCAAGTATCTAAAAAAATTAATGTCTTCCAATAAAAAATATTGATTTTACAACCTCGATCGACAAATATTTTCTTGTTTTACTGCTGGTCTCCTTTATATGATTTACCTAAATGTCATCTGGGTGGTTGATGGTTGAGTTTCACATTGTTTCCCCTTTCCATTTTTGCAACCCTCACACTTCTCCACCCTCAAACCCCTTCTTCTTCTCCACTCTTCCTCTCTCCTGAGTTCTTTCCCTCCTATTTAACTCTTTCAAATGTCCCCTTTAACGTTTCCATCGAAAAACAGTTTGCCCTATATTTGGATTAGCATTATGAAGCACGGGGACAGAATAACAAGTTGTGTGAAGCTTTGGAACGAAACTTGTATAGCTTATGCGCTTGACCACATTTGTTTTAGATATTTATATGTAGGCGTTTTGCCATAAATATCTTAAAAGAATGAAATAGCACTTGCCATGGCTGTAAAGTTTTTTCATGAACTATAATATTCGCAGATCTTTATTTATATGCAGTAGTCAACGAGAAACCGTGAAATAAGTTTCAACGAGAAACCTTAAAATAAGTTAAGGGGCGATAAACGGAGATTTGGAAGGGGAGGTAAAATTGAAATTGGAGCAGGCGGTATTCGAGGCCAGCAATGAGGAGCTGAAGTAGAGCTTGAACTCTATTAAATCAAATTGCAGCAGATTATCTTGCAACTGATGCGTGCCCATCACAATGGAAGTCCCGGAATATTCCCCTGCATCTACAAACGCCAGGCATATTACTCCGGGTTTTACTTCCACCATGGAATTGGCCCCATAAATCTTCCAGACCACGTACTCGTTGTCCAGAACCAGGTCGATCACTGGAACAGCCGCTCCAACTTTGGTGGATCCCACAGTCGTTGCATTGAAGCAGGCATCAAAAGGCTTTACTGAACCCACGCGAGAGATGCCCATGGCGGTCGCCTCTCTCACGAATGCATCACGGATGGCTGTGTAAATGGGCGTTGCAGTGGGCAGTACAGAGGCCACTTCAAATGGTCGATATCGAATTGAGTCGACGGAAAATCGGGAGGCCGTCGAAGCAAATCGTCAGCAGTGATTTCATTGCCTTGAGATCTTCTCGCTGGAGAAAAACCGTAGGCTATACAAGCCGCGCCGTAGATACTGAAGACTATGGACGGGATTTTCAACACGAGTGCCACTTTAGAAACCCAGCATAATACATAGTCGAAAATCACAATTTCTGGTGAAATTTGCTCCAGTAAAATCTCCAAAGGCTTCTGCAATCCTCTGGCTGCAGTGTGGAAAAGAGGGCTGAGATGGATTGGAAGCCAACTCAACACCTTGCAGCAAAACAAGAGAAAAAGAAGTTCGGACAGGCATACAAAGGAAATGGAATGAATGCGTGGGAAAATTTAAAATTTGAAATAGAAATTTATTGCTTGATAGCTATTGATTTGACAGAGATGATGGCTGGACAGAAAAGGACGCAGAGACAAAGGAGGCACAGCTATTGATTTGACAGAGATGATAGCTGGACAGAAAAGAACGCAGAGACAAACGGAGGCATAGAGAAACGGAGGCAGAGGGAGAAGACTGGTCAACTTTAGCATAGGATACAGGGCACATAACCCCATGCATCACATGCCACATAACCCCCATGCAAACTTACGTGAGGGATAGGGTCATAGTTTTCTTATGATCGTTAGTGTGTACTTAAGCAGTTTTGATTAAGGCAGTTCGGGGTATATATTTAATGTGTATGCCACTCCCTCTGTTTGAGATATACCCACAAGTTTTTATTTCCCTTACGATCAGTTTGTAAGGTATATAATGGTGATATAAATCGGACTTTACAGGGTTTATTTAAATGAGAGTAGTTTTTAGGGATGGATCTTGTGTTTTGTAGGTGTTGAGAATGTTTCCCTGATCTTCTTGTGGGTACATAATTGCAGCAGATATTGGGCTTTACAGGGTTTATATGAGAGTAGTCCATTTAGAGTATTTCTAAGTCTTTAAGATTGCATACATTTAAACTGCCATACTGTCCATGATGACTGAGAGTATAGCCAGATCCTTCCAAGTCGCTTAGGATCCATTGTTATTCGATGAACTGTGGTGCTATAGCTGTCAGATATCTATAGAGATTTTTAGTATCTGGTGTACCAGTAATTGGCCTTCTTCAATTTAGTAGTAAGGATTGAGGTAAGGATTCAAACCTAGTTTCAACACTGGTCGGTGTCTATCCAGTCTACAGGATAGCATGTTGGATTGGATGAATGGGCTTACACACACCATTTAAAATCCCTTTTGTTAAACACACAACATAAGTTGATAAGCACACAACACATATTGATGTGCTTATTTATAAAAAAATTAAGAAAATTTCTCCCTATAAAAACATGTATTTATTAAAAAGAATGTTGTGAATGACATGTACCTATTAGATGGGTCAATGCTATCATGTAGGCAGGATAATCATCTCGCCTTCTTAGGATAGCATCATGTAGGTTGGGTAGACATTACCCCCTCAAGATAGGATAGATTTTTAGTATCTGTCTAGTGTATGAATAATTGACCTTTTTAGTTTAGTATTGTCTACTCAAAACTAATTTCACTATGGTGTAACAACACACTTTTATCATCACACGCTCATTTAAATTACAATTTAATTCATGTGTTTTAAGGGTTTGAAAGAATAACAAGAAAAATTGTAAGGAATAGTATTTTTAATTCAAATATAAACAATATATGATAAAATATTTTTGTATATTTCTTTAAAAATGCTAAATATTTTTTCAAATTTTTTTGAACAAGTTTTAAAATTTAAATTCTTAAAAATAAAATTAAAATGCAAAAGGTAAAATAATACTATTAAAAACTAAAAATATTATATAGTACATTCACAACAACAACAATAATAATAGGTTTTTACAGGTCCACGATGATGGGTGGCCTATTTTTGGGTCTACAAGCGCTTATAGTATATGGGACTACATTGTACTCACATGCGGGAGGCAACTAACTTTGCTACAAATGAGGCGTACATACCCTACCCCCTGCAGGATTTGAACTCGTGACCTCTATTTCAAGAGCACATGTTCATCACCATTAGGCCGTAAAATTCCAAAGAGTATAATTTTTTCATATTAATTTAAAAAATAAATAAATATTTGTTTGGTTTGATTCTATTTTTATATAGTTGTTTTTAACTATACTCAAATTTAGAAAGGAATTTCTATATTATTAATTCAATTTCTATATTTGTAATTCAATTTTATTTTAGAAATATGTTAACTTATTTGTTAGTAATTTCTAACTTACTATTGAATATTATGGTTTAATATAATTATTATTATGTCGAGAGGCATATATTCGATCATAAATCAAATACCTAAATAATGGTAAATAAGTTTAACAAATTAAATCAAAACTAATTCACCATTTTAATGGAAAACCTAAAATAATATATTTTATACATTCATTAAAAAGTGTATCAACAAAGAAGAACCATATTTAAATGCCATAATAGTTAAATTGAATCTACTATTTAAATAATATCTATTATAATATTATAATTTAATAAATTATAATTTAACAAAATGTATTATAAATTATAATACAATATTAATTTTGATAAACTATAATATAATATATTTATTAGAAATTATAATATAATATTAATTATAAATGATAATATAATATTGCCAATGGGGTTTGGGTGGATCGATTAAGACAGATAGTTGTGTCCTGGATCCACCCAGGTTCAAATTCCGCTAGGCATGATCCCCTTCGGGTGGTTTACCGATGGTGGCGGGAGTTGCATCGTCGGTAGGTTGCGGCGGTTATCGATGGTGGCGGCAGTTGCATCACCATATGGCGCGCTCATTGCTTTGGCCGTGAGGCTATCAATGGTGGCGGTATTTACATCATTGGCATTAGCGGTGGCTAGTAGTTCTAAAAACGATGGTGGTGGAAAAAAATTACATCGTCGGTGCGGATTTTGTGGTTGTAGTTTATGTTAGTTTGTGTAAGTACACCTGAGTTGGCCTAATGGTGAAGAACATGTGCTCTTGAAATAGAGGTCACAAGTTCAAATCCTGCAGGGGGTAGGGTATGTACGCCTCGTTTGTAGCAAAGTTAGTTGCCTCCCGCATGTGAGTACGAGGTAGTCCCATATGCGATGTAAGCCGCTTGAGACCCAAAAGAGCCGCCCTATGGCATTGTGGACTATAAAAACCTATTATTATTATTATTATTATTATTATTGTAATATCTTGTGTAAAGGACATTGTTGTAGGGTGGGGCCCCACCAAATCTTGATTCATAACTCCGGTCTAAAACGTTTATCAATAACAAAATGATAATATAATATTATTTAAAATGAATTAAAATATAATAAATTTATTATAATTAACATTATAATCTATAATCTATAATATTATATATAAATAATTATTATACTATAGTAATATTAATTTATAAATTATATTTATATATATATACATTATAGTATTATATATACATAATAATTATAATATATTAATATGATAAATAATTCTTGCACACATGTAGTTACCATTCACTATTTAATATTCAATTTTTAATACTTAATGTGGAAATAACAATAATTATGTTTGTAGTGGTTGTGGTCATCGTCATCCTCATTGTTGCCTTCATCATTGTCATCATCATACAATGATGATGATCATGTCAATGATGGTGCATACTTGATGATCATGATGATGATGACAAAGACAATGATGATGATGACAACGATGATAAAGATGATGATGATAATGACGATCATGATGATGACGATGATCGTGAAAATGATGATGACAATGATCGTGATGAGGATGAAGATCGTAATGATGACGATGGCAATAATGAAAATGATGATGGTGATGATGAAGAAAATATTAATATTAATAAGTATAATAATAATATAATTTTTTTGCAATATTAATATTAATACTAATAATAATATATATTTTTAACAATATTATTATTAATAATTTATAGTTTTATTATAAATTGCAAAACTCGATTCATAAACCCTAAACCGTAAACATGTACAACAACAATGATGACAATGATGTGATAATGACGGATGAGAATGACCATGACCAGGAAGATGGCGATCATAATGATGATGATAATGGTGAAGATGATTAAATCGATCATGAAAATGATGACAATGACTAATATTATGATGAAACGACAATGACGTTGAAGACATTGACGCGATCATAACGATGAGGATGAGGTCATCAATGACGATGACCATGATTAAGATGGAGATAACCATGATGATAAGGATGGTGCTTATGATGCCTATTACTACTATTGTTAATATAATAATAATAATAATAAGATAGCATTAATAATTATTTAAATAATAATATAATAACATTAATATTAATAACAACAATAATAATGATAAGAATAATATTTTTAATTTTTTATAAATCCTAATAATAGTATCGAGTTTTAGTAGTAAGATTAATATTGATGAGAATGACGAGGCGACGGCGATGAAAATGATGGTGGTGGTAGCGATAGTGGTGATAATAATGATGAAGATGATGATGATGACAACGATGAAAATGATTAAATTGATCATGAAAATGATTGAATCGATCATGAAAATGATGAAAATAATAATGATGATGATGAAAACGCACAACAACACCTTTTGGAAGGCGATGGCGATGACGGCGACGATTAAGATGGTGATAACCACAATATTACTAATACTATTAATAATATTTTTAAATTAATAAATACATTAATATTAATAATAATTATTATTATTATAATACTTTTCATTTCTTAACAATTGTAATAATAATAACAATATTAGTAGTAAGATTAATATTGGTGATGACGATGATGATGACATGAACAATGATGACGATGATCGATGATAACAAAGATGATGAAGACAACGATGAAGATGATGACGATCATGACGATTAACACCAATGAACTACGTGGGTGGGGATCCTTATTATTAATATGAGTCTTAAGTCACCAACTTGATCGGTTCTCATCGAAGTCATTCATGCACCTAACTAAATGTCTACTTTATTTTCCTGTTTTTATTTTTGTATCATTTTATGTATAATGCAACTCTCGCGTGGATCTTTCTTAGCATACCTATATTATATAAATATATGTAAAATATGCCGAGAGGTATAGTTTGCAAGTGCTTATTCCACTTATGTCACACATCTAAAATAGGCACCTCGTGAACTATACCTCTCGGCATATTTTACATACATAGATTTATATAAACATAAATCAAAACATAGTATATAAAATATGTTGAGAGGTATAGTTCACGAGGTGCCTATTTTAGATGTGTAACATAAGTGGAATAAGCGCCTTGCAAACTATACCTCTCAACATATTTTACATATATTTATATAATATAAATATGCTAGTTTATAAAAATATATATTATCCCTTGAGACATAAATTCTAATCTCACAAAATAACTCAATAAATTTAACATTCAAAATACACCTAAAAATTGAATCCATATTTGTATTCAAAAGATAAATCCTACCAATTCTTATTTAATCAATTAATTTGTTTTTATAGGTCTTTTTCTCTTTGCGATAAGAAACAAACTTTTGATTCTTTTCCAAAATTAACATATACTTAAAAAATAAAATAAAATTAATAACATTTCAATATGATCAACAATTGTTTGTAGTCGAATGTTTGTGTTTTTCCCAAAAGAAATATGGGCTCTTAGAAAACTTCTTTTGTTATAGGTTGGAAACATTTAGTTACAGGGAGAGAGATCAACAAAGGAGAGAACTTACCGAATTATTCTCGCGAGCTCCTTCCCACTTGCTCCCACCGCTACCTCTCTGTCTGCTGTCTCTGGTCCTCTTTCTAATGCCGGACCCCTCTGGTCCGGATCGGGGCCCCCTTCTGTCAGGGTCCCTCTCTCCAAAGCAGCCTATCGTTTGGTCAAAAGTCGTGGAGGGTTCCACATCGGCTCACAGCTCGGAAAAGCTCTCCCCTTCACTGTCAGAAGGGTCCTTTTCCCTGCGCATCCCCTCTCATATCACGGAGGCTGCTGCCGCTTCTCGTGACCTGTCCTTGGTGGGTACGCTGATGGGCCCTAGGCCCCCATTGGAGGATATAAAAAAATGGGCTCGTTTAAAATGGCAACCATGTGGAGCGCTAGAAATAGCGGCTATGCCTAATGGATTCATCTTATTCTCCTTCAGCTTGAAAGAAGACTTCGCTAGAGTGCTGCTTGGTGGTCCGTGGTTTTTTGGCAGGCGGGGTTTCTATCTCAGGAAATGGTCACCTGGTTTCAACCCACACACGGAATCCATGACCCAAGCCCCAATCTGGGTTCGCCTCCCGGGGCTCCCTCTGGAGTTTTGGCACCCGGCAGTTATTGAAGGTATTGCTCTTTCAATAGGTTCTTTGATAGCAATAGATCAAGCCACAAAAGCAAAAACTAGATTCATTCACGCTCGTTTCTGTGTTAATGCTGATATTAGTTGTCCCTTGCCAAAGGACATCGAGCTTATCTCGGACTTAGGGAACTGGAAACAACCCATTGACTATGAATACATTCCTCAAGCTTGTTCCTTCTGCAAAAAACTTGGCCATAGGGCCTCTGGCTGCCCCTCTAAACCTCAACCTAAACCAATGTCCCAAACCCTCTCCCCTAAATTCAAGAAAAAATTCATTCCTAAATCGTCCTCCATTGAGATCCCGATCGTCCCCACGTCTAATTCCTTCGCTCTCCTTGAAGATGGAGAATTTAACCCCTCTTCTGATCCTGCTTCTGAGATCCTTCCCTCCTCCTTAGCCCTCCATCCCCTCTCCCCCCCTGGCTCCTTCGGCTCTTCCCGGCTCTTCGTCTCTTGGTGAGGACCTTCTTTTGGCTGCCTCCTCCCCCCCCTTCCCCGCCGCTCTGCTCCTTTTCCCCTCCCTTCCTTCCCCCTTTCCCTCGATCCCCCACCTCCCTCCCCTCGCTCGCTGCTTTGTTTGAGCTCTGTCCCCTCTCCCTCGGATCTCTCCACCGATGATTGTTTCAATCATCGTTTCACCAGTTAGCAACAACAAAAGAAACCCGATATTGGCTTGGAAAAGGTTAGAGGTAGAATTCCGAAGCGTGTTAAGCTTCAAAGCAAGAAGCACTACAAATGTGGCGCAAGGAACCCAAAGCACAATCCCCATGGTGGTGGGGAGTAAACCCAAACAAAAGAAATGAAGATCATTTCTTGGAATATAAGAGGGCTCAACTCTCTTCAAAAACAAAGAATCATCAAAGACATCAAGTTCCAGAACTCACCTGATATCATCATGTTGCAGGAAACCAAACTAAAAATGGAGGATCGGCTCCATAAACTCGCGGCCACGTGCCTTTGAATCTCAACCTTCAACTGGAAACTCTGGGGGGCTTTGTACCTTGTGGGATCCCAGAAGTCTTAAAGGGGATTGCCTGTTCAAGCACCCCAACTTTATATGTATCCTCTTCCAAGAGATTGGTGCTGACTCCTCTTGGATTGCTATCAATGTGTATGCCCCAAACTTGGAGACTCATCGAGGAAAACTTTGGAAAGATATCACTAACTTCATCATCACTTGTGGTAAAATTCCCATTCTAATAATGGGTGATTTTAATTGCCCTCTTTATCCTTCGGATAAACAGGGGGGTATGCCTGCTATGCCGTCTAGCATGGAAGCTTTGGCTGACTTCATAAGGGAGAATTCTCTTCTGGACATGGATCTCCACGGCTCTTCTTACACATGGTCAAACCGTAGATTGGGCAGGAACCACATCCAATGCAGATTAGATAGAGCTCTTGGCTCTCTGGATTGGATTTCTCTCTTTCCGGACTTTTATCTCAGCTCCCTCCCAAGGGCTGGCTCAGATCACAGCCCTCTTCTGTTAAGCGCCAATCACAAGGTAAATGCCAAGAATCCTCCCTTCAGATTTGAGCTGGCTTGGCTTGAAAATAACCATCTGACTCCCCTGGTAGCAAGCTGGTGGAATATCGAGATTGAGGGAACTAATATGTTCAGATTTTCCAGCAAACTTAAAGAAATCAAAAAACAACTCAAAATATGGAAGTCGAAGGTCTTCGGTAACATCAAGGTCCGCAAGCAGGAGCTATCTCAGAGCTTGGTAAAAATTTCTGAACAAATTGAGGCTGTTGGAAGATTGGATCATCTTCACCAACAAGAAATCTCTCTCCTCAGTGATTATCACAACACTCTTAAAGAAGAAGAATCCTATTGGAGGCAGCGTTCTCGGGCCCTCTGGCTTGAGCAAGGTGATCGTAATACCAAATTCTTCCACATCACTGCTTGTAAACATAAAGCTAGAGATAAGATTCATGAGTTGGTGTCGTCAGCAGGGATCTTACTAACAGCTGAAACTGGCCGATATTTCCAATGAGCTTATATCCTTCTACTCAAATCTTCTCCATGCTGATCTGGCCCCTTCGGAACAATCAATGAATGAAATGCTCCAGCACATTCCACATCTGGTTTCTCCTGAGATGAACAACAATCTGACCAAGCCTTTTTCTATGGAGGAAATTCATAAAGCTGTCTTTGCTATGAAGAGAGACAAAGCCCCGGGTCCGGATGGCTTTCCTGCCGCTTTCTTCCAAGTTTTTTGGGAAATCATCAAGCAGGACCTATTCCTAGCAGTTAATGAATTTCAGATGAATGACAAGCTGCTTAAGGAATGGAACACCACTTTCGTGGCCCTTGCCCCAAAAGTGCATAATTCCAAGGAGGTTTCCAATTTTCGGCCTATAAGTTTATGCAACACGTCTTACAAGATCATCACTAAGATGCTGGCTTCCAGACTAAAACCTCTTATGCCGAACCTCATCTCTCACAATCAGAACGGCTTCATAAAAGGTCGTCTTATTCAAGGCGGTATAATTACTGTTCATGAGGCCATCCACTCGGCTCTTCTCGCGAAGTCTCCAGGTATGATCTTAAAATTGGATATGCAAAAAGCCTTTGACAGAGTCAGCTGGCCTTTCTTAATCAAGACCTTGGAAAAATTTGGTTTCGACAAAAAGTGGTGTAGCTGGGTTTTCTCATGTATTTCGACCCCTTGCTACTCTATTCTTATCAATGGCATTCCTGCGGGCTTCTTCAAAAGCAGCAGGGGTATCAGGCAAGGTGATCCTCTGTCACCCTTTCTCTTTGTTCTAATGGCGGACTCCCTCAGCAGAGCTCTGGATGCGGCAAAAAATCAATCCACCATTTCTGGCATGAAAATCACCTCAAACTGTCCCTCGGCCACTCATGCTTGATTCGGCGACGACACACCTTACTGCTGAGTTTGGCTTCTGTTATTGAAGCCAGGGCTATTATGGATATCCTCTCTCTTTACCAATCAGCCTCTCAGCAAACGGTCAACTTCATCAAGAGCAGCATCTCCTTCATCAACACACCCCCCAGAGTTCAGAGAAAGATTGCTGATATCTTTGGTTGCTCGATTGTGGACCTTCCCACCTCTTATCTGGGCATCCCCCTCTTCCATGGAAGGCAATCAAAAAATATGTGGAATCCGGTCATTGAAAGATATCAAAAAAAGCTCGCTGCATGGAAAGGAGCTCTGCTCAGCCAGGCTAGCAAGCTCCAGCTGGTGAAAGCCACTCTTCAAAACCTTCCTACTTACTTCCTGTCTATGCTCAAGATTCCCAGCTCTGTGAGGGAGGTTGTGGAAAAAATTCAAAGGAACTTTCTGTGGTCTGGAACTGAAGAAAAGAAAAGGATCCATCTTGTGGCCTGGAAAGAGGTTTGTAAACCAACTATTCATGGTGGTCTCGGTCTTCGGAAAATGAATGAGATGAACGGGGCCCTCCTGGCCAAACTTGCTTGGGAAGTGGCTGAAGGTGATTCCTGTTGGGCCCACTTGCTCAGAGCTAAGTATTTAGCAAATAATGAAGACCTTCTCACTTCCATCCCCACTAGAGGCTCAGCCATATGGAACTCTATATGTAGCTCGCTTCCCATCATTCGGGCTGGCACTAAATGGAGATTCGGGAATGGGCGTCTCATTGATTTCTGGAGGGATACTTGGATTGGAGATGAACCCCTTGACCTCAATCCCTCTTGGGACCCTATCAAGAGAAGTATCATCAATATACATGGAAGATTAGCTTCGGGCTATTGGCAGAGGGTGAACTCCATCCCCTCATGGGATATCAAGGAATGGGAGGATATCAGCGTCCTGCAAAGAAACCTGCTGTCTTCACTTAGAGCGTTGCTCTCTTCCATATACATCCCTTTTTCCCATAATGAGGACGAGATTATCTGGACTCTCTCTACATCGGGCTCCTTTTCAGTTAAGGCTGCTTATCTCTCGATGCATAGTGCTGACATAGGCCCCCCTCTTACAAATTTCTGGCCTAAGGAGATCACCCCAAAATTGGTTTTTTCTCTTGGCTCTCCTCTAAGAATGCTTTCCTCTCTGGGGAGAACCTGAAGAGAAGGGGTTTCTCCCTTCCCACCAAATGTGTTCTATGTGCCAATGAAGCGGAGTCCTCATCACATCTCTTGATCCATTGCTCTTTCTCGCAAGTTATTTGGCAGTGGCTCTTATCGAGATTCGGTGTATTTTGGATCTTCCCGGATTCCATTCAGGACACCCTCTCTCAATGGAGTTCTCCCTTCACTCATCCGATTCTAAACTTGGCTTGGAAACTCCTCCTCCCGCATGGTTTATGGGGCATATGGAAAGAAAGAAACAGAAGAATCTTCAAAGAAAAAAGTCTCAATCCTGGACAGGTGGCTATTCAGATTGCCCTGGCTCTCCAAGAAAATATCAACCTGACCACGTGGTCCAAATATCAGCAAAAACTACAGTTCTGTCACACCCAGGAGTGGCAGAAGTTTTTATCCATTCCTTGTAAAAGAGCTCATACTGATCGGAATTTGGTCTGCTGGCTTCCCCCTCCAAGGGGCTGGAAAAAACTCAACACGGATGGAGCTTCGAAAGGAAATCCAGGTATGTCCGGAGGAGGGGCCATTCTCCGTTGCTCTTCGGGTTTAATTGTTGCTGCTTCTGCTCACAATTTCAATTTTGGCTCCAACCATCGTGCGGAGGCTTTGGCTATCCTCAAAGGCCTTGAGATGGCTATCAATTTGGGCAATGATCCCCTTCAAGTTGAAAGTGACTCCCTCAATATCATAAACCTCCTGCGATCTAATGACCCTGGCCATTGGTCGATTAGGAACATCATTGCTGATATTAGAAGTATACAAAGATCTTTCCTTCAAGTCCAGTTCCAGCATGTCCTCCGGGAAGGAAATAAAGCGGCTGATCTTCTTGCTAATATGGGTGTCCTCATCGAAAATCAGCAAAATTGGACTGATAACTTCCCGAATGACCTCTGTCAGATTGCTCAAAATGACACCTCTCACTGCTGACTGGTGGATTAAAGGGCTGACTCGGGTTTCGGCTTGCTCACCATGGCCTTCTCAAAAGGCGGCGGTGAATATGGCGAAATTATTTGATTTGACACTTAACACGAGATACTCGATTAAGGTGCCTTGTAATGATGCGGCAAATCCCCGCACGAATGAGCTTTATTTACACATTAATCATCTGAGGAGGTGGCGGAAGGGCTTTAATAACTTAGCCGGACTCCTGTTCAAGCTGGTTTTCGTCCACTCCTATTTCCACTTCTGTGACTATTCAAATTCTCATCTCATGGGGGGTCAATTGAAGCGCCTAGAGCCCGACAACTGCGAGTCGTTTAAGAATGATGGCGAGGTGTGGAGCATTTTAGTGGAAAATGGGATTGCCACTTTTCTGGAAAAAATGACTGGTTACTCTGCTCTGGTTTCTTATGCTGTCACGGCTTCGTGGTCGAGGGGTCGTGTCCAAATTGGCAGCACTCGTTTCACCATCTCAACGAACGCCATCGCTGATGCCACCGGGCTCCCTGCTGCGGGCGATATTTACTACAGGCGTTCCCTTCACGCCGAAATTCAAGATTTCAACGCCCCTGGTGACAGACCAAAGAAATATCTTTCTGGCTATACCCGTGACTCTCTGCCCTCTCCCTGGGACAGAGTGGCGGAAGTCATTATGAGGTACTTCACTATCGACGGCAGATACCGACTGGTCTTCGGCCCCCATCTGTTCATCCTCTCCCATCTCCGATGGGGGAGAAAAATCAATTTGGCTGCCTTCCTTTTTCAGTCTCTGGAACATTCTGTTATGTTGGCTCGGGAGGCGAGGGTGTCATCCTCCACCAGGGTTTACTTTATCTACTTTTTTCCGTCGCCGCTTCCCACTCCGACCTGCTCCGTTTCCCTCCCAAAATGGGTCGTCGCCGCCGCTCCCCCTCCCCTTCTTCTCGCCCCTCCTCCTCCTCCCTCCGCTCCTCTCGGCGTCGTCGCCGCTTGCTCCTCTCCTCTGGTTCGGATTCCGATGTGGCCATTGTGAGCCCCCGCGACGCCTCCATTCCCACTGCTACCCCCTCTTTTCCTACGCCCATCTCGTGTCTTTTCTTGGAGGACACTAATGCCAGTGGCCATGCTCCTTCTCCTGTCTCCAGCCCTGACTACTCTAGCGCGGCTGATCTTTTGGGGCTTGCTCATCTGTACCCTGACTCCCCGGAAGCGGAGCAGGGTGACATCAATCAACATGTGGCGGAACCCTCCTCTCATTCTGCTGATATTAAGGACCCCTCTATTGTAAAAGATTTTGCTGCTGACACTCCTCTCTCCCCTCCTATTATGGACTCAAATCCTGCTGATCTGAGTCTGCTGATGCTAAAAAAGACCATAACAGAGCCGAAATCATTTCCTCCATTCTTAGTAAACTGCAGCGTGCCTTCAAGGCTCTGAAAGCATGGGAGGACTTCACGGATTCCACCAGGGCGGCTATTGACGACTGTTCGGAACTTCTCAAGCTGGCTGATCTTCTCGCAAACGAATCTGGCTCTCCTAGAGCAAAAATGCTGTCTCTGAGCTGAAGAAGCTCATCTAATGTATCTTTTCTTTTTCTCGGCTTGGCTTTTTCTTCGTTCTCCTTTTTGGAATCTTCTCGGGTATTTTTGCTTTGCAAATTCAAATGCTAGATCTGGCCTGATGGGCTTTCTGTATTAAGGTTGTGGGACCTTCTAAAACCCTCCTTTTACCCAATATATTCCAAAAACAATTGTTTGTAGTCTTTAATTATCTATTTTAAAATTTTAATATTATCTTCTATTTCGTGAATAACTTTTCTATTATTTTTTATTTCTTTCTATAACATATTAAACAACTAAACCACAACATAATTTGAATCTTTAAATTCATAAGCTCCTAGAACATATTGTAAATACTAATCATTTTCCACTTTTCAAGGCACATAAATATATTATTTTTGTTTGTTTTATCTAAATTCCTCATAATTAAGGTTGTTTAGAACAACTATTTGTTATTAGAGTTGAGAGAAATATTGGTTCACTATAATTCTTCCCAATACAAGTCATATGAAGGGGGCTACACAAATGATCTCATAAATTACATTTTTATAAAGAGTGGTGCTGAAAAACTTAAATGAAAAATTATAAAAATAAAAAGTGTAACATCCAACTACAATAAAGTCATTTGAAAAATACTCTAGGAAACTTAACAAACTTGGATAGGGTAAATCTATGATATTTTATTTATTTTTTATTATCATGGTTGATTAGGGTCTATTTAAGTAGTTTTGATTAGGGCATTTTGGGGTATATATGTAATGTGTACGCCGCTACCTCTGTTTAAGATATACTCGCAAGTATTTATTTCCCTCACGATCGGATGGTTAGGGTAAATATCTATTGGGCTATCAAATGATGGAATTCTTTTGGTGATGGAGTTGCTTCTGTTGTTCATTGTGGTGTCTCTTGCATGGCTGAAGATGACTGAAATCTTAGAGACCTTCAAACTGTAGATGAAGATGTAGCTTGTGTTATGACTTGAGATGCATGTCCAAGATTCGAAGGTACATTACCTTGCTGCACTAAAGTTTCATCTTCCATATCATCATGAGGAATAGTTGTTGCTATAATGATTGTTTTCTCTATACTTCCATCCCATGCTTCATTTTCAATAAAATGAACATCTTTGTTGATCATAACCTTTCTAGTGACCGGATTATACAACTTGTATGTTTTTTTATTCTATGAATACCCAACAAATATACACTTTTCTTCTTTGTTGTCTAACTTCTTCCTTAGCTCTTCGACACATGTGCATATACCACACAACCGAAAAATCTGAAATGTGAAACACGGTGTTTCATGTTAGTCCATGCTTGTTGAGGAACCATGTTCCTAAAAAAATTTGTTGGACATCTGTTTAAAATGTAAACTGCCGATTCTGCTACTACTTGTTCCCAATAGTCATTTGTAAGATGCTTTTCCTTCATCATACTTCTTGCCATTTCCATAATGGTTCTATTATTTCTCTATGCAACACCATTACAGTTGTCGTGTGTATACCTAGTAGTAAATTTCTTATGTATACCATAATATTTGCAAAAACATAGAAAAGTATTCGAAACATACTCACATCCTCTGTCTGTCCTCAGAACTTTGATCTAGTATCCATTTTTCTTCTCCACTAAATCCTTGAACAGCTTGAAATATATCAAAGACGTCTGATTTGTGTTTCAAACATAACACCCATTTCTTCCTTGTATAATCATCAATGATTGTTATAAAATATGAACAACCTCCAATAGAATTTTTTTGCATAGGTCCACATAAATCTGAGTGAACAATCTCAATAGGTGCACTTGCTCTTCTTGATTTGCCAACAGGAAAGACTTTGTGTTGTTTGCCAAAAACAAACCCTTCACATACTCTATGGATTTTGAATAAAGGGAAAACCTTTAACCATATTTTTCTATGCATAAATTCAAACCTTCAAAATTCAAATGTCCATACCTTAGATGCCAAATACATGATTCATCTTTTGCGATGATTGAAAAGATGATTGTGTTCTTTTAGCGCATGACTCAAATGTATTCGCGCAAGACTCAAAGTGCAAGAATCACTTGCATTAGCGCATACCTCCTTTACATTGGCGCAAGAATCATTTGCTTGAGTGTAGGACTTGATTTGCAGTACTCGATTCTTGTTTTCCTTTGTAAAGAAATATGATTTTCTCTTTTCCTAGTTTTAATATCGAGGGAAACATTCTATTGCTGCTCATCTTCACTTTTGCAATCAACTGAGTGCTAGGGCTTTGTTCACAATTACAAACTCATTATCTTCCATATAAAATTTGTATCCTTTTTGTACCAACTGTCTAATACTCATAAGATTGTGCTTCAAACTTGCAACATAGTAAACATCATGCATATTCATTTTCTCCCCTTTTAGTTAGAATACTAATTGTCCCTTTTCCTTTTACAGACACAATATTGTTATTTCCAAGAGTAACATCACTCTTCACTGACTCATCCAAACTAGAAAATAAATCTAGATTACCTGACATGTGATTACTGCAACCAGAATCCAAATACCATACATCACATGGACTCTATTTTGATAGATTGCACTCAATAGGGGATAAATAAGGTATTGCTTCGGCAATCCTTGTGCATGCAATAAACATAGGTTTAGGAGTAGAACTTCCAACCTGATTTTGATTCTGTTTATCTTGATCATATTGCTTTTTCCTGTAATCATAAGCATAGTGTCCATACTTCTTGCAATAATGACATTAAACATGAGAATTATCCCATCTCTACGAGCATGATTGTGCTCTTGACTCTGTCCTCTTCCACTTGAGTTTGAAGAACCTCTCGATGCATCTTCTAGATGAAATTCTTCCTCTTGCCACTTGCTAAAACTTCCTCTTATTTTTCCATGAATACCTATTATGCGAGATGCAAAATCTTGATCTACAAATGCATGTGACACATTCATGATTTATTAGTGATGCATGCAACTCATCAATTAATAATTGATTTAGATCCTTATTTTCTTCAATAGAAACAACTAGAGGATCAAATTTCGTTGGCAAAATCCTAAGAAATTTTTCAATAAACTTTCTGTCTTCAATAATATCACCATGGGATTTTATTTGATTGACTAAGAGAACTACATAAGTAAAGAACAATTCTACGGAGTCCGAATCTTTCATTGACAAATTTTCAAAATCTCTATAAAGTAATTGTAGTTTGGCGGTTGTTACTTTCTCTTTGTCTTGTTATGAAACTTGGAGAGTATCCCATGCATTCTTTGCTTGACTGGCTGCTGCCACTCTGGGAAGAATACTTTCATGCATTGCTTGATGAATAAAGAAAGGAGCTTTTCTATCTTTCTTTCATAATTCCTTCAAAGTGTCTTTCTCTTTATAGGAGTTCGTTATACGTTGTTGCATCTACGGGCTCTGTGTACCCATTTTCAACTATCTCATGCACATCCTGGGATCTAAATAGTGTCTTCATGGTCAAAGACTAGTACTCCTAATTCTTTCCATTAAAATGTGGTGCCTGATACTTTGGATGTGGAAGCCATAGCTTCTTCGCTAATTTAATAACTTGTTGGAAAAATATTCTTTGATACCAATTTGTAGAAAATATGTAGAATTAAACAACGAACAACATTAACAATTAATCAAATAATTTGCAAATAAAATAGAGTAATCAAGGAAATCAACACTATTGTGCATAATACTTTTAATTCAACTCACTACGCTGTCGAGCTTTGACTCAATACATTCAAGTTGTGTGTGCAACACTTCAGTATTTCTGCTTATTTAGATTACATTCTTCTACAACAATTAGAATTAATCTTCAATATATAAAACTGACATTTCCAAAAATAACAACCTACAACTCTAAAAAGAGCTTTCCAAAATAAATTGCGAGTCTAAAAACAATGTATATTTAATTTAATTTAATTTAGATATTAATGTCCACAGAAGGCCAAGAATGGCCTATGGGACAGAAAAATACAAACCAAGCACCAAAACAAAAAGGGAGTGCCAAAACATCTCCAGAAATCAGAAAAAAAAGGAAACAACAAATCAACCGCTAGAAGGTTGCAGATCATGAAACCAATAGAAAGTGTGTTGTTTGACACATTTGGACCAGGTTGTCTGCATATGAGATCTCTTAAGATTCTGAAATTAGTAATTTGGAAGTAAGAACTGATATTTCTGTACTCATTTGTATTTGAGGACTACAATTTGAGTGTTCTTTCCCAAATTTGAAGTATCTCATGAATAAATAAAGCTAAGCATTTCTGATCTTCATATCGAATGAGACTCCTTAAAGATCCATTGGAATCTCTAAAAAGACAATGATATCTTCCACAAATTTCATAGTAGATGGGACACTTGAATATAAAATGCTCTTCACTTTTAGGTTCTAGAAAACACAACTAACAAATCCGCTCATGTTGTGGAAGGCTATGATCAGATTCCATCCAAGAGGGTGAGAGAAAATGCGGAACTGAGTTAAAGGGATCCTTAGGCATGAAGGCAAAACATATTCATGTATTCTGGTATTTTGTTTTGATCTTCATGGAAGCAGGAATAAAATTGAAAATAGTGAAGAAGCTTTGGTTTCAAAGGCTCTTTTGGAGAAAACCATGTAACTTTCAAATAAGACTTAGTGAGCTCCTCTTGCATACCCCTGTTAACTTCATGTTTAGTGAGTTGAGGAGCATTAAAAGGAAACCCAAGAGGAGGGATTCTATCAATATCAATATTCAGCTTCTAAAGGAGAGTAGTAATTCTTGCATACCAAAAAGATTTGTAACCCTTTTTGGCAAGTTGTATAGAAGATTGAAGTGCCAAATATGGATACCTGTTTTGACCAGAAAATGAATCTTCCATGCATCGAAGCCTATGCAACATAGTGATAACATTGAAAATCAAAGAGATAAAGAGAGGACATACCCCAAACTCGACAAGAATAATTGAGTGAGGAACTGTTCTTTTGGCTCGAATATTCTTTGATAACATGGAAATGAAAACTCTTTCCATACGATTGAAATCATTTTGTCTCAAATATGGACCCCAAACATCACATCCGTATAAAAGTGCTGGTGTAACCAATGTATGAAAAATCCGAATCTTTGTCTGAATATCTTGAAATTGGAGCTGAAAACATTGTCTTTCCAAGACCGTCAATGTTGCATACCCTTTGCTCAGTCTTGCTTCTATTGCGGAACAAAGCTAAAAGGTGGACCAGAGAAAACCACACCCAAGTAGGTGTAAGAGTACACCACCTCAACTTGTTTTCCTTTGTACAAAAATTCATTGTAGATGCTACTTTCTTGGTTGTATTAAATGCCATGAGTTTTGTCTTTGCAAGATTTACTTCCAGCCTTTCTTATCACAAAAATCGCTCAATGCATCAAGCTGATTTTGAAGTCCTGTAATTGTGTGTGAAAGCAAAATAATGTCATCTGCAAACAATAAAATAGCAATGTAGATCCCAAGGAGGCTACAACCATTCATGGTACCTAAGTCTGTGGAGATAAGATCCTCTAATTCATCAATATAGAGCCCAAAAAGTGTAGGCGATAGTGGACAACCTTGTTTCACACCTATGTTACTATGAATGTCATTAGTAGTGCCCAATTTGGTACGAATATGCCCAAAAAATTTCTCATATAAAGTCATGACAAGAGAAATTACCATGTCAGGAAGACCCAAATGGGTAAGTGCACCAAGTTGGGGGACAATTAAGTGGACATCAAATCCTGAATTTTACATTAAAAACAGCAAAACATCAAATTCAGTCTTTCGCAGACTTGAACCATGCCAAAAATTAAAAACTATGTCATAAAAATGGTACCATTGCGTAGGGGAGACTATTAGCTTTGTAGAAATACTGATTTTAAAGTGAATAGAAGAGGATAAATATCATTTTATAATTTTTTACTAATAGTAGGTCTTTAAGACACTTTTTCCTGTGAATGTTTATGTCTACGTTTAAGACTACAAAATTTGTTTTACTTATCAGAATGTGATAAAAATTATACCATCCCAACCATGGTGAAATTATATACATGTTCAAAAAAAAAATTATTTTATTTCAATATTTTTTGATAAAGTTATGGCGGGCAAACGGAAAGTGCTCTGTTTTCTTTATGTTTTCATACCACTTTCACGGAAAAAATCATAAAAAATAAAATATTACTCAAAAAAATACAAAATAAAATCCATCCCAAGATAAATAGTGGCATATAACTTCTCACCAAAGGAAAAAAATATATATCAATTTTTGGTCATCCAAATTGTGGGCAAACGGACTATAATCTTATCGGCGTTTTTAAAAAAATACCAAGTCATTGAATTTTGAGTGTTTAATATAGCTAATCTTGTCCATTTTTTACAAAAATTAGTATTTTAGAAACTAGATTCCGGATGCTACGATTCATATTAATATAATTTTGTCTAATTTTGAGTGTATGTATTGCTAATAATCCCTACAAGTTGATATTATGTTGTTATTTACAATATGATGTCCACGGATGACCCTATATTTGTCCATCAACTTCCTGCACTTACCCAAATCTTTTAGCCTCTAAATCAAAAAATGACTCGATCTTGTATCAAATGCCTTACGAAGTCCACAAAACAACAATATACCTTCTGTTTTATTTGAACTTTATCTAATTCCTAATAATAGAACTAAACTGGACTCTAAAAAGCTACGGACCACATACAATTAACTAAAACTTATCTATTTGCTTTTTTATTCCAAGCGTGCATGCGGGGAGAAATTACATGCATATTTCCAACAATGGGTAGAGTAAATCTCTGTTGTTTTATCTTTTTATTATCATGGTCGTTTAGGGTCTATTTAAGCAATTTTGAGTAAGGCATTTGGGGATATATATGTAATGTGTATGCTACTCCCTCTCTTTGAGATATACCCACAAGTATTTATTTCCCTCATGATCAGTTGGGTAGGGTGTAACTACCCAAAAAAAAACTCACATACGGACAACACAGTAAAAGACAGGATAATTTTTTTTTGATTTGCTTGACACATAACATGACGCAACATGTCGTCACCAAGGATTCAACTAACACTATGAACAACTTGATACAAAGATGGCCTTAAAGGTAGCACGGAAACGTTCACACCTTTCAAGGACAATTTACTTTTCTTTTAGACATGACAACATAGAAGTCCAACCACAAAACACACTTACAGTTAGGGCCAACCACAATGAGATATTCTCGAGGGTTATTTATTTTAATAAGACATCTTGCAATTCTTAGCTTATGTTTTCAAGGAGACTCAAGATATGATTCATACAATTCATCTTACCAAGCTAAGTTTATTCCTTTTCACCGAGTAATTCTTAAATTTGGTACAGAATTACACAGTACGAACACAGAATATAATATTAATTTTCTATATATTTCTGCTCAACATATATGGCTAATATATAGCCAATATAATAGAAGAACTACTTCCTAGAAAATAGGAAGTCAACAAACAACTTACCCATTTATAACTTTACGGGTACAACAAAACTCTATAATAATATATTGTTAAAACAATATATTATAACAATTGTAATATCAACTCAACATAATTATAATCTAACTTTTATAATAATGTGAGCACTAATAATAATTCCTAACATTCCCCCCCTTAGTGCGAACATGGGGAAAACCTGCCTTATACTTGCACCTGCTCATGATCTGGTGATTTTCACAGGATGATCACAAACCTCAGGGATGGTTTTGCAAATAGTTGACCACAAACCGAGAATGGTGGTTTTGCAATTGGTTTACCACAAACCACAAAGTGATGGTTTTGCAAATGGATTACCAACAACCAAGAATGGTGGTTTTTCTATTGGTTTACCACAAACCACAAATGAAGGTTTTCAAGTGGTTTACCTACAACCACATCATGATATGCCAAGTACTATTCTCAGCCCTCGTCACATCTCACTGCAGGGAATAACATAGGAAATTCTGCTGACATCTGTTGCTCATACATACATAGAAAAAACTGACATACTGGAAATGGAACATTGGATCATGTTCCCCCCCTCAATGTGAAATTTCCACTTGTTGAAAACAGGAAACAGGAACACTGATACTGGAACAATGACAAGAAGCACACGACACAAAATGAAAGCAAATACACCACAAAATGTCACCAAACCATCACATGCGGCCCCGTTGCAGGCAAATCGACGAGAGGTTGTTGAATGACCTCCAACCTCCGATGCCTCCATCCTCCGGTTTCATGCTCAGAACAAGAAGTCTTCAGAACCACTGTCTTCATTTACTTGTTCTTCCTCATTCTCTGATCTTTCTTCAGTAATAAAGTTGGCCTCAATTCCTTTGAGTTTTCCACTAAGTATATCTTGAGCTCGAGCTCTACAAAATGAAGTTGTATGCCCCTTTTTCTTACAGTAGAAACATTCTCTTTCCTCTTTATATTTAGAAAAAAATTTGTACTTCCTTTTTACATACATTGTTGTTTCTTCTTCTACATCTTCTTTGGTCCGTTTTTCCTCAGCTAGGAGAGCTGATATCATATCTTCCAATGAGTTAGAAGGTATCTGACCAAGAGTGAAAACAACATTACTATATTTGGGTGGTAAACTATTCAACAGAATAGCTTTTGCATCCTCGTCGTCTACTGGAGCTTTTACTTCTGCAAGTTGTCTCAGAAGAGATCGTAAATTGTTGATGTGACTAGACATTGTATCTCCATCACTCATTTTGAGCTTGAACAACTGAAGTTTTAGAGAAAACTTTGCATTGACTACTTTTGAACCAAATAATTTGCTCAAATTATCCCAGATGTCCTTCGAGTTTTTATCTAGATCAACATAATGTAATTCAGAGTCTCGAAAGGGCAAGGCCAATAATGGCTTTGGCTTTATCATCCGTGTTTCCCATTCTGCCAATCTGGTCGGATCTGAAGGTGCTGGTTCTTTTCCATCTACTATTCTCCAAAGATTTTTGTTCATCAACTGCATCTGGATCTTGACTTTCCATGTGTGAAAATTGAGACCATTGAATTTTTCTAGTGGAATGTCCATTATATTTTAGAGTGTCGGTTTCAACCGAAAATGCACTCGTGAGGCAAAATTTTTATTTATTTATTTTTGGACTTTTACAATGACACGACTTTTGACTAAAATAAAAAATGTCAAAAAATAAATATCCTAAAATCACCTATTTATTTTACGGACTTTTATATGACTTTTAATGAAGACTATTTCAACTATATAAACTTCTCTAATTATAAAGACCAAAATTAAAAATACTTAAAAAAACAAAACTATACATGTGACAAAACTCTACAAAACTATTAAAAGACTAATTTGACACATTAGATTTTTAAAACATAAGCTCATCAAAAGAGAAAGTATGACTCGACTATGAAAAACTAACATATCCTTATCCGTTAATATGCATTTCACACCACATACGGAAAAAAATAAAATACGAAACACTTTAGACAAAAAAAGACCAAAATGAAGCAATCAAATCAAAAACACCTGCTTTGATGCAAAACAGATTTGTTGAAGACCTGAGGCTCAGGTTCGAGGTGATCTGGTGCATGGGGTGCTTGGTGCCGTGATGCAAATAAGACTAAAGCAAAATCATTTCTGCTTGCACGTGGCATACTCAAAAAGTCGAAATGTATGCGCTACAATTGGATGTATTGGATGATGTGGAAGTAGTGATTGGTGGACTGCACACACGGATGGAGGAGCAGCTTATCACGGCATTCATAGAATTGACTCATTCATTCCAATCCGAACTGCTTCCCTCGGCATTCTTGGACGGAAACAATCCACAAGACACGGATGTAGGCGCACATCTCTGGAAAACCACAAATTATATTGCTCACGTCTCTTTTCCAAGCCGATGGAAAACAGATCGATTTACCTCAAGTTTCAGATCAGGAAACGATGGGTGATGGAGACTGATGCGTAGCATAGTGATGGAGACTGATGCGTGCATAGTGATGGAGACTGAATACGAACTGCGAGAAAATATGCCACTTGTGTAGACTCGATGCGGGGTAATGCGTGACCAGGACAGCGTATGCATATGATGAGAGGGCTTCACGGCTTGAGAAAAAATAAATGAACAACAGAGAGAATGCATTATATAGAAGAAACCATCAAGAAACTTGAATGAAATCAAGTATAAAACCGTTGAACAATACAGATTTGTATGCCACGTAGAGAAGACTTTTGATCCTATTGAATCAGATCTGACCACTGTATCTCCATAGGATGCGCAGTAAAATACAAGATGATCTGAAACCGCTTCACCGTGCAGATCTTTACATACAGTCCACAGCAATATCAGGTTCTCCTACCAAAAAAAAAATTCATACACGGGCCACCATGGATAGCATAGAAATGGATTTGCCCTGTAGATTATCTCAGGACTCCATTAATCGCTCTGATACCAAATCTTAAATTTGGTACAGAATTACACAGTACGAACACAGAATATAATATTAATTTTCTATATATTTCTGCTCAACATATATGGCTAATATATAGCCAATATAATAGAAGAACTACTTCCTAGAAAATAGGAAGTCAACAAACAACTTACCCGTTTATAACTTTACGAGTACAACAAAACTCTATAATAATATATTGTTAAAACAATATATTATAACAATTGTAATATCAACTCAACATAATTATAATCTAACTTTTATAATAATGTGAGCACTAATAATAATTCCTAACATAATTAACTTTAAATCTTCTCTATTATGACATTTATTTGTTTAATTCAATTATTTAATAAAGGAGGTAATTTAATTCCACAAGGCCATCTATCCTCACTTATGCTACAAAACTCACTCATAACCTTATTACAATATGGATTTGCTTTCAACATACTCAGAGAAAGATTACTAAGCACCAAAAAAAAGTGGTTAGAGGAAGAAGGTCGAGTTGAATTCATCTTTATGACCTCATTAGTTATTAACCCGGTTTTTATTGAAGCTTGAGGATTTATCGAAAATTATTAAATATTTTACTTAGGCTTCACTGGATGATTTTTACAAAAGAAAACAATTTACCTTTCAAATGGTTGAGAGACAGATTGCGTGGTTTCGAAACCGATTCCTCCTACTTATTAAATCTTATTATCTTATATCAACTAACAATTTGTTTCACCTTTAAGTTCGTTTAAGAATTTCACCATGAAAGGGATAGTGTTCAATAGTGTAGCTAGGGATATCAAGTTATAAAATTTTTACTTCACAAGGATGGTTTCATTTTGATCACTCATGGAATTATTTGATTTCAAGAAGATCACCTCTACATTTATTTGTTAAATATAAAATTATTATTTTTGTTTAGCTTCTTTAAGGGTTAACCGACCCATTTTACTTTACTTATAATATATTGTCACTCAGTCTTAGAAAGATTTAACTTGACAATTTATTCTCAAGATCAAAGTTTTACAATACTCATATCAATGTAAAGATTGAATACCATTTCTCACAAAGGTAAGTTACCAGTTTACCTACAGAAGGACAAGACAACATCATCACGAAATTTCAGAACAACCTAAGGCAAGAGGTCTTCTAAACTCCTTTGTAAGCACTATTACAAAATTTACCTCACATTGGACATTTTTACAAGGAACTTCATAAATTGTATTGATGAAACCTTTACAACTCTTTCCTTTAATCTACTCGCATAATCCATCTCGCACAAATACTAGCTAGAATCGGTTCGCGAGGAACCGAGGCATGTTAAGGCTACACATTGCAACAGTAAGCTAACATTTAACAATATCAAGAAAGGAATGTTCTAATTCAAAAATGGATTAAAACACAACCCACAACTCCAAAATTATTCGCATGAGAAAGAAATCTAAACCATCCAAAAGGAGAAAGTCAAAATACAGTAAAGAACAAAATCACATAAATCAAGGCAAGACCTTATGGGTTAGGAACAAGAAAGTCAAGCGTGTTGATATTTCCTTCATGTAATCCTATGGATTACGTGATTGGAATCCAATACCCAATCCATCCATCTAAAAGGTCCAAGAGAAGACAAAACACACTAATTATGATCGTAGGTGCGAAACAAAATGACGTTATCCAAATCTCCCGGGGAGGCTTCATAGAAATAAGGGTTCAACGCCCTTAAAAGAAAAACAACTATAGTTTCAGTTTTAACCAAGGATTTTACCACTACCTCCTTATAGGATTTCTTAAACGTAGTACTAGTTAACAAAACAAATCCACTCTTCCAAAAGCATACAAAAGAGACACAAAAAGGGCCATTATTCTACCAACAAACCTTATCCTAATCGTCAACTTCTCTACATAATAAAAGGGAAGGATAAACCCAAAAGTCGTTAATAATTTTTATATTTTTCGGCAATGCCAATAAGTATTAAAATAAAAATTGATTTCCTTAACAAAGCCACAAAATGGTACTTTTAGTAACCAAGTTCAAGAATAGATATTCAAGTTCGAAAACAAAGGGATTCGATACACGGTGGGTAATACACCGGTGATGCCCCGACTCAAAAGACCTTACCACGAGTGCAAGCAAAAAAAGAACCAACACACATATCCATCGGGAAGGTTACGCAGGTGTAGTCGAGGCCTAGAAGTTCTATGAGCTCCTTGAATGATATAGAAGATGGAAATTTTACCCGATCCATGTGGGCTTATCAAGGAAATGTCTAGCAAATATCAAACAGATGAGTATAATAACCACCTATTAAATTATCACCGTAATCAGCTGTCATCTAACAGAAACGAGTCCACGAGTCCAATACCATGGATTCACCTACAACTTTTGTTTCATCCAGCTATTATTAATAGCTTGCTTGACCCTTAACAAAAATTGTAGAGATTTCATTCAATTAAACTTACAATGTTTCCCCCTTACTTTAATAAAAAAAAAGAGTTTGAATCGGGAAGTAGGTATAGTAATTCTCTCAACACGTAGAGGCCAAAATAGATGTCAGGTTATTCATCCTTTAGGACTGGGTACAAAAGTCAACCATGTACAGTTCTAAAACAAAACCCTAATGCCATTTTCTAATTAAACAAAAAGTAAGGAATGCCCACAGGCTTAAATAAGTTTTAGAACACAATGTCACTATTAATGTACCTTTAGCAAAACAGGAGAGCCCTAAACAGGAAATACGTATTTATTCAAGAAAATAGAGATATGAAGGCTTAACCTTCCATATAGTAAGCCTTCAATTATAAATACCATCATAGAATTCTTTTAAAAGAGAGTCATATAAGCAAACGAAACTCTATAGTGTTTCCTTCCCTACGAACTAGACTGCATCACTCAATATTGCAGTAGCCCATTAGACAAATATGAAAAAGAGTAAACTATAAGAGAGGAAAAGAACATTCCAAGCAAAACCAAATGAAATTGGAACGAGATTTAAAGGAACAACTAACACAATCAGCAGCGATATAAACAACCACGAAAACATTTCGTCTAGGCGCCATATAAGAGGAAAGAAAATTCATTTCAAGATACTGAAAGAAGGTAGAAAACTACTACAAAGAGTATAGTTAACATGCCTGATTAGAATTCTTCCAATCCAACAAGCACGTCGACCAGGGCTCAAGCAACAGCAACACAACCTGCGCAACTTCTCTTCCTTAGCCTGCTGAAGGTCCAACTCTGTTAATGGCCATGCCTGGCATAGGAAAGGGGTGATTGAAACATGCCTTCTTGGAATCCTCGGGAGCAACTCCGGGAAGATAGAAGCACTCTGCTATGAAGAGCATCACAACCACCATAGAAACCCACACAACCATCGTCATGACTGCCATATCCAAAGAAGATCTGTACCTGTTTCTATATCTATAAACCCACTTTTCCCATCTCAGCTTCAGTTGGGTATGTTAGAAAGTTGGATTTCTGCAAGGGTTTATTAATTTAATGGCACCAACTTCACCACTGCCACATGCGAAGATGATCTGTACCTGCTCCTATAGCTATAGACCCCCTTTTCCTTTTGCCCACAAACCCAACTATATTCTCCACCAAATCCTCACGCAGCCAGCCAATAATTGGCGTGAGCAGGTCACCAAAAGAAACAAAACCAGGGCATACGTTTAATAAGCAAAAGAAGATGGCTTTAAAACCAAAAAAATCTCTTGGTACAGACTCCATATCCATAAAACAGTCCCTAGACTTAGTATCCTCAATTAAGGCTGACCAGTCACTAGATTGTTTCAATGCAGCTGCTTTGCCCTTAACCCAAAGTGCTCTGCGAGCTCGTGCTAGCGCCACATTCATGCGGTGAATAACAGCTACAAAGCCAACCCCATGATTTGAAGCTCGGACACAAGACATAATGATTACATCACGCTCCTGGCTCTGAAAGGCATCTATCGTAATGATAAATAAACCTTTTCCTTCATCAGATTTGAGGACAACATCAAAATCTCGGTTGCAAACATTTCAGCCGTAGCTTGAAGGTGTGATAATTCCAACGAACCCTTTATGCCTCGCCAACTTATTGACTCGTTGAAGAAGCTTATAAAATTGCAAGCAAATTGTGTTTCATGAATATTCGATATGAAGCAGATCCACGCCTACGAGGTCCTCTTCGATGGGTTACATCGTAAAACAAGTGAGATCTCAATAGAGAAACTTTGCAAAGGAAATTCACAGTCTCCCGGTAACACTCTCAACCGTCACATAGTCGATTCTGATAACCATAACATGAAGGAGAAAACCGAATGAGAGGATGCATTCTATCTTGAGCAGTAAAACAACATAGTTGGACAACACCGCTTTGTTGGAAGCGCTCAAAAAGCTTCAACTAAATCAGTAACTTTGTCTGTCGCTCGGCTATCTCCTGCCGCAAGTTGTTGCTGAGGCTCTCCGACCAGAACACACCTCGCAGCACCCAAAGAAAGTGGAGGGAACACGCCTACTTCACTAGCTGGTAGCTGTGCACGGCCAGCAGAAGGAACAGCGCGCCTTTTCACCCGAAACGCCTCACACACGCCTGCTTCACTGGCTCGAAGCTCCATCTAGCCACCATATCAAACCCAGCATCCACGCAGCAACCAAGAGGCAGAGAAAACGTGCCAGGAGAAAGAAACGCCCATACGCAGAGGAGGAGAAAACAAAAAAAGGAGAAGGTTCGTGTAGCAGGAAACAGGAACAGAACTGCGCAAAAGGACAAAAGACACTCAAACACGTTTCCCTCCTTCCAACGCCTGCAGCCCAAGAAAAACGCGCCCAACACCCACCTATATGCATTGAAAGAGAATCAAAATGAGATCATGGTGAAGGAAGTCAAGACTCCACCGACTCCCACTGTCTCACGCCAAACAGGAAAAGTCACCCATCCGCCAGCTAACCAGGGAGAAAAATGCGCTTCAACCACTACCAAAAAGAATAAAAAAATACAGTCTATATAAAATAATAATCATTAATCTTCTCCTTGATTACTTAAACTAAGCTCTCCTTGTTTAGTTTAATATTCTCCTCCTTGATGATTAAAAATTTTAAACTACACTCTCCTCATTTAGCAATTGGAACACAATGATGGGAAAATATAAAGCAAGGAGGACATTCATGCTTAGCTTTGCAAACAAGAGAATAAATGGCACGTGATGTTACACCACACCACACCACATATGAGCACAAATAAAGCAGAAGCGTTCCATGCTTAGCAATCGATCACCGAAGGATGAACAGGTGTAACGTAGAACATTGTGCATTACATAGGGTAAATCTTTGTTGTCAGGTATATAATAATGCATGGTATAAACCGAACTTTACAAGGTTTATATGGGAGTAGTTTTTAGGGATGGATTTTCTGTTTTGCAGGTGTTGAGAGTGTTTCCCTGGTCTTCTTGTGGGTAAATAATTGTGACAGATATTGGGTTTACATGGCAGTAGTCCAGTTAGAGTCTTTAAGATTGCATACACTTAAACTGCCATTGGAGAGAGACTGTGAACTGTGGTGATACCGTACAGTCCTCGTGATGATTGAGATTACAGCGGCTAGCTTCTTCCAAGTCGTTTAGGATCCATTGTTATTAGGTGAACTGTGTTTATACAACAGTCAGATCTCTTGATAGGTCTTTAGTAGTATTAGTTAGTGTTTTGTTTTTGAATAATTGTTTTTCTATCAGTTTAATATTAAGGATCGAGATTGGGATTCCCACGTTGTCTCGAGAGTTTGAAAGAAGAACAGGAAAATTGAGAGGAAAAGGAAAAGGAAAAGACATTATATAATACATTCACAATAGAAATGCCAAAGAAAATAGCTTCTTAAGAAAATAAAAATTTCTTAGAATACTTTGGTTTGGTTGTATTTTTGTAATAAGTGGTGTTTGTTTCTAATCAGATAAAGATCAAAATTTTGCTAGAGAGAGGGCATTAACATATTTTTAATTTAATTTTTTATTTAAATATTTTAATTTATTTGTTAACAACTAATTTTTAATAAGATAATTGAATAATTGTTTCTTAAAAATATATAGTTTTATGGAACAGAAATTTTAGCTTCTTAAAGTGACTCCCCAATAAATTTAATTTATCAAAATATATATAACAACGTAACTAAAAATTGGATTCTTTTTAAGAGTCTACCAATCTTTCTTTATTTAATCAATCAAACCCACTGAACCGTCGGCCCTGAATGAACTATATGGTATGGGCATCCATCGAATAGATAGTATAGTCAATCTATCTACGCCCTACTACCGTTACAATTTGTTTAAAATAAACAGCAATTATTAATATTCTTTTAACCATCTGTTTTAATAATATTATCTATTTTATTCATAATGGTTTTATGATATTTTTATTTTTTCTATAATATATTGAACAACTAAGCCATAACAAAACTTTGCGTGATATGTTTTATAATTTTTCTTTCCAATTCTTTAGATGTCAATATTTGTTGTAAAGAGTTCACATTCAATAAAAAATAATCATTTTCCATTCTTCAAGGCTATAAAACATTTCACTTTTAGTTTGTTTTATTGAGTTCTTCATAATTAAAATTGTTTAGAACAACCGTTTGTTATTAGAGTTGAGAGTATTATTGGTTCACTATGTTTCTTCTCTCGAGCTCTTAGAAAATGAAATAGTTAAATTAATGTGTACTTCTAAGCATTCTTTTTTATTAAAGGCTTCCCTTCAATTTTTTTATAATTTGAAATCCAGATTACTAATCCACCAAAATGTAGTCTATATAGTTAAAACATTGTATTCGTATAAATTTAATACTTTCTATTTATTGTATTGGGTATTTTTTGATAGAAAAAAATAATGGATAGATCACCATTTGTTGAAATCATAATTATGGGGATCCAACAATGGGGATCTAATCTAAGATTGAGAGTAGAGCATATAGGATGGGCTCAACTCTAACAATTCAGCCACAGTTCTTAGGCAAAAATATAGGACACAAACAAGACCTAATAAATATACTATTACATAAACTAACCAAAAAAGTTAAACTTCAAAATTTAAACTTATCAAATTTCTTATGTACCAATGTATTACAACCCTTTAACTAAATTGAATAATTTTTTTGATGAAAAAAGATCTTATATTATATTAATTCAATAAGATACAAGATAGCTTTCAGCAAAAAAGCGGGTGGTATGAGAGCACGCCCCAAAACCACAAACGAGCAAACTAGGCCGAGCCTAGGAGAACAACAAACTAGGCAATGCCTAGGAAATCATCAGAACACAAAATTAAGCAGCAGTTAGAAAAAACATTCCCGGCCGGAGGATCATGGTTGTCCTTCCATCTCGATCGCTGGAGGTCCTTGCCGACATTTGGAATGTCCCAACCAGTGGGATTTTCTTCTTCATTTTCTGCCTCCTCTCGAGTGGGGATGGCAAGAGAGAGGCGAGGAACTTGTCGGATGGCTGCTACGGTGGCGGGGGCCACATTCCAACCATCCGCATACATGTCTTGGGAGTAACAGGTGAGCCCCCCCACCCGAGCTAACGAGCAAGGGACCCCACCTTCTTTGGTGAGTGGTTCGAGTGACTCCATCAATCTTGAAGGTGGAGCGCAGCGATGAGCCCGCAGCCCGAATGAATGTCGTTGAGAATGGTCGCGTGATGACCACCACAACCATGTGGTGAGGAGCATTGAGATGGCGAGGCTAGCTCCGGGCGACATTACACGGAGTGTACCCCAATGTTATAATGAGTGGGAGGTGGTCCACCTCCGGGTAAATTTTTTTCCCGACTTGAATCTCCAGCGAAGATATTGGAGATAACCATAGACTTGTTATACATAGAAAATTGTTGATCAACTTTAGAATTAGCAAAGAAAAAAACATTTCTTTCTTTCCATATCCAAAACAAAATTTCCCCTCTGAAAACATGCCAAATCTGGGTGAACATAGGCAGAAGCTTGGGGTTATCTCCTAAAAGGATATTCTGCCAAGTAAAGCAATGGGTCTGAGCGGAAAGAAAAATGAGTGTATCCAATTCCAAGCAAGTTGTGCTTTTGGAAAAAACTAGAAAAGATGCATTAAAGTTTCCAAGTGGCCACAGAATGGGCACTTGGGAGTTGGGATCCCAATTTGAACAAGTCGAGACCCCACAGGAAGACCTTGGTGCAGAATACACCACGAGAAAGTGGGAAATTTTAGGCTCCACATATATAGACCAAACGGTGTCAAATCGCCTGCTCCAGAAGACGGAGTGGAATGAATCCCCCATCGAGTGTTGAGTTTTTCAACCATGGGCAAATGAGGTGAAAGCCAGCGGTAGCCTTTACTGGCTGAATAATTGTGAAATGGGGTATCAACATACCATTTCTAATCCATCCACCAAGGGCGAGAGGAATGCATACAGAAATCTTGTGCAACATGTGGTCAGGGACCAAATTGAGCACTTTGTAGTGATGTCGGCCTGATCTGGTTGGTTAGTCGATATCGAGCTTTAAGCTCAGGCCAAGAAAACTAGGATTGAGAGTGTTTACAGAATAAATCTTGGATGGTGCAAATGTTGTGCTTGAAAAGTTTAAGCGTAGGAAGCCCTGAGATGTATGCAAAAACACTTATCCTGAGCCTGAAATATTGGTGACCACTAGAGAATGATGGTTAATGGAGAGGCCATTACGAAAGCCATTTCCTTTCCATTGAAGCCATGGTTTGATGCATTCCCATGCTTTCCAAATGCTTTTAAGCACAAAGGTGCCAACAAATTTAACAGTACCCTGAGCAATAAGGAGGTTGACAAACCCCAAACCTTTCCATGTAGGGCATCCATAAGGTGATCCTTCTTCGATGTCATGGCACAAGAGAACTTTCCACGCTTCTTGCCTTGGATGCATCGAACAATCCATTTCGCACAGAGTGCCCAGCCTTTTGCTTTGAATGTCAATAAGACCCAACCCCCCAGAATTGCGGGGAAGGAAACATATCTCCCAAGAAACACTATGAAAATTTTTGTTTGTTGAAGCATTGGCCCAGAGTAAAGGATTTGAGGAGTTTCTCCAGTTTCTGAATAGAGGCTTTGGAAGGCACCCAACATGAGGAGTAGTAAATGTGTGTGGCTGCCAAAACTTTAGAGAAAATTTGGAATTTTCCTGCCAAGGAAAAGGTTTGGTGATCCAATAATCCAATTTTTTGGACACCCGTTGAATAAGATACTGCCACGCAGTCGTCCGGGTGATGCGTGAAAGGCAAAATGGATTGAAGAAATTTAAACATTTCACCATGTGTAAGAATATTCCATTCAAAAGAGGCCAACCAAACGGGCACTAGGAGGAAAGATTATCGGTAACACTTTGGGTTTTCTACCATTGAATGGAAGAACCAGATGCTAAACAAAAGATATCAAGGCAATGCATGGCATTGCGGATATTGGATTCATCTCAATGAGCATGAGAAAGGAATCATCTACAAGTGACCATTAAGAAATTGAGAATTATTTATAGAAGGCAATGAAATTCCCCTAATGAACCCTTTGGTTTTGCGTTGGCCAGTGGATACCAAATACCTTCGGCCCCAAGCACATAGAGCACATGCGCTAACGAGCACCCTTGACAAATGGAACAGACCAATCCAAAGGACTCATAACTGAGGCCGTTAATGGTGATCTGGGCAGAGGCATCTGTAAATAGCATTCTGACCAATTGAATGAAAATGGGGCCGAAGCCAAGGGCTTGGAGCATGGCAAGGATAAACAACCATTCAATCCGATCATAAGCTTTCTCAAAATCAATTTTAATGAACATAGCATATTGATTGGATCTGCATGAGCCCATTCCATGCCTTCCCAAACAACAATGATGTTGTCTAGGATGTATCACCCCTGAATGAACCCAGTTTGTTCCGGTTGAATAACAATGGGGAGAATATTACGGAGCCTCATAGCCAGTGCTTTGGCAATTATTTTGTAGGAGACATTCAACAAAGTGATAGGCCTCCAAGAGGTAATTTTCTCTGATCCCCTAGTTTGGGTATGAATTTGATATTCCCTTTGTTGATATGTGCTCCCAAAGACTGGTTTTGAAACCCCTTGAGATAGACTTGAAGAAGGTCGAACCGACTTTGAATCCCACATAGCTTTGTAGAATTTGCAGGTGGGAAATATCGCATCCCAAAGCCTTATCATTGGCCATTTTGCATGACCGCATGACATGAAGGTCATACCCTAGTTCTGGTCTTTTTGCAGGTGATGGCCCGAATTTGCTTGAGAAAGGTTTTTTTGGCTTTGAGTGAAACAAATAATTCTTTCAAAACAAGGTCGACAATTTTAAGCCAATGCATGCGGGCACGGATTTGAGCTCCTCAAGCGTTGTAGTTATCAACAATTTGGATTTGCTTGGCGGCGTTGCAACTTGAAGTCACTGATTTTTTGAGAATTGGTTGCCTTGAAGCACAACCACCGCTCAAATAAGAGAGGAGGTGTTGGCAGAGTATGAGCGGTGCCAAATTTTGGCTAGTTGTCTTCCATAGATTATGAGGAATCTAGTAGTCTGAGTCATAGCATCCCCCACCATTGAGTCCAACTGGCATGCATAGGTGGATGAAAGCACTGACAATGACTAGGTCGAGGGGCCAAATTCCACACACGCTTGATATGATTGAGAGTGGGCCCATGCTGCATCAAGGAAGTGTTAAGAAAGAATTGGCCTTTATGACAAAAAAAGTACGCTTATCATGCCAAGTGATACGAAATCGAATGGGGAGTGATTTGAAAGGAAAAAGTCAAGCATGACCTCCACTAACATGGAATAAATCTTTCAAAATCAAAATAATCCTAAGATGACAACATAGCTCGATCGAATCGTTTAAGAACACGATCCGATCCTCCTTGGAGATTGGACCAAGTGAACCATGCTTTAAAAGTGGGAGTGCGTAAAGCATTAGGGTCATAAAACCCAAACTTATTGCGCATGAAAAACCATGCATCCCTTTCTTATTCATCCACCTCATCGAAATATGGCCGCATTTGTCAGTGGGTGACTCAACCATATTAAAATCACCACTTATGACCCAATAAGCATTGGGAATGGTGCATGCTATCCACCGCCAAAGATCGCCCTTTCGGCTACATCGTTAGAGGCATAAATATTAATGAGGCCAAAAGGGCGGCCGTCAACATTAAAGAGGACCCATATGGCACGGTTGGTGGGGTCGATGTCATGGTCAATCAACAGGGCCGCCATTTGGGAGCAAAAAGGGAAATTAAACCCCCACGCCCCACTTCATGATTCTTGTAAAGGTCAAGTTGTTAGGCCGGATGGATTTACAAACCATCATGTATGCGAAAACACTGTAATTTTCACCTCCTTAAAACAAAACATCTAAATTGGAAAATCTTTGTCCCGGTTTCACAAACAACATAC